>CAEFZP010002239.1:0-124682 GCA_903064625.1 Mallotus villosus
GAGAAGAGAGAGAGAAATAACTGGAGGTGAGATTAGCATGTTGCTAACAAAGCCTCCTCCTGGTGACATGGCTGTTCCAGTGAGCTGCTTCACCTGGAAGATGCTGGCTCCGTAGGGGTCCTCCACGCGTTCAGCAGGTTGGTCCTTTCCCGTGCTCACGAACCACTTCCCTGGAGACACACCAACACACACAACCATCACCACAACGCACTTTCCTGGAGACACACCAACACACACAACCTCACCACGACACCCCACACCTCCAGCAGGCCACACTCTCAAAGACTACAGGATTTAGAATTTCTTAAAAACATATTTATACATTTTCAAATAGTGAAATGTTTGAATGTGCCCATCCCTTAAAGCCTAAACGTTTCCTCAGGGTTAGCTGCAGACACGCGTCCTGACACAGTATATTTAAATCAACATGGCTCAAAGTCGCCCTCAGTTCTTACTACAGTGGCATGAAAATAAAGAGCCCTTATGGACGAACAGGATGGTTGGAACACGTAGCAGATCCTTACCCGCAGTGAGCGAACTTGAGGGAGAGCACGCAGCTCTCATGGAGATGCAGCTGGTACTTATCAGGCTTGCTGACGTGAAGGACCTCCACGTTGCTGTTCTCCATCCCCACCACCAGCCAGTCCCCCGTGGGGCAGGAGCCCAGGGAGAAGATCTGGAGGAGCACAGACACACACGGAGGAACTGGAGGAGCACAGACACAGGGAGGAACTCTGGAGGAGCACAGACACACGGAGGAACTGGAGGAGCACAGACACACAGAGGAACTGGAGGAGCACAGACACACAGAGGAACTGGAGGAGCACAGACACACTGAGGAACTCTGGAGGAGCACAGACACACAGAGGAACTGGAGGAGCACAGACACACAGAGGAACTGGAGGAGCACAGACACCACTGAGGAACTCTGGAGGAGCACAGACACACAGAGAACTCTGGAGGAGCACAGACACACAGAGGAACTGGAGGAGCACAGACACACAGAGGAACTGGAGGAGCACAGACACACAGAGGAACTGGAGGAGCACAGACACACAGAGGAACTCTGGCGGAGCACAGACACAGGGAGGAACTCTGGCGGAGCACAGACACACAGAGGAACTGGAGGAGCACAGACACACGGAGGAACTGGAGGAGTACAGACACACAGAGGAACTGGAGGAGCACAGACACACAGAGGAACTCTGGAGGAGCACAGACACACAGAGGAACTGGAGGAGCACAGACACACACGGAGGAACTGGAGGACAGTACAGGACGACACAACAGAGGAACTGGAGGAGCACAGACACACAGAGGAACTGGAGGAGCACAGACACACAGAGGAACTGGAGGAGCAACAGACACACAGAGGGAACTGGAGAGCACCACAGAGGAACTGGGAGCCAGACACCGAGGAACTGGAGGAGCACAGACACACAGAGGAACTGGAGGAGCACAGACACACGGAGGAACTGGAGGAGCACAGACACACAGAGGAACTGGAGGAGCACAGACACACAGAGAACTGGAGGAGCACAGACCACGAGGAACTGGAGGAGACAGAAACAGGGAACTGGAGGAGCACAGACACACAGAGGGAACTGGGGAGCACAGACCACAGAGGACTGAGAGCACAGACACACGAGAGGAACTGGAGGAGCACAGACACACAGAGGAACTGGAGGAGCACAGACACACAGAGGAACTGGAGGAGTACAGACACAGGGAGGAACTGGAGGAGCACAGACACAGGGAGGAACTGGAGGAGCACAGACACACAGAGGACTGGAGGAGCACAGACACACGGAGGAACTCTGGAGGAGCACAGACACACAGAGGAACTGGAGGAGCACAGACACACGGAGGAACTCTGGAGGAGCACAGACACACAGAGGAACTGGAGGAGCACAGACACACAGAGGAACTCTGGAGGAGCACAGACACAGGGAGGAACTGGAGGAGCACAGACACACAGAGGAACTGGAGGAGCACAGACACAGGGAGGAACTGGAGAGCACAGACACACAGAGGAACTGGAGGAGCACAGACACACAGAGGAACTCTGGAGAGCACAGACACAGGGAGGAACTGGAGGAGCACAGACACAGGGAGGAACTGGAGGAGCACAGACACACAGAGGAACTCTGGAGGAGCACAGACACACAGAGGAACTGGAGGAGCACAGACACACAGAGGAACTGGAGGAGCACAGACACACGGAGGAACTGGAGGAGCACAGACACACAGAGGAACTGGAGGAGCACAGACACAGGGAGGAACTCTGGAGGAGCACAGACACACAAAGGAACTGGAGGAGCACAGACACACAGAGGAACTCTGGAGGAGCACAGACACACAGAGGAACTGGAGGAGCACAGACACACAGAGGAACTCTGGAGGAGCACAGACACACAGAGGAACTGGAGGAGCACAGACACACAGAGGAACTCTGGAGGAGCACAGACACACAGAGGAACTGGAGGAGCACAGACACACAGAGGAACTCTGGAGGAGCACAGACACACAGAGGAACTGGAGGAGCACAGACACACAGAGGAACTCTGGAGGAGCACAGACACACAGAGGAACTGGAGGAGCACAGACACACAGAGGAACTGGAGGAGCACAGACACACAGAGGAACTGGAGGAGCACAGACACACAGAGGAACTGGAGGAGCACAGACACACAGAGGAACTGGAGGAGCACAGACACAGGGAGGAACTGGAGGGATGTGCAGGGGACCCTCTCTTCCTGCTACCCAGTTTCCTGTCGGTGTGTGTGTGGCCCCGGTGTGTGTGTGTGTGTGTGGCCCCGGTGTGTGTGTGTGTGTGTGGCCCTGGTGTGTGTGTGTGTCCAGTGAGTGTGTGTGTGTGTGTGGCCCCCGGTGTGTGTCCAGTGTGTGTGTCCAGTGAGTGTGTGTACCTGGGAGGTGAAGTCGTGTTGCTGCAGCTGTCTCCCCTCTCGCAGGTCCCAGGAGCGCACCGTGTTGTCCAGTCCCCCCCGTCCACAGCTTGTGGCCGTCGTCTGAGATGTCGATGCAGCTGGCCCCGTCTGTGTGGCCCTGGAACTGCCTGAGGAACACACACAGGAAGTCTTGTGGGGCTATAAACACACACACACACACACCGTCTCCCCTATACACACACACACACACACACACACTGTCTCCCCTACACACACACACACTGTCTCCCCTACACACACACCACACACACCACTTGCTACACACACACTGTCTCTACACACACACACACTGTCTCCCCTACACACACACACACACTGTCTCCCCTACACACCACCACACACTGTCTCCCCTACACACACACACACTGTCTCCCCCCCCTACACACACACACGTGTCCGTACCTGACCAGGGTCTGGTTGTGGAGGTCCCAGACAGCGATGTTGCCGTCGGAGCAGCAGGAGAAGCAGACCTTGGAGTCTGGGGAGATGGCGAGGGCGTAGCACGCGGGGGCGGAGGAGGTCAGCTCCGCCTTGATGCGTGGCGTGGGCGTGGCCAAGTCCCAGATGGACAGCGTGCTGGCCTCGCCTCCCACGATCAGAGTCCTGCCGTCTGGGAGGAGCCTGCAGGAGCGGATGTAGTTCTCTCTGTTCTGGAACACACACACACACGCGCAGCACACACACACACACACGCACACACGCCACACGACCACACACCAACACGCACACACTCCCACACGCACACACGCCACACACGCTCACACCACGCACACTCACACCACACGCACGCTCACGTCTCACTCACACACACTACGCACACGCACACTCCACACACTCACACACCCACCAAACAGACACACACACACACACACACAGACACACACACACACAGACACACGCACACACGCACACACTCACACACTACCACACTCACACACCCACACACACAACACACACACACACAACACACAGACACACGCACACACCCACACACGCACACACGCACACACGCACACACGCACACACTCACCACCGCACACACTCACACACGCACCACGCACACCACCACACACGCACACTCACACACGCACACTCACCACACTCACGCACACGCACACACGCACACTCACCGCACACGCACACGCACACGCACCGCACATACGCATCTACGCACCGCACACACCACTACACACAGACCACACCCCACACATACACATACACACACAGCACGACACCACACTACAACACTCACACACCACACACACGCACACACACACCCACACCACACACACACACACACACCATACACACACACTCACACACTCCCACACACATAACACACATACACGCACACCACACGACCCACGACACACACTCACACACACACAGCACACGCACACACGACATCACACCACACACAGCACACAGACACACTCACAACTCACAACACAGACCCACGCACACACGCACACACCACACACGCACACACACCACACGCTGCACACCCACACACGCACACACGCACACAAGCTCACTCGCTACACCTCGAAACGCACACGCTCACGCACACGCACGCGCACGTCCACGCACCTGCACACGCACACGCACACGTCACACGCACACGCACACGCACACGCACACGCTCACGCACTCGCACACGCACACTCGACACGCACACGCACACGCCACGCTCACACGCACACGCACACACTCCACACCACAGACACAGTCACTACACACACACACCACACCACAGACACACTACAGCACACAGCTCACACTACCCACACACGCACACCGCACACACGCTTTCACACAACACACACACACACCACACACACACAACACACACCCACACACCACACACGCACCACACACACACCACACAACACACAAAACACATACACACAACGCACACACACAGCACACCACACTCACACACCGCACCACCACAACACACACACCACACACACACACACACACACACACATCTGCTGCAGTCACAGACGACACACACACATGGTCATGCTGTGAACCGTTATCCAGGAAGTGTGTTAGTAACCACGGAGACTGACCAGGCAGTCAGCTGTGATCACAGGGGTCTTGTTTGCCCCAGGGGTGGTGGTGACTGATGTCCACACCTTCACACAGCCCGCGTGTCCACGTGGCCGCGTGGGGTGCTAAGGGTGACGGCACACACCTACCTAGCCGTTTTCGCCGTGTACCCAGCGTGTGGATCTGGGCGGGCGGTGGCGAGGAGGGATGCGGGCCATAGGAAGAGATGGTACGACGGAGGGAGCAGGGATTCTCTTCCTAGGAACTGGATTTGTTGATACAGGATGGGGGAAGGTGGAAAGGAGGAAAGCCTGGGGAAGGAATGATGCGGAACGGGGATTTTCTAGAGAGGAAAGGCAAAGGATGAGGACAGGAGAGGAGAGGCGAGGAGAGGGGGGTGTGAGGCTGGAGGAGAGGGACGAGCGAGCCTTGAGGACTGTGTTAGGTATTATGATGGAGAGGACCCTGGAGGATGTCGAGGAGAGGAGAGGACGAGGGAAAGGAGAGGATTCGAGGAAAGGAGATCTCTGTGCGAGAGGAAGGAACGGGCTGATCCGGATGAGGAGAGGGGAGCGAGAGGACAGAGGTGTAGAGGTAGCTAGGAGTCGAGGATTGGAGTGACGTTCTTGTATCCTACGGGATGAGTGATTTCGAGTGTACGGGAGGATTGAGGCCCATGTCAGGAGAGGATGAGAGGAGGCAGATGGAGAGGAGAGGATTGGAGGTATGAGGGAGAGGAGAAAGAGGAAAGGAAAGGTATATAGAACTTAGAGAGGCTATTGAGGAGGATATGAGGACGATGGAGTAGGAAAAGGCACAGGCCGAAAGGAAAGGAGGAGGAGAGGCTGGCCGACTGCATGGAGAGGACGAGGAGAGGTTCGGGAGAGGAGAGGAGAGTGGACGGAGCGAGAGGAGAGGAGATGGCGAGGTAGAGGTTGAGCGTTGATTTGAGGAGTGAGGCGAGAGGAGAGGAGAGGAGGGGGGGGTAGGTGTTCCCGTGGAAGGAGAGGAGGAGGATGAGGATTACCTGTGGACACTGACGGGAAAAGGGATGAGAACGACGTATGTAGGAGAAGAGATGGAGCTTTGAGAAGAGAGGATTGAGGAGAGGATTGAGGAGCGTGTGCGTGAGGAGATTTGAGCGATTTGAGGATGTGGAGGAGAGGTGGAGAGGAGAGGGTGAGCTTGGAGAGGGGACAGATAGGGTTCGCGGAGTGAGAGAGGGAATGGACAGCGGACGAGGGATGCAGGAGAGGACGGAGTGAGGAGCCGCGGAGGAGAGGAAGAGGAGAGGAGAAGAGAAGAGAAGAGAAGAGAGGAGAGGAGAGGAGAGGAGAGGAGAGGAGAGAAAGAGAAAGAGAAAGAGAAGAATAAGAGAAGATAAGAGAAAGAGAAGCGAGAGAGAGGAAAAGAAAGAAGAGGGGAGGGGAAAGAGAGAAAAAGAAAGAGAGAGAGAAAGAGCCAGAGGCAGGGAAGAAAAAGACGCGGGACGGAAGCAAGAGAAAGCGCCGAGACCGCGAACAGCGAAAGCGCCCGAGGCCAGGACCGGGGCCCTCGGGGGACCGAGACAGAGGGACAATCAAGGATTAAGAGAAAGGAAGTTGAGAAATGAGAAAGAGGAAAGCGACAGGTAGAGGATGAGGTTAGGTGGAGGAACGGAAAGAAAGGGAAGAGGATGAGCGAGAGGATTTTTCTTTTCCAGAGGAGCACGGAAAGGAGAGGAGAGGGAGAGGAGAGATGGGAGCGGGAGAGCGGATAGAGGTTAGAGAGATGAGGATGACGGTATGAGGAGCGGATGTATGGATATGAGGAATACCGTAGTGAGGTATTCCTGTGAGGACTGGAGCAGTTGTAGAGAGGAGGGTCATAGGGCAATGTAAGATGGTTTAGAATTGACTTGGAGGGGGTGGGGGGGGGGGAGGGGAGCAAAAGAGTAGGCCGTTCGTTTGCTGAGTGATTTTTTCTTTGGGCTTGTGCATAGTGGGGGAAATTTTGCCTCTTCCTGGGCGGCAGGTTCTTGTCGAGGACAGGACGAGGGTACCGACGAGGAAATGGAGAGAGAGGGAGAGGAGAGGAAGGAGAGGGGAGAGGAGAGGCCAGAGGAGATTGAGAGAGGGACAGGAAAGGACAAGGAACAGGGAAAGGAGAAAGTGAGTTGGACTTGGAGAGGAGGGCGGAGGGAGGAGAGGAAGAGGAGAGGAGAGGAAGAGTGGAGAGCCCGCGGAGGGAGAGGAGACTGGAGACGGAGAGAGGAGGAGGATGAGAGGAGGGACGGGATAGGAGGAAGTCCAGGGGAACAGGACCAGGACAGGATGAGGAGAGGAGAGGACGAGGAGAGACAGGATAAGAAAGGAGAGGAGAGGAGAGGAGAGGATTTAGAGAGAGGAAGTGAGGGAGGGAGGGAGGAGAGGAGAGGAGAGGAGGACGGAGAGCGAGGAGGAGAGGAGAGGGGAGAGGAGAGGATGAGGAGAGGAGAGGGACAGAGAGAGGACCAGATGAGGAAAGGAGAGGAGAGGAAACGGAGAAGAGAGCGGAGAGGACTCTGAGGAGGAGACGGAGAGGAGAAAGAGAGGGAAGGAGGAGAGGAGAGGAAGAGGACGAGAGGAGAGGAGAGGAGAAGGAGGCACCAAGGACAGGAAAGGAACAGACAGGAGAGAAGAGGAGAGGAGAGGACTGAGGAAGGAAAGGAAAGGGAGGAGGGAGAGGAGAGGAGAGGACGAGGAGGAGGAGAGGAGAGGAGAGGAGAGGAGAGGAGAGGACTGAGGAGAGGAGAGGAGAAGGAGAGGAAAGGACAGGACAGGAGAGGACAGGAAGAGGACAGGAGAGGACAGGAGAGGACTGAAATATTGATTCTTGTATAGATATTTCTCAGGTTCTGAGGTGATTCTTGTCAACTGTGTGAGTTTCAGAGATAACTACGGTTTTCCCCCCAGGGATGGGGGAGGCCAGGGGACACGCCATCTGGTGGTGTGGATCAAACCCCACCTGGAGGGAAACACAGTGTTTATGATCTGCTCCCAACACGGACGCAAGCAGAGAGTGTGTGGTGTGTGTGTCCTGTGGGTGTCCTGTGTGTGTGTGTGTGTGTCATGTGTGTGTGTCACATGTGTGTGTGTGTCCCATGTGGTGTGTGTCCCCTGTGTGTGTGTGTCACCTGTGTGTGTGTGTCCCTGTGTGTGTGTGTGTGTGTCATGTGTGTGTGTCACCCTGTGTGTGTGTGTCCCCTGTGTGTGTGTTGTCCCCTGTGTGTGTGTGTGTCCTGTGTGTGTGTGTGTCCTCTGTGTGTCCCCTGTGTGTGTGTGTGTCCCTACCACGTGGGAGCGTCCGTACGCAGCGACGGCGGCGGCGACACTCATCTGAGGGGTGATGATGTTGTGGAGGCTGGCGTAGGCCACGCCCCCCAGCTCCCCCCCCACCCCGGGGTGGGGCACCAGGCCGAACGGCCCCGGGGGGTAGGGGCAAGACATGGCCAGTGGGGGGCGCACACCTGCAACTGAAATATAAAAACACGCTTTATAAAACCATCTATTCAGCTCTACTCAAAGATCAAGGCAGAGAAACAATGTCAACAGTACTAGAAGTAGTGAGAGTTGAAAAGCTTTGAATTTCCTAAAGCCAGAGTCCTGTTTCCTACTTCCGTTGTCTGGAACATAACATTGTGAGTGGTGTCTCACCCAGGGTGTCCATGCAGGGCGGCTTGCCCAGCATGGGCCTCAGTCCTGGGGTCGAGGAGCTGTCGTGGGGAGGGGGCGTCACACCGGGGGGCGGGGGCTGCTGGTCTTGGACACAGGAGTGCTGGACTTCTCATTCTGGAAGACAACAGAAGTAGCATCAACACAGGGCTGAGAGGTGGAGGGCGGCGGGGCTGAGAGGTGGAGGGGCGGGGCTGAGAGGTGGAGAGGCGGGGCATGAGAGGTGGGAGGGGGCGGGGCTGAGAGGTGGAGGGGAGGGGCTGAGAGGTGGAGGGCTGAGAGGTGGAGGGGCGGGGCTGAGAGGAGGAGAGGCGGGGCTGAGGAGGGTGGAGGGGCGGGGCTGAGAGGAGGAGAGGCGGGGCTGAGAGGTGGAGGGGCGGGGCTGTGAGAGGAGGAGGAGGCGGGGCTGAGAGGTGGAGGGGCGGGGCTGAGAGGTGGAGGGGCGGGGAGCTGAGAGGAGGAGGGGCGGGGCTGAGAGGTGGAGAGGAGGGGCATGAGAGGTGGAGAGGCGGGGTGCTGAGAGGAGGAGAGGCGGGGGCTGAGAGGTGGAGGGGCGGGGCTGAGAGGTGGAGGGGCGGGGCTGAGAGGTGGAGGGGCGGGGCTGAGAGGTGGGGCTGACCGTGGACAGGTGTTTGGTCTTGGAGGAGGGGGTGCTGCTGGAGGAGGCGACAGAGGCAGGGCTGAGGGGGGCGTCCTTCTTCTGGGGGGGGACCGCTGTCCAGGTGAGAGTCCAGGTGAGGGTCCAGGCCGTTCTCCGGGGGGGAGGGGGGCGGGGTGGCTCTGGGGGACGCAGGATCCTGCAGCGACAGGGACATGACACAGGTGGAGCTCACAGGTGGAGCAGCCTGACTGCAGATCTAAAAGGCTGGAGGGTTCGAGTGCTTCTGTGACGGCCTCCTCAGCCGTTCAAGTGGCTACACCTGGGGGCCGGTGGTTTCCTCCCCTTTAAAAGGATGTCAGGGGAGAGAGTCGACCCTCCGTTTGTCCGCAGCACCACCTTTTGTTAGTTGGGGCAACCTTTTGTTAGCACGGCGCCTCTTTCTGTTAAGTTGATTTGGTAGTCTTTATTAAACGCCTACCGTGTTACTCCTCGTGCGTGTGTTTTCCTTTGTCTGTCTCAACCCTCCGAGCCGGGTTCGTGACATGGGGGCTCGTCCGGGATCTGAACCCGGGACCTCTCGCATGACATGGGGGCTCGTCTTCAACATCTTCGCTGACTTCGGTTCGGGTTTGTTGGTTTTGCTTTAGGGGGGGGGCATGTGCGTGGAGTTTCGGGTTTTGGCTGTGTTTTTTTTGTTGTTGTGTTTGTGCTGCGGAGTTTTTTTTTGTGTTTGGGAAGTTGTGCTGCTGTGGTTGGACGTCGCTCCGTTGGGGGTGAGTTGGTGTTCGGCAGGGAGAGGTGGTGCGATTTTCCCCTGGTAGGCGTAGCGGTTGTGGTACTCTCGGGGCGCGCCGGGTGGTTTGTTGTTTGTTTGTTATTTTTGGGGGGTAACTGTGGTTAGAGCAGTGGTCTCGGGGGCACTTCCGTGGTTTGGGGGGGGTCGTCAGCGTGCTGGTTGCCTTGTTCCACTCCAGCGGGCTACAGTGCGTAAATACCCGCCACAACGCCCCTGAAGACTAGGGTTGAGTTAACGGTGGGGTTCCTCTCTGTTGGGCCGACACACCTCGTAGAGCGATTGTGACGTGAGCGCTATGACGGCAGTGGAGGACTTTATTGGGGCTCCGTCGGAAGAGCTGTTGGCAGGGTTGACGAAGGATCAGCTGTTGAGGCTCGCTGACCACTATAACGTCGAGGTCAGTGACAAGCGGTTGAAGGATTCGGGTGCGGTCGATCTTGTCAGCGGCCTTGGGGGATGCTGGGATATTGCCTCAGTCTGCTTCGGGGAGAGCTGTGGCTGCGGGTGGGTCGACTGTGCCTGGGGGGCCGTTGACGTTCGACCAGCAGAAAGAGCTGCTACAGCTACAGCTCGAGCTGGCCAGGGAGCGTAGGCTCTCGGTTAGGGGTTGGGGAGGTGATGGTGCCTCGGAGGTTGCGATGGGGCGGTCGTTTGTGGGCCGTGACGGGTTCGACATCGTGGGTAACTTACGGCTGCTCCCCAAGTTTAGTGAAAGGGATCCGGAGACTTTTTTCTCGTTGTTTGAGCGTTGTGGCGGAGGCTAGGGACTGGCCTGACTCGGAGCGCACGCTCATGCTGCAGTGCGTTCTTACCGGGAAGGCCCAGGAGGCGTATTCAGCCTGAGCAGGGCACAGAGTGGGGACTATCGGGTGGTAAAGTCTGCTGTGCTTAGGGCGTATGAGTTGGTTCCTGAGGCCTATAGGCAGCGCTTCCGGACGTGGAGGATGACTGAGGGGCAGACTCATGTGGAGTTTGCCCGTGAATTGACAGCTCATTTCTTTCGATGGTGTGGGGCTTCGGGGGTGGATACCTTTGAGGGGCTTGGTAATCTGCTGGTGTTGGAGCAGTTTCGGGAATCGGTTCCGGTCCGGATAGCGACCTACGTTAGTGAGCACAAGGTGGGAAACAGTTGCTGAGGCTGCTGTGCTGGCAGACGACTACGTTTGATCCATCGACGGAATTTTGTGGAGCCCCGTGCACGTAGTGATGTGGGTCGTGGCGGGGTTTCGAGTCAGCTCGGGGTGGTGGCAACACCGACCGGGGGGTTCGTCCAGTGGCTCGGACTGTCATTATTGTCAGGAACGGGGCATTGGAAAAATGAGTGCCCGGTTTTGAGGGGTGGGTAGGGGTAGAGGTCCTAGTAACATTCGACCTGCTGCTCTGGCCGCTCCGGGCCCCGCCCCATTTTGAGGATGTCCAAGGACCTGGTAGTTGGTTACCTGGGTGACTAATGCGTAAGGGGGTGCCGTCTGGTGACTGTTTTGTCGGGGAGGCTTTATACCAGACGGTTGTGCCAGGGAAGTTTTGTGGGTTGGTTCTAGGGGCTTTTCATGGGGTTGGTTGCCTTAGGTCCGTTGGTCGTTGTTTGCCCGTAGGTTCGTTGGTCGTTGGTTTGCCGTAGGTTCGTTGGTCGTTGTTTGCCCGTACGTCCCTGGGTCGTTGGTTGCCGTAGGTTCGTTGGTCGTTGCTTGCCCGTAAGTCGGTTGGTCGTTGGCTGCTTCGGTTCGTTGGTGGCCTTGGGGTTTGTTGGTCGTTGGTTGCCCTTGGGTTGTGGGTCTTACTTGCCCTTTTGGTGTGCTTTTGCCTGTTCCCCCCCTCCTTTTTTGTTGCTCTATTCTAGGCTCTGTGGGCTGCTGATGCGGGATGGATACCGGGTTGCGTCGCGGGGACCCCCTGTGTCCCCGTCTTCTGGGGGGGCGTGTGTGACGGCCTCCTCAGCCGTCAAGTGGCTACACCTGGGGCCGGTGTTTCCTCCCCTTTAAAAGGATGTCAGGGGAGAGGAGAGTCGACCCCTCCGTTTGTCCGCCAGCACACCTTTTGTTAGTTGGGGCAACCTTTTGTTAGCACGGCGCCTCTTTTCTGTTAAGTTGATTTGGTAGTCTTTATTAAACGCCTACCGTGTTACTCCTCGTGCGTGTGTTTTCCCTTTGTCTGTCTCAACCCTCCGAGCCGGGTTCGTGACACTTCTCTGTCTGTCGCTGCTGAATGAACACCTTCCAGTTAGAGACAGTGAAGAGAGATACACACGTGAGGAGGAGACATCTCCGACCTCCTTACAGATCAGTCCGGAACGTTCTGGAGTCTCACCTCAGAGACGTCCACCACCAGGTTGTCCTCACTCTTCCCCCCGTCGCTGTCCTGAGATGAACACAACACAGTCAGTCCTCAACGTTCTCAGTGCTAAAGCAGCAGGCTGGGCAGCAGGCTTACGTAGTGTGTGGAGGCCACCTCTTTATCCTCCATCTTCTGCTTCTTTCTGTCAGAGCAGAAGCTTCCGGAACTCCTGTGCTTCTCTGCCGACCGTAAACTGACCGATGGAGAGAGAGATGAACTCTGAGAGAGAGAGAGAGAGAGAGAGAGAGAGAGAGGAGAGAGAGAGAGAAAGAGAGAGAGAGAGGAGGAGAGAGAGAGAAAAAATAAGTGAATTTCACTTCACACCCTTGTCCCTTGTACTAAGAACTTCCTGTGCAAAACTGAGAAAAGCAAGTTACATCAAACAAACAAGTTTAGCTAATGAATATGGTTGTGTAATGATGATCATTGATGATGATTTGACATAATGGAGAAACAGGAGAAAACAGGATGAGATGTGCTCTCCTGTCTAACTTCAAGCCTCCACCATGATGGACAGGGAGGACTGAGGGGCCTTTCACCTGACCTTTCACCAACTCCCTCCATGACCTTTCACTGGCCTTTACCATGCTTCAGTGTTGATGACTGGAAAGGTGTGTGTGAGAGGAGAGAGGAGAGAATGTGTGTTCGCATGTGTGTCTCTCTCTCTCTCTCTCACCCCTGCTACAGACCCCTGCTACAGGACTGGATCAGCTAACAGCTGGAAGCTTAACAGGCAACTACAGTGTCTCACAGAGAACCTGGGAGAGGAACAACTGCAAACACACACACACACACACACACACACACACACAACACACACACACACACACACACATGAGCAGTCACTCACACACAAACACGAGCAGTCACTCACACAAAAACACGAGCAGTCCCTCACTCACTCACACTCACACACACAAACATGAGCAGTCACTCACACACAAACACGAGCAGTCACTCACACAAAAACACGAGCAGTCACTCACTCACTCACACTCACACACACACACACGAGCAGTCACTCAAACACACACACACACACGAGCAGTCACTCACACTCACACTCACACACACACGAGCAGTCACTCACATTCACACTCACACAACACACGAGCAGTCACTCACACACACACACACACACGAGCGGTCACTCACACACACACACACACGAGCGGTCACTCACACACACACACACACACACGAGCGGTCACTCACACACACACACACACACACACAGCCTTATTACCAGTCAGGTTTGTCTTGTGAGACTTCTCTCCCTCTGTACCCTGGGGACTGTTGCCAGGGCAACTGGAGACCACCGACGAAGGGATTATTGGCTTTATGAAGAGAGACTGCCGGTCGTGATGTCAAAGAGCAGTTCCGCGTGTGTGTGTGTGTGTGTGTGTGTGCGTGTGTGTGTGTGTGTGTGTGTGTTTGGGGGTGTGTTTTATCTGGCTTCATGCAGTTTTCTAATGAAAGACATTTGTCATCTTGGTCTCTTTCCTTGCGGACACAAAACGGTTTTCAGAATACGGCAGACTCAAACACACACACACAGATCAGCAACATGTGTGTGTGTAGTACAGCTCTGTGGAGATTGTGGGGTGTCTGCACACACACACACACACACACACACACACACACAGATCAGCAGCATGTGTGTGTGTGTAGTACAGGAGGAAATGTGGGGTGTCTGCACACAAACACACACACACAGACACACAAACACAGATCAGCAACATGTGTGTGTGTAGTACAGCTCCGTGGAGATGTGGGGGTGTCTACACACACACCACACACACATCAGCAGCATGTGTGTGTGTAGTACAGGAGGAGATGTGGGGTGAGGACGGAGGAGGAATGTTGAATCTTGTGTCTCCCTAAAGATGTCACTTCCTCCTCACCCCTCAAGCTGTGTGTCCCTCGCGCGGGTGTGTATGTGTGTGTGTGTGTGAGTGCGTGTGTGTGTGTGTGTGTGTGTGTGTGTGTGTGAACACCAAACACCAACTAAACACCAACCAGCATGTCTTTTTCTAATTTCCCCATTTCTTACATTTGTTTCTTTCACCACAACCCTCCCTCCTTCCTTCTGCATTCTTTTTGTTGTGACACTGAGCTAACACATTGGAACTGATAATTTACCATTCTTATAAAAATTACAGAAATTCTTACCTTGACAGAGTCTCTGTCTGAATATTCAGAGGAAGAGAGGAAGAGAGGAAGAGAGATAAAGTGATAGAGTGATAGAGTGAGAGAAAAACACTTATTAGACAAGGTATCCCGTTTAAGTGTTCAGCTAAATCATCATTAGAATACACATCATTATAGAGACACCAGAGAGAGACCAGAGAGAGACACCAGAGAGAGACCAGAGAGAGATACCAGAGAGAGACCAGAGAGAGACCAGAGAGACACCAGAGAGAAACCAGAGAGAGATACCAGAGAGAGACCAGAGAGAGACACCAGAGAGAGACGAGAGAGACACCAGAGAGACACCAGAGAGAGACACCAGAGAGACACCAGAGAGACACCAGAGAGAAACCAGAGAGAGACCAGAGAGAGACCAGAGAGACACCAGAGAGAACCAGAGAGAGACCAGAGAGAGACCAGAGAGACACCAGAGAGAGACCAGAGAGACACCAGAGAGAGACCAGAGAGACACCAGAGAGAACCAGAGAGAGACCAGAGAGAGACCAGAGAGACACCAGAGAGACCAGAGAGAGACCAGAGAGACACCCGAGAGACACCAGAGAGAGACCAGAGAGAGACTAGAGAGAGACCAGAGAGACACCAGAGAGAGACCAGAGAGAGACTAGAGAGAGACCAGAGAGACACCAGAGAGAGACCAGAGAGAGACCAGAGAGACACCAGAGAGACACCAGAGAGAGACCAGAGAGAGACCAGAGAGAGACACCTACCTCGGAGCTCGCCGTGGAGCTTCTTGTCGTCTTTGGAGGGCAGCTGGCCAGGGAGGAGGAGAGGGCCAGCAGGCTGGGGGAGGAGAGGGCCAGCAGGCTGGGGCCGGGGCCCCCGGGGAGGGCCGGAGGGGGTGGAGGCTCGAGGGGTGGAGGCTCGAGGGGTGGGGGGTGAGGGGGACGGGGGAGAGCGTGACCGTGAGAGAGGTGCTGGGCCTGGAGCTGCTGCTGCTGGACACACACAGATACACACACACAGATACACACACACACACACACACACAGATACACACACACACACACACACACACACATACACACACACACACAGATACACACACAGATACACACACACACACATACAGATACACACACAGATACACACACACACACACATACAGATACACACACAACACATACATATACACACACAGATACTTATACACAATTGAAAATACAAGTCTATTTTTAAAGACAAGCTATATTATATACAGAGTGAGTGGGACCTCCATGACAACGGACTGACCCCAATGACAGCGTTGAGTTCGGCCATGGTGACCTGCTTGGCCCTCTCCACCGCCTGTACCACCTGTTTGCTGATGCTGCTTCAGAACAGGGAGGAGGATAGGAGAGTGGGGAGGAGGATAGGAGGAGAGGAGAGGGAGGAGGGAGAAGAGAGGTGTGAGTAGGAGGAGATGAGAGCGGGATAGGAGGAGGCTCTTTGTAATTTTCTGCCTTTCTTCTCGTGCTCTTTTTCTTCTTCTTCGCTTCTCTTCCTTTTTCGGTCGCTTCTCGTCTCTTTTTCTGCTTCTTCTCTCTTCTTCGTCTTCTTCCCCTCTTTTTCTCTTCTCTTTTTCTTTCGCGGGTGTGAGTCTTCTTCTGATTCTGCTTCTTCTTCTCTTCTTCTTCTTCTCTTCGTCTTCTTCCTTCTTTCTTCCTCTTCTCTTCTTCTTCTCTCGTCCTCTCTGCCGGGGCGATTATGAGGAGGTCTTATCTACCTTTCCCTGCCTTCAAGCCCGCTCTCAGTCTTTATCTAGATTCACCCCTTTCCCGGTTCTCCCTCCTTCTGCGCTCCCCTCCCTCTCTCGCTCCGTTCCCCAAGCGTGAAGCATGCAGCCATGTGTGGAGTGAGTGTGTATCTCCAGGACAGCAGGGTCAGGGTGGTCAGCGTACCTCTTGTGACATGGAAGGGGATGACCTGGGCACAGATGGCGTTCAGGCGCTTTACAATCTCCGCCTGCAGGAGGGCGTAACACACGTCTAATAGGACACTGACCCCAGAACACTGTACTGCAAGGGAATCCCTCGTGGATCAGGTGCTGGGTCACGTTCATTGAGCTATAGGGAGCTCCTCATAGGGAGCACCAATACAGAGAGACAGAATGGAGAAGGAGGAGGGGCATAGATCTGCCAACTCATCATAGTACATAGAGACATCTCTCCTGCTAAACAACTCATTATCACATCAATCTGCTGGCCGTCGTGCTGTTTCTGTTCCTCATCCCTCTCCTCCTCACTGCTCTCTCTCTCTCTCTCTCTCTCCTCACGCTCTCTCCTTACCTCTCTCTCCTCTCTCCTTCCTCTCTCTCTCATCTCCCTTCTCTCTCCCTTCCTCTCTGCTCTCTCTCCCTTTCCTCCTCTCTCCTCTCCTCTCCTCTCTGCCCCGGCTCTCTTCTATCTCTCTCCCTCTCTCTCTCTCTCTCTCTCTCTCTCTCTCTCTCCTTCTCTATCTCTCTCTACTCCTCTCTCCTTCCTCTCTCTCTCTCTCCCTTCCTCTCTCCCTTCCTCTCTCTCTCTCTCCCGTCCTCTCTCTCTCTCTCGCTTCTCTCACTCTCTCTCCCTTCTCTCATCCCTTCCATCCTCTCTCTCGTCTCTCTCATCCTGCTGCTCTCCCTTCTCGCTCCTCTCTCTCGCCCTTCCGTCGTCTCTCTTCGCTCTCTCACTTCCTCGGTCTCTCAGATGTCTACTCCCTTCCTCACATCTGCCCTTCCTCTCGGACGTCTCTCTCGTTCTCTCATCTCCCATTCCTCTCTCTCTCTCTCCCGGTTGCCTCTCTCTCTCTCTCTCCCTTCCTCCTCACTCTCTCTTCCCTTCTCTCAAGTCGCCTTCCTACTACTCCCTGCCTCCGCTCTCCTCATCGTCTCTCCAACTTCCCTCTCATCTTGTTCCTCTCGTCTCTCCCTCAGCCTCATCTCTCTGCTTCTCGACTCTTCTCTCTCATCTCTCCATAGTCTCTACCTCTCTCCCTTCCTCTCTGGCCCTTCCTCGCTCGATCTCGTCGCTCTCTCTATTCTCTCTCATGCTCTCAGCTTCTACTCACTAATACCTAATTAATTCCTCTATATCATAACTCAAATCATCTTCATCTCTTCTCATCACTGGTCCCACAAACACATGGGACACCAAACGACACACACACACAACACACACTTGTGCACACACACTGCCGGCTAGTAAATGTCTCTTTAAAGAGTGCATTGTGCTCCTCAGTAACAGAGCCCTTTAGTGTAAATACAACAGAGCGGCGAACAAAATCAATCAGCTTGCTGAGGTCTAAAACGGCAAAACCAGCAGTACTGGAAACCCCTCAATACTGGAGGCATCTCTACTCACTTAGCCCACACACACACACACACACACACACTCTCTCTATCTCTCTCGTCTCTCACACACACACACACACTCTCTCTCTATCTCTCTCTGTCTCTCACACACACAGCCAAATGCATCCACAGACACACCTACTAAGATTCAAACTGTGGTGTTACCTGGTCTAATGTTACATGTGCACACTACTCACTCCTTTAACTGTTTTATTCACAAACATGAATCAACATTGTTAATGTCATTATTATAAGAACTCAACGCTGCCTACAATACCTGCTTATGCATCTCGATGTTGAGTCCATAGGACATCTCATAATACTGGAAAGAAAAGACACAATCCTGTTTGACTTATTATATATTTATAGAAAAGCATACACACATATACACAAACACACACACACACATACTTACATGCACACAAACATTCTTATGTACACAATAATATATAGTTACACACACACACACACACACACACACACACACACACACACACACACACACACACACACACACACACACACAGTCCATCAGTGTATAGGACAGCAGAGTTAGAGAGTCGCAGCTGTTCTCTCCTCACCATCACGTAGTGTCTCTGCATCTCTGTCTTCTCATTGGCCAGTTTGTCACACTCCATCTTCAGACTGGGGACAAACATCCAAAGAAGACAGACAAGACTGAATACACACTGCAATCACTGCATCCCACTGCAATCACTGCGTCCCACTGTAAACTCTCAGTTGAAATATTTCTGTTTAGCTGGTGCAACAAACATTCTGGTATGTATAGTGTTTCACCCGCCCAGAGGTAAGACATGCACCTCACTGATTGGTTCATCCTGTTTACTAGAGACACAGAGTGCCTCCTGATTGGCCAGCCCTGACACACATCTTACATTCAGAGAGGTGAGAGTGTGTGTTTAAGAGAGAGAGAGAGGGAATATGGCAAATATATGCAAAGTTTACCCATTGTTTTTGTTCACCTAAAGTGTATGAATTAAATCATGAATCCATGCAGTTATTTGAGGAACAATGTGAAAGAAATTCAGAGTTTGCTAAATGTTTCACTCTAAATAAGAGCTCAATGTTCTCCTACTCAGATTTTAACTACGTATTTGACTACGTAGCCTAAATATGTGTACAGTTTTTGCTGATGTAGCCTTCAACATATCAGAGTTGAATGTTACCTGTGATGCAGGAGTTGATGTTAGAATGTTACCTGTGATGCAGGAGTTGATGTTAGAATGTTACCTGTGATGCAGGAGTTGATGTTAGAATGTTACCTGTGATACTGCGCCTGGATGAACTGGAACTCCTCCTTGATGCGGTCGCAGGACTCCGTGATGGTAAACTTGAACTGTTGGCCCGGCTGGTGTGGAACCTGAGGATCAGACACAAACACACAGTTGAGTATGAGTTGAGTATGACATTGAAGTTTTAAGGAACCTTGCGTACCTAATCAACATGTGAGACAACATTTTGAGTCCTAATCAAACACAAGCCTTGAGATAGAGGTTTTAGCCAGATAGATGTCATATGAGCTGTTCTTTACATTTCACCCCTCAAGACTCCAATGTCTGATTAACACATTTTAATGAACGGGCACAAACAAAAAGCTCACACCGATTCAAACACGCGCTCAGACCCACGCTGGTGAACACACGTTTGCCAATAAACGCGATTGTCCGAGAGCGCGAACCGCACAAAACTAGACCCAAACTGATTACGCGTGTGGGCGTTCTGTACACGCATGCCGGGCTTCACTGTTTTGACTCGAGCTAAACTACTTACCGGATGCCGTGCAGGGGGGGTACATCTTGCTCAAATCTCGAATCATTAAAAATGTATTGCAAAGTTCATCCACCCAAACACGAGGAAAAAGCACGAACCTGTCCAGCGCGCATAAATCTGTCAACGACAAGATAAAAGGTCTATTTGTGGTTTTCACAGATTAAAAAAATACCTCAAAACCTCCATGTTGTAATATTATATATTACAGAGTCCAATAGAAAATACCTTGTTTTCGCTCTCTAAATCTTCAAAGCATATCTATGATAAACAGTATGTTGTCCTTAGAATCCTGCTGGCCTGTGTTTTGCAGTCTGTTATTATGTGCTCTCTGTATTAATATCTCCTTCTTCTTTTTAACCTTCCCGAAGTAATTTTAAACAGTCAGAAAAAAAAGAACAAAAAAAAAGAATGTCATCTTTCGGTCCATCTTGAGTTCAGTAAATGTATTTTAGCAGCAGTGCGTCTGGGCAGGTTTGTGTCAAAACGGGTTCAGGAATAATATTTTCTCTGGTTTCAAAAACCGTACGACTCGTGTCTCGCGCGGGCAAACACCTTACTGTAGTTTTTGTGAGATCACATTTAGAGTAATCCAGACGTCAGAATATCATTACATATTCATAAAAAATAACGGTCGTTGCACATGTCACTGGAACATGTAGTCTGACTTGACATGAGTCAATGACGATGAGTAGGAAACAGCATTTGAAAAAAACTACAAATATCTGATTTCCTGGCGCAAGAGACGAAGGTGGGGGGTAAAGGAGGAGCACAAATAGCCAATCGCAAAGCTCGCTCGTGTACTGTGCGTCTAATTTAGTTGTCAATCATCAACATTCTATCCAATAAACTCTAGCGAGATCTGATTTACGCAGATACCCCACGTGGGTTTGGTTGTCTTGTTTATCAACTGAGACCAGTAATTACTCACTGAATTAAAGTTGGTAACATGATCAGGACGGCACATTAAGGTATGAAGACTGAGGTTAGAAGCAGGAAGAAATCACCCATTGGCTGATGTACAGTATTCTGGAATTTGAGAAATCTGAAAATATTTGTGCAGATCAGATATTTCTCTGTACCGCAGATTGCATCAAAATAACATGTAGTTTCTTGTTGTGTCTTCATGGTTTAGTAGCCTACTTAAATATTAAGATATTCTGTTCAAATGCACAACGATCTATACCATGTGACCAACTCTTTACATCTCATAACAGCATTGATTTTAAAAAACTGCTGGTTTTTAAAATCCCATCTTTGACTGTGGGACATTCTTACAGAGCAGCCGTCATAAATACATGAGGTATTACACAAATACATGAGGTATTACACGAATACATGAGATATTACACGAATACATCAGGTTTACTAACTATAAATATATGTGTAAATAATTGTTTGTGCAAAACTAGTCCTGTGTGCTCTGAAAACAGGTCCTACAGCCATGTCTAAGATGTGCTTCGTTTGGCAGTTTTCACTTTCTATAGGTCTCTGAAAAGTTCTCTTTCCAAATTCTTTCTCTCAGTTTGCTGTGTCTCTCTCTGTCTCTCGAAACAGCCTATCTCCCCTTCTGGAGCAGATCTAGTCTAAATCTCTGTGTTCTAGAGCAGATCTAGTCTAGATCTCTGTGTTCTAGAGCAGATCTAGTCTATATCTCTGTGTTCTAGAGCAGATCTAGTCTATATCTCTGTGTTCTAGAGCAGATCTAGTCTAGATCTCTGTGTTCTAGAGCAGATCTAGTCTAGATCTCTGTGTTCTAGAGCAGATCTAGTCTAGATCTCTGTGTTCTAGAGAAGATCTAGTCTAGATCTCTGTGTTCTAGAGCAGATCTAGACTAGATCTCTGTGTTGTAGAGAAGATCTAGTCTAGATCTCTGTGTTCTAGACAAGATTTAGTCTAGATCTCTGTGTTGTAGAGCAGATCTAGTCTAGATCTCTGTGTTCTAGACAAGATTTAGTCTAGATCTCTGTGTTCTAGAGCAGATCTAGTCTAGATCTCTGTGTTCTAGACAAGATCTAGTCTAGATCTCTGTGTTCTAGAGCAGATCTAGTCTAGATCTCTGTGTTCTAGAGCAGATCTAGTCTAGATCTCTGTGTTCTAGAGCAGATCTAGACTAGATCTCTGTGTTCTAGAGCAGATCTAGTCTAGATCTCTGTGTTCTAGAGCAGATCTAGTCTAGATCTCTGTGTTCTAGAGCAGATCTAGTCTAGATCTCTGTGTTCTAGAGCAGATCTAGTCTAGATCTCTGTGTTCTAGAGCAGATCTAGTCTAGATCTCTGTGTCTCTCGCGCTGCGTGTTCAGTGCTCGGGGTCACCAGTCTCACCAGAGACCCAGATCACAGGTCAGAATGATTCATAATTAGTATCACTGTCTTGTGTTTTAGTCTTGTCATTGGAGCATTATACTTCTCATGGAGTTGGAGCTGTTTCTTGGCTTCTATCTGATTGCGCAACATATTAAATTGTATTATATGTATTATATTCACTTATTATTACTTGGGCGTACTCACCTGCCTGCTCACTCACTCTCATCTAGCACAGGATATGTACCTTTACAAACACACGGCTCATATATTTCTACATTCTCAATATGTCCACCTAGTACACAGAGACAAACTCTACCTCCTTAAATGTCACAGGACACGGCACACACAGCCGCACGCTCTGAACAGGCTGCTGTACGACGTGCTCCAGGAAGGGAGGGGGGGGGGTAATATCACCCTGGTCCCCGAGGCCTGGGGCTTTGACGTGGCCGCTGGAAGGAGGAGGAGAGGAGGAGGAGAGGAGGGAGAGGAGAGGAGGAGGAGAGGAGAGGAGGAGGGGGGGGAATAAACAGATTTATTTGCCTGCTCCACACTCTGATTATTTGGTCCCTTTTTCCTTTGTTCCAGACCTTATGAAACCCAAATGTCAAGTGAGGCGAGGGTCTCATATCAGCGCCTGTCAATCCCAGCCCCCGTGTCTCCTCTCTCCTCCAGCCTGCTGCTGGCTTATTGGCTTCTCCACGAGGACCGCCTCAGACGCCCAGACTCACTCCAGCGCCGCTCCAACGCCACGCCGCCAAGCCCTCCCCGCCAAGCCCTCCCCGCCAAGCCCTCCCCGCCAAGCCCTCCCCGCTCCAACATAGGGACTTCATTTGGAGGCTGATGCGACGGAGGAAGCAGGAGAGCTGCTTTCTGGAGGGTTAGAGGGAATTATCCAGGGGAGGGATTAGGGGTGCAAGGTGGGGAGGCAGGGCAGGATGGTATGTCCTTAACGCAGCACTCATCGCTAGCCTGATCCCCACAGGACTTTCTGACAGCCTATCACCTGCCCCTACATGTCTTCTAATCTAAACTATGCCCCCCCCATCAACACACTACTCACTCACACACACACACACACACCACACACACACACGCACACACACACACGCACAGGCTCTTCACTGGCATCATTAATTATAAAACATCTGATCCATCTGAACTGTGCGTCACACATGGTGTGTTCAGACATGTAGCTAACCCATGTGATGTCCTAGTGTCTCCCTGACACAATCTCGGTCGACATTTTCATTTCTGTCTTTTCCTACATAAATTAGATCTGACCTTCAAGCCTCAGAGACTTTGCAAAGCTAGCTTTGGTCATTTCTCTTAACTCTCATTCCTGTCAGCGAAGATGACTAGTATTTCAATTCAATAGAACCGGAACTGATGCTAGTCTATCGGTGGGAAAACAAGCCGTTCGACTCTGGTGAGCCTCTGCCCACACCACTGGCCTGAGGAGGTGTTTTAAATCTCTCCTCATTACCGCGCCTCAAGTCTTAATCTTCCTCTGCAGCCCCTTAAACACGGAGCTAATCCTGCCTGCGGCCCTGACAGGGGGGCTGGGAGGAGGGAGGAGGAGGGAGGAGGAGGGAGGAGGAGGAGGAGGAGGAAGATAGAGGAGTGAGTGAGGAGGAGTGGTGTTATGAGTAGTCGTGAGGGCTGCTTCTGCGGATGATGCACTAGCATGTGTACGTCTCAGTGGCGCGTCGGAGGCTTCGTTTGTAGGATGAGGGTACGATGTGAGGAGGAGGAACGATGAGGCAGCAGCAGGTCCAGCACTGCTGGCTTTGACTCCACAACAGACGGGGTAATCCTAGATCTCCTCACTCACGCACAGATAAACACAAGAGGTTGTGTGTCTGAAGACGGGGAAATGTTTGGTGTTTGGTGTGTGGTGTGGTGTGTGTGTGTGTGTGGGGGGTTGACGTAAGAAGAAAAAAAGAAAACATAAGGACGATAAAAAGCAAGTAAACATTTTAAACATGTTTAAAATGTTACCTTTGTAATAAAGGTGTAAAAATTAAAATATATGAGTAAATGATGCTTTCTGCTAACCCAACGTGTTCCACAGTTCCCTGCTGTATAGAGCCGTGTCTGGCACAAGGCTGGTGTGTAGAGACGTGTGTGTAGGAGTGTAGACGAGGCTGGTGTGTAGAGAACGTGTGTGTAGGAGTGTAGACGAGGCTGGTGTGTAGAGACAGTGTGTGTAGGAGTGTAGACGAGGCTGGTGTGTAGAGACGTGTGTGTAGGAGTGTAGACGAGGCTGTGTGTAGAGACGTGTGTGTAGGAGTGTAGACGAGGCTGGTGTGTAGAGACGTGTGTGTGTAGGAGTGTAGACGAGGCTGGTGTGTAGAGACGTGTGTGTAGGAGTGTAGACGAGGCTGGTGTGTAGGAGCAGGCAGGCTGCTGGGAAGGCAGCGGGACTGAGGAGACGTGTCTGTGCCAGTTCCTGAGAGTATGAGGGGCTGAAGGGTCTAAATGGATCTCAGACTGGAGTTGTTCAGGAAGCGCCGTCGTGGGCCGCAGAGATTGGATACCCATTATGGGCTAGATTAAAAGATGTACTTCGCAGCGATGCATGTCGACTAACTAGCTTTTCCTCCCTAGCCTGAGGTTCGCGTTCCTTCGCACTCACGCTTTCGCTCTTTCACTCGCTTCATCTGCCCTGTGCCCAAGGCACGAATCTGTTTCATCAATCAGCGCGACGCATAGCATCAGGCACGATCTGCTCTAATCAGCACACACACACACATACAGCAGGACAGTCTGCTCTCAGATCACACACACACACACACCACCATACAGCAGGACAGTCTGCTATCAGAGCAGACATCACCACACACACCATCAGCAGGACACAGTCTTCGCTCCGATCAATCACACACACACACCCATACCTCCGGACACCCCAATCTTCTACCATCTCCCAGCACGCCCAGCCCCCCCCCACCCAATACCATACAGCAGGACGTCTGTCTACAGATCAACACACCCCCCACACCCACACCTCCCCCTACCTCCGGACCGTCTTCTCTCCTCCTCCCCAAGCGTCCCCAAGTGCCCCGGAAAGCCTGCCATCGCTTTCCCGCGTTCTTTGTCGTGCTGGCCTCTCCCCCCTCCCCCAGGGAAGGGCCCACTCCCTCCTTCCCATTTCTGTGGTACCTCATGTTACACAGGGGGATAGCTCCGTCCAAGGCGCCCAGGTGTCAGCGAACGGGTTCCCAGGAAACACAAACAGAGGTGAGGTATGAAGCCGTCTCTAAATTAGCGTTCCCCCCCCAGTTACTTGAGCCATCCTCGCCAGGGGCCACCCCAGGTCCCCAGGGAGAAGGGGAATGGGCTGAAGATCAGATAGGGTAGAAACCGGCGGTTGCGCCCATTGTTTCCCTTCCTCCCTGTTGGCTCTCCTCGTTCCTTTTTTTACGTATGCTCAGATTGCCTTTGCTCCCCCTACCCCCTCCCCCCCTCCCGCCCGTGTGAGGTTTCCTCCGCCCGCAGCCCCGGTGCCCCCCCTGTTTCGCCCTCCCCCTTTCCTGCTACTTCTCTCTCTTACGCCTTTCCTTTCCGCCACGCCAACTCCCTCCCAATTCCCTCCTCCCCACAGGACACTTTTTTTTTTCTCCCACGGGCGCTTCTTATTTCTTTCTGCTTTCTTTTCTTTCCCCTTCTTTACAGGAGAGGCGTGAGGTCCTTTAGTTGCCTCCTCCGTCCCCAGCGCGGCCTGACGGTCAGCAGACAGACACAGGCAGACAGACATGACAGGGCTACAGCAGGCACAGGCATACATACAGCACAGAGCAGACAGACAGAAACAGAGCAAGACAGACAGACACAAAGGCAAACAGACAGACACAAGGGCAGACAAGACAGACACGGGCATACAGACAGGCACAAGGCAGACAGACAGGCCACAGGGCCAACAGACAGGCACAAGCATACAGACAGACACAGGGCAGACAGACATAACACAGTGCATACAGACAGACACAGGGCAGACAATACGGCAACAATGCAGACAGGCACATGGCAGACAGACAGACAGGGCAGACATAATGCACAGGGCAGACATACAGACCAGGGCAGACAGACGACAACAGGGCAAGACAGACAGGCACAGGGCATACAGACAGACAAGTTCAGACAGACAGACACAGGGCAGACAGACAGCACAGGGCACAAGACAGACACAAAGGCAGACGACAGCAACAGGGCAAAAACAGACAGGCAGACAACATGCACCGTGCAGAACCACAACAACCAGGCAGACAACGACCATGCATCACACAACGACAAGGCACAGGCAAACAGACAGACACAGGGCAGACAGACGGCACAAGCAGACAGACCACAACGACAGGCCACAGGCAAGACAGACATACACATTTCAGACAAGACAGGCACAGGCAAGACAGGCACAAGTCACCGCCACATACAAACACAGGTCAACAGACAGCCAATGGCGACAGACCACAATGCAGACATACAGTCACAGGCAAGACAACAACCCAGGGCATACATACACACAGGCAACCAACACAACCACCCCCCCCCACCAACACGACAGACACAGGGCGACACGACAAGCACAGGGCAGACAGACAACACAGGCCACGACAGGGCACACAGACAGACACAGGCAGACAAGACAGACACAGGGCAACAGACACAGGCAACAGACAAACAGACACAGGGCAAGACAACATGCAACCAGACAGACAGACACAGGGCAGACAACATGCACATGGCAACAGCACCCAAAAGAAAAACGGGCAGACAGACACGGGCAGACAGACATAGAACAGCAGTACATACAATCCACACAGTCAAACAGCAGGGGACAGACATTACAAACAACAGACACTGGCAGACGAACTACACAGAGCAGCATACAGGACAGCAACACCAGGACACACACGACAACTCAAAGTGCATATACATCACCTACAGACACCCCCCACCACCCCCCCCCCACCCCCCCCACCACACCCCACCCCCCCCCCCCCCCCAACCCCCCCCCCCCCGACCAACCCGCCTCAAAAAGGCACACTTGCAGCCAGACATGCACAGGGCAACAGAGCACAGGTCAGACATACAGACACATTGCAGACACGACACTCACATTTCATAACAACATGCACGGCAGACAAGACAGCACAGGGAGAACACAGGCACAGGGCGACAGACACTCACAGGGCAGACAGACAGGCACAGGGCAGACACACAGGCACAGGCCATACAGACATTCACAGGGCAGACGACAGGCAAATGGCATACAGGCACAGGGCACTGTTGACATGGAATGTACCTGCAAATAAGTCAATAAATTGGTTCATAAACAGAGCAGAACCAAACACCCTCTGGTGCAATGAATGAAATATGGCTTCAACAACCCCCACCACCACCCCACCCCCCCCCCCCCAAAAACCAGACACACACACACACCACACAACACACACACACCCCCACACACACCACACACACACACACACACAACCCCCCAGAACCCCAACACACACACACCCACACACACACACAACACACATACACACCACAACAACACACACTCGCATTCACCCAACCCAAAAAACAACAACAAAAACACCCAAACAAAAACAACAAAACACAACACAAAAAAAACCCCAACAAACCCAAACAAAAAAAAAAAACCAACACCCCCCACAAAACCCAAACAACACACCCCCCCCCCCCCAGCACCCACACACACACCCACAAAACTAAAACTAAGCATGTGAATGCAATGTCTTCATGACACCTAACATAAAAATGACAACCACATATGAGAGTCTAAAATGCGATAATTAGGGTCCTTCCACACTTTCGCCTACTTCCCCTTTCCTGCCCCAAACATTAATACTAACCGTGACGGAATACTTAACGAGGAGATATAGAAACACAATCTTACACGCGCAGAATAAGATTTGGAAACCCACCTCCATCACTGTCTCTTTGCCAAGGGAGTCCTGCCAGTATATAAAACCAGAATTACGAGACAATCATGCAGTTATTTTCCTTCCGCCTATATATAGTTCTATCGTCTGATATGAGTGGTCTTGTGGCAGCGTGGCTGTCCGTGCTGCTACTGTGCGCACGTGTGATTGTGTTTCGTGTGTGTGTGTGTTGTGTTGTGTGGGCC
This sequence comes from Mallotus villosus, assembly GCA_903064625.1. Classification (NCBI taxonomy): domain Eukaryota; kingdom Metazoa; phylum Chordata; class Actinopteri; order Osmeriformes; family Salangidae; genus Mallotus; species Mallotus villosus. The sequence continues at coordinate 28,214 of CAEFZP010002239.1, forward strand.
TGTGCTGCTCTGCGCTGCTCTGTGTTGTGTCTGTGTGTGTGTGTGTAGTCTGTGTGGTGTGTGTGTGTGTGTGTTAGGTGTGTGTTTGGTGGTGGTGTGCTGTGGCTGTGTGTGTGGGTGTAGTGTGTGTGTGTTTCTGTGCTGTGCGTTGTGTTGTGTGTGTGTGTGGGATGTGCTGTGTGTGGGTGTGTGTGTGTTGTGTGTAGGGCCTGGTGCTCGAGCCGGAACGTGTGTGTGCTGTGTGTGTGTGTGTGTGTGTGTGCTGTGCTGTGTGTGGGTGTGTGTGTGTGTGGGGGCCTGGTGCTCTGAGCATGAACGTGTGTGTGCTGTGTGTGTGGTGTGTGTGTGTGTGTTGTGTGTGTGTGTGGTGTGTGTGTGGGTTGTGGGGCCTGGTGCTCCGAGCAGGAACGTGTGTGTGCTGTGTGTTTATGCTCATCCAGGACGACAACACCCACCCAGCACTGACACAGCCTGATATCCCTGATCCATGATCCACCCTGCTTCCCTCTGTCAGGCAGTCTGGCTCCTGGGTGAGGACGGGATACACATGCTGCGTGGGGCTCGGGCCTTATTTACAGCTCTATCAGTTTCATTGCACTATTATTTCATCTAGAACGCCACTTCTGAATAACAGGAGAGGAGGTGAACGTGTGACTGATGGATCTGGACACACCTGCGTCTTGCTCCTGTTGTTCTCTCTCATCCTTTTGATTTGCCCGCCCTCATCCCTCCGTCGTGTCGAAGCACTCGTTCCTCATCCTCTGACAGCCTAGGAGCAGTCACATCCTCTCTCATCCCTCCCCTCCCTCCCTCGCCCCAAACTCTCACGCCCCAAACTCTCATCCCCTCTCTCATCCCTCCCTCCCTCCCCCAAACTCTCATCCCTCCCTCCCTCGCCCCAACTCTCATCCCTCTCTCATCCCTCCCTCCCTCGCCCCACAAACTCTCATCCCTCTCTCATCCCTCCTCCCTCCCTCGCCCCAAACTTTTCATCCCTCTCTCTCCCTTTGTCCCAAACTCTTATCCCTCCCTCCCCCTCGCCCCAAACTCTTATCCCTCCCTCCCTTCGTCCCAAACTCTCATCCCTCGCCCCAAACTCTCATCCCTCCCTCCCTCCCCCGCCCCAAACTCTTATCCCTCCCTCCCCTCGCCCCAAACTCTCATCCCTCTCCACCTCCCCTCGCCCCAAACTCTCTTCAGACAAATGCCACCAATTCTGAATGGCTGTCAGACTGCCTGGACCTATTCTACTGGTGGTTTGTGTGAAAGTGTGTGTATGTGTGTGTTGTGTGAGTATGTTTGTGTTATGTTTGTGTGTAAATGGATAAGTCATCTTGTTTACCCGCCACAGCATTGGGCAGCCATCGCCCACCGCCCACCTAAATGCCATGCAAATGCCGCAGCAGCCGGTAGCTGCCAGTCAGACCCTGGTGGCATTCAGCACACAGCACGCAGGGTACAGACAGAGCACTCTTAACTAAATGAGAAATAAACCCTGGCTGTCCAGCGGCCATGTTTAAACAACGACGGCTCGCGGGCGGGTAGAGAGCGGAGAGCAGAGAGAGCGCAGTAGAGAGAGAGAGAGAGAAGAGAGAGAGGAGACCGAGAGAGAGAGCAGAAAGAGGAGAGGAACAGAGAGAGACAGAGAGACAGAGACAGAGAGAGAGAAGAGAGAGAGAGAGAGTAGAGCGAGAGAGCGAGAGAGGAGAGAGAGAGAGAGAGAGAGAGAGAGAGGAGAGAGATAGAGAGATAGAGAGAGATAGAGAGATGAGAGACGAGAGAGAGAGAGAGAGAGCATAGAGCAAGAGACGAGAGATACAGAGAGACAGAGATGCATAACGGAGGCGAGAGAGGAGACAGAGAGAGACAGAGGACAGACACAGAGAGACCGAGAGACAAAGAGAGACAGAGAGAGACAGAGAGAGACAGAGAGGACAGAGAGAGACATGAGAGAAGAGAGGAGAGAGAGAGAGATCGACAGACAGAGAGACAGACAGAGACAGAGAGAGAGAGAGGCACAGAGAGAGAGACAAGAGAGAGAGGCAGAGAGAGAGACAGAGAGAGAGAGACAGACAGAGAGAGAGAGAGAGAGCAGACAGAGAGACGAGAGACGCGAGATGACGAGAGAGAGAGAGGAGAGAGAGCGAGATGAGAGAGAGAGAGAGAGGAGAGAGAGAGAGAGAGAGAGAGAGACAGACAGACAAAAACAGAGAGAGAGAGAGAATCAAGGTGTCTACCTCCTACTACAGCCCCATTATGATGATGTGATTCAGGGGAGCGTTGGTGGTTCGAGTGGCTAATACCAGCTCCCAGAGCGGGGCACCACCACGTTATTAAACTTTCTGGAAGGCTTAGCTGCTCAGCGTATGAAGCCGCTGGGGGACACCTCAAAAGACAAAAGACATTCCAAAACGACATCAAATTAGATGAAAGAGAACAAAGTTAGACCACCATGGTACTTTTGGACTTTTTCTGTCTCTTTTCCTGAATGCAAATATGAGACATATTATATCTTTGATATCTTTGTTGCGTCAACGAATTAAGCTGTGGCTCAGAGATAGAGAACAACGGGTCTACTCAAGTCTGGCTTTCATGCAGTACTGTGTTTGAAGTATTGTGTTTAATGCCAATTGATAAATAAAGGCCAACACTTAATGTTGGAAACTAGTAAGCAAGCCTATTATAGATCAGAAATGTAGGATATCAATTCAGTGTGCCTGCCTGAAGTGAGAAGTGAGTTTTTTCACAGAAGACATGTACACTTAGTACAGTTGTAATGAAAGTGCACACCACATAATGACCTTACAGCCTGACCTTATATCCTGAGTTGGGCTGCAGTGAGACTCTTTGGGGGCTGCAGTGAGGCTGTCTGGGGGCTGCAGTGAGGCTGTCTGGGGGCTGCAGTGAGGCTGCCTGGGGGCTGCAGTGAGGCTGTCTGGGGGCTGCAGTGAGGCTGTCGGGGGGGCTGCAGTGAGGCTGTCGGGGGGCTGTAGTGAGGCTGCCTGGGGGCTGCAGTGAGGCTGTCTGGGGGCTGCAGTGAGGCTGTGAGGGGGCTGCAGTGAGGCTGTCTGGGGGCTGCAGTGAGGATGTCTGGGGGCTGCAGTGAGGCTGTGAGGGGGCTGCAGTGAGGCTGTGAGGGGGGCTGCAGTGAGGCTGTCTGGGGGCTGCAGTGAGGATGTCTGGGGGCTGCAGTGAGGCTGTGAGGGGGCTGCAGTGAGGCTGTCTGGGGGCTGCAGTGAGGCTGTCTGGGGGCTGCAGTGAGGCTGTCGGGGGGCTGCAGTGAGGCTGTCGGGGGGCTGCAGTGAGGCTGTGAGGGGGCTGCAGTGAGGCTGTCTGGGGGCTGCAGTGAGGCTGTCTGGGGGCTGCAGTGAGGCTGTCGGGGGGCTGCAGTGAGGCTGTCGGGGGGCTGCAGTGAGGCTGGATAAACACTCTTCTGGGTGGAGAGCTGTAATGACCTACTTGTTGTGCCTTGTTGGGACGATGAGAAGCAGGGGTTCTCAGTGCTCCAGACAAGCTCATTAACAATGATTTCCCCACTCGCTAGTCATCATTAACTCACCCGCAATTAAGTCTTAGAGGAGCACACACACTCTAAACGAACACGATTAGCCTTTTGGAGAAACTGCATTTAACGTTGATTGAGAGGGAAAAAGAGAGAGAGAGAGAGATATGACAGACAGAGAGTGTAAATGTATGTAGGGTACAAATACAGCCTGCAGCAGGCAAATCCGTTTTTTTTGTGGTACAAATTGCATCGACAGCAATTAACTTGTTTGTTTAGGCTTGTTTTGTCCGTGATGTAGACCCCGACTGACTTCTAATTGAGCACTGTCAGCATTATCAGTGGTGATATGCTGAGTGACAGCATTTTCATCAAGTCAATGAGAGAGTTTGTGGATTTTTGTGTGGTTGTGTGACGTTTGGAAGTCAGTGTATGTTTGTGTACGTGGGGTGTGTGTGTGTGTGTGTGTGTGTGTGTGTGTGTGTGTGTGTGTGTGTGTGTGTGTGCGTGAGCATGATCCCCTTGGTGACCCTGGCTGGAGAGTATTAAGGGATGTAGTTGTGACTCACCAAGGAGGTTAAGAACACCTTCTCCTCCTCCATCGATCCAGCTGCACCGTTCCACCTCTCGGTCTAAGATCAATCACCACGAGCTCAGAGTACGACCCGCTCACGCTCCCGCCGTGAGAGTCTGGAAACCCCCTCAGATGTCAAACAGGGATGTGGGTTGAACAAATGTCATAAAACAACCATCCGTTATCACTTTGGATTGTGAGTACACGCGCTCTCAGGAGAGAGAATTAAATTGTGTGTTTGGCCAGAGGAGAAGATGAGGATGTCTCATCGCTGACCTTTAAGATTCCCAGAGCTAAACTCCTGATTGGTCCCCGATGCAGGTGGAAATACCTCGATCTGAACAAAGACAGAACGTCCCACAGCCCCACCTCTGTGACAAGCAGTATTAAACTTCACACAAGTGCACATTCTGTTATTCTCACACACACCTCATCATCATCATCATCATAACTTAACCCCGTGTAAGCCAGAGGTTCCCTCCAGAGGACTGGCGATGCTGCCTCCAGCCCGTGTGTCTGCCTCTGTGCCTGCCTCTACACGAGTCAGTAATGTACAACAAGGAAAACGTGGGACTTTTCATCTTCATGAACATTCCTTTTCCCTGTGCTCTGCTGTAATTTTGAATATGATTTGTGTTTTGTTTGTTTATTTGGTCTGTAAGAAATTGATAATGGACAATAACTCTGTCTGTGCATCGGCTGACCTGGGACTCCAAGCTTTCATCACAACACTGAATCAGTTTGTTGCCTGAACAAGACATGTGGGGCTTCAGTCTGTCTGGACAAGCTGGACGTTTGTGTGGACTGGAATCTAATATGAACTAACACAACTATTTCAAAGTTGGAGAAATGAAAACAAACCTATCTCAGATGTGAAACCCCAAAAGAAAAACATTCAAGTAAATGTTGAAAATAATAAAGAATCATGCGGACCTGGTAGCTTTCTCTCCCTGGGTGAGCCTGCTGGACACACAGGAACAGAACTCACATTTACTGAGAGAGAAACACACACACACACACACACACACACACTCACACAACACACACGCACACACACACACACACACAAACACACACAACAGCAACACACGCGCACACAGCAACACACGCGCACACACAGCAACACACGCACACAGCAACACACGCGCACACACAGCAACACACGCACAACACAGCAACACACGCACACACACAGCAACACACGCGCACACACAGTCAACACACGCGCTCACGCACACGCACACACACACACACACACACACGCGCACACACACACACAGCAACACACGCGCACACACAGCAACACACGCGCACACACAGCAACACGCGCGCGCACACACACAGCAACACACGCGCACACACACAGCAACACACGCGCACACACAGCAACACGCGCGCGCGCACACACAGCAACACGCGCGCGCACACACACAGCAACACACGCGCACACACAGCAACACACGCGCGCACACACAGCAACACACGCGCACACACAGCAAAACACGCGCACCACACACAGCAACACACGCGCACACACACAACACTCGCCCACACACACAGCAACACACGCGCACACACAGCAAACACACGCGCACACACAGCAACACGCGCTCGCGCACACACACAGCAACACAGCTCTCACACACACAGCAACACACGCTCACACACATCAACACTCTCTCTCACACACACACATCAACACACTCTCACACACATCAACACTCTCTCTCTCACACACACACACACACACACACACATCAACACACATCTCACTCACACATCAACACACTCACTCACACACATCAACACTCTCTCTCACACACACACACACACACCACCACGAGAGGCCACACTCCCACACGAGGGTGAAGCTCACCTCCTCCACAAGAGAATGCAGAAACTGGGAAACACCAACACTCTCATGACAACTCCAGCCTAATCAGACAGGACACACAACAGTTCCTCCCTCACGCCTCTCTCCCTCACCCTCTCTCCCCACCCTCACCCTCCCCACCCTCACCCTCTCTCCCCACCCTCTCCTCACCCCCTCCATCCTCACCCTCCCTCACCCTATAGAGAGCATAGCTTCCCCTGCCTGAAGCAAACTCCATCCTAATGGACGTCACTAACTTTTTCTGCCGGTGCAGAGCTCTCGACAAGAGCTTCAATCAGCAGCCTCTAGAGCCACCCCCCCCCTCCACCCTGCTCCCACCCTCCACCTCAGCCCCCCACCCTGCTCCCCCCCGCTGGAACACCCACTAATCTCTACTCCGCCATGTGGAGGAGGCCTTTCATATTGTCTCCCTTATATTTTGTATTTATTTCTTGTATCTTCCCTGGGCCCAGCGCAAGTATTACCGTTACATTAACAGGTTGTCGGGGTGAGGATCAGGGCTCAATCTCTAGCCCAGCCCCGGCCCCGCCAGCTAACCCCTCAGATACTGTCTTCAAAGCCTCGCTCACCTATTTCTGTTCCTCGACATATCTCCTCGTCAGAAGAGTGTGAAGGGAGATCTGTCGCAGGCCTCTTTCATCATTTTTGGATTAGAAAGCAATGTTTTTCGGGAGTGTAATTTTGCTGCATAATGAACCCGTGTCACAAGAGTATTGAAGAGGTGCCACACAACACATGAAGTGGACTAGCTGACAGAAATATGGAAAAACTTTGCGTAAATATTAATAAGCGTACCCAGCAGCTGATGGTGTGTCTGCACATTTGTGTTTAATATTAATAATCTTATCACAGACAAATTACCTTACCCTGATTAATAGACTCATTTTGATAGATTTGTTCCCACTTGGGAAATTGATATTCGCAGTCCCATTTCACCCCCAGTTTGGGCGTTATGATAGGGAGAAGTGGGCCAGGCTGCACTCACTAAATTGCGGATGTAGAAATCACAATGGTGCTAATAACAACAGGCATACCATACATGTTCATTTCTGGTAAACATGTTTGAAATTAACTATCGAAAATGTTTCTTTACACAATATAGCCTGCATAGTTTAATTAAACAGGGTACAAATCCTAAACAGATGTTATCCTGTTATTTAAAACATCCTCTGTTGCCATTTGATATGCTAAACAGGTAAGAAACAGCGTTCCAGGAAGAGCATCATCCACCTGCTTGTCTGTTCTGAAGCCTGCTAAGGAATCCAAACCCATCGGCCTTCGGTTCCTACAGTAACCGTTTGACAAATCTTTAAATAAATTCTATCTGAGAGAGAAAAGGAGAGAGCATTCAGATGCGATTTTAACAGCCTCTCAAAATTATTCCTCTTCGTAAGAATATATTTGTATTTCCTAGGATTGTAACTCATGACACCATCAATAATAGTTTATTATATATGGAAGAGTTGCTAATTTAAATTAAAAAAAATCTATTTCTATGAAATCGATCTCATATTCATTCAACAGACAATATAAGCAGTTAGGAAAACGTATTTTTTTTAATATATCTTCTACAGAAACAGTCTGGAGATGCAGTATTGTGTCATTATTATCGTGTGAACAAAGTCAACCAGTACTTTTCTTCAAGATGTTTTTACATTTAAAGTGTCATTAAGAAGGGGCATATTTCACATGTGTAGGTCACTGCACTATCCAGAAAGATGCATTAAAGTTAACAATAATTTCTAGTGTTAAATGTTCATGTCATGGCAGACAAGTTCCCTTCCTAATCTACAAGTCATCTTCTGGTACTAAGGGAAATGTCTCAATCTGGTGCTCATTTTCAAAAAGAGGCCAATGTGCTCATGCATTTACATGTATTCATTTAGCAGACGATTTTATCCAAAGCCACTTCCAAGAGAGAGCTTTACAAAAGTGCATTGGTCACTGATCATAACAACGAGATATCCCCAACATTGCAGGTAGTCAAACATGAAACATACATTGTGAAAAACCAAGGGCAAGTAAGTGCCAAAGGGAAGAATCATAAGAGCAGTTAAACCAATTAAACAACATGAACCTCAAAGTGCAAGAGTGTACCTGTAGAAAAGCAAGCAACAGTAAATTATTTCACAGCAAGTACAATCATTTTAAATCAGTTACAGCTAACCAACAAGAGCAGCAAGTCTAAGTAAGAGTCATTGTGATCCTGGAGGAAACTAACATCATGTCCAGCAAATCTTTCCTAGGTACCGTTGTCATGCAAAAGTAGCCTACTTTTCAAATCCTAATAATCTTTTGCTGGTTAAAGTAAAGAGATATACTGATAGATTTTCAGATTATTTTGGTTTGAATGTTTACGTCAATTAATTATTCATGGAAATTTAAAAAAATTAACGCTTGAGAAAAATGTCAAACTCAAGTTAAAACTTTGTAAGAGGCATTGTTCACCGTTATGTTAAGCATGCTTGAAAGATGAGACTGAAAATAAGCCTGTATGGAAAAGTCCCATTTACATGCCATGTCTGACCTCTAGTGGACAAAGCCCACCACTGCACATTCTAACTTCAGTCACTCAGTTAATTACAAGGTAATCAATACAAATGCTCAAAATTGCATTGATAAAAAAACCTGACAATATTAAATAGCCTACTTAAATAATGACATAAAACGAACAAGATTACAATAATGTTGTCATCACCCGATTCAAATAAATGGGTCATTATCAAGCTCAACAGAAGCCCGATTTGAATCAGGTGTGTTGGAGCAGGGAAACATCTCAAACATTCAGGCTAGGATCAGAATTGAGAACCGCTGGCCTACTTGATCAAACGGACCATGCTTGACTGTTAAACACGCCCTAATGAGGCTACAGCGTTAGAAGTTACCAAACTTCATTATTATGATGACATTATTGCAATTGAATATCAACACATTCCTTATAGTTATGGGCATTATAGGATACGCGTGTAGCAGCTAATTCTGTCGCTAGACGGTGCTTCAGCCCTTCTGTAGAAGGAGGCCTGCAGCCCCATCTTCCCTGACCGACCCAGCTGACGTAACAGCCCCGTCCAGCCCCTGTACAAGTCACTGCGTTCCCCGAAGCAGCCTGCATCGCTTCAACCCGACAGAAAAACACAAGCAATAATTCAGCAAGAACTCGACATAAGTGGATACTTCTGAAGTGACAATAACGTTTGTGAGCTGTGTCAACGTGAGTTCAACGTTTTATTTGGGTATTTAAAATTAAAAGGGCTTTAGAAGGAGAAAGGAGATAATTGCTGAGTTGTGTTACCAGCATCGCATCGGGTGTGGAGAAATGATGCTGATATTATCGCTAACGGTTTAGATGCAGCAATGCTAAATAACGTAGGCTTCCAAATGTTTTCACTGACAATGCAGTTAATTGAACATTCTGATCCATAGAACAGACTGGTAAAGGTTTAAGACTGGTAGTTATTGGCGACAAAAACTGTCAGTGCACCTATTAAAAACAATAGGGTATTTGTATCTTCACGTGTGCCAAATATAACACGTCGTGCCTGTTGTATAACTCTCCTACAAATAGCCTAATATATGGATTAATTAGGCTACTAATGAATAATGTCCTTCGAGATGACAAATAGGTTATTGGGTAGCATGTCGCACTTCGCGTGGAACAAAGGCCGTAGCGAGCGCTGAAGGCAACTGTCATCTTGTCATCCTCCTGGGCGTGTGTTGTGTTGTGTTGCCGAGGCTGAAGATATGGATGTTAGGATCGGTCCATTTAGGCTACCTGAATGTTTACAGTCCTGAATACGGTCAGGGAATCACCCGTTTGGTGTTGCCACACACGGTATCTGTCTGTATGACACCGATGCCACCACATCGATCTCGGGCCGCTTTCAGGCTGTAGCCTACAGCAGCAGTGTTGTGTTGTGTTGCGCACGCTCATACACAGAGCCTTAAATTTGAATTCACGTTATTCGATGTAACAAAAATATTTAGGCCAGGGTTTATCGGCGTCAACCATATACGCACTTCAAATCATAAAACCGGACATCAGCTGTCATAAGTGACAAGCCTAGACGTTTTACAATATGTTATCGGCCTGCAGTAGCCTAGTCTTGTCAGTGTGCCTCGCCTGATGCTATGCTAACTGCTTGAGACCGTTTTGGGCTGAGAAGCAGCAGGGAGCAGTCACTGGAGATATGTCGCTTGTTCTCTCGTTATGTAAGCAATAGTTTCCCAACAGACAGTCACTGCTAAGGAACATTTTAGCCAGACTGTTGCATAGCCTGTAGCCAGCCAATACAAATACGTTAATCACAAAAAAGGTCAATGGTTAAGAAGATTGTAGGCTATGTACGATCGCTTCCCTTAGTGTGTAATCCATCCATACTGCAGGTTGATACGCGTACAGTCTAATAATCTCGATTTCAGTTCTCCAGGATATTTAGGTTGAGTTAGAGTTTACGAGTGCATAAGAGAGACCTTTTGGAAACACAATCAAGATGTTTAACTTTGTTTTATGCTAAACACGCTAATTAAAACAATATTCAATTATTTAAAGACGATCAAATAAATGGATATAAACTTGACATCACAGGACAATATTAAGGCCTTAAGGAAGGGTGTGTGTAGGTGCGTGCACGTGTGCTCCAAGTTAAGCTCTAACCTGATCCATCCACAGGTGAGTGTTGTGATTCTGATGCTGGTGATGTATGAACCAGGTTTATTGTAGCCACACAGAGGGAAATGATGGTGAGGTCCGTGGAATCCAGGCAGGAGCCGATGGTGGTAGATTGTCTGTAGCACACAGACAGGTTAGTGCAAGGCAACAAGGCAACATGGCAGCAAGGCAACAAGGCAACAAGGCAACAAGGCAACAAGGCAACAAGGAAACAAGGCAAGGACAGGTTAGTGCAAGGCAACAAGGCAACAAGGCAACAAGGCAACAAGGCAAGGACAGGTTAGTGCAAGGCAACAAGGTAAGGACAGGTTAGTGCAAGGCAACAAGGCAACAAGGCAACAAGGCAACAAGGCAACAAGGCAACAAGGCAACAAGGCAACAAGGCAACAAGGCAACAAGGCAACAAGGCAAGGCCAGACTACGAACTACCGTCAAGTAGTAACGTTGAACTGGCAATGAGTCTGTAGGAAACCAGGGTAGATAAACTGTGCAGGTAACGGTAGATGGGTAACAGGTGTGTCTGGTTGGGAGGTGAACTGGAAGATGTGGAGCAGAGTGTTGGGGTATGTGACCTGGAACATAGACTGGACAGACAAAAAACCAGGACTGGACTAGACAGAACATAACACTGAGAGCGGTAAAGCTCTTCAGCAGACAGGAACACACACCTGAGAGTCCTGTCCGCTTCTCTTCTCACTCTGAGACGTGACAAGGGAACACACGTGTTACACGTTCACACTCAGGAGGGAGATGATCACACTGGTCCGTCAGTGTGTGTGTGTGTGTGTGTGTGTGTGTGTGTGTGTGTGTGTGTGTGTGTGTGTGTGTGCCTCTAAACTGACTGTCCGAGAGAGATACCCAAGAGACAAGCTCTGCAAGTTGCAGTTGTGTGTGATGATACTGCAGCTACATGGTGATTCTTTGCTTTACGAGGCAGCCCACAATAATGTGTGAAATGGAATATGAAGCTTGTGTGTTTAGAGAGAGAGAGTGTGTGTTTTAAGAGAGTGACCATCCGAGGCTGCTAGCAGGTGGTGTAGTGGTGCTCTGTCCTGCTGCTAGCAGGTGGTGTAGTGGTGCTCTGGCCTGCTGCTAGCAGGTGGTGTAGTGGTGCTCTGTCCTGCTGCTAGCAGGTGGTGTAGTGGTGCTCTGGCCTGCTGCTAGCAGGTGGTGTAGTGGTGCTCTGGCCTGCTGCTAGCAGGTGGTGTAGTGGTGCTCTGGCCTGCTGCTAGCAGGTGGTGTAGTGGTGCTCTGGCCTGCTGCTAGCAGGTGGTGTAGTGGTGCTCTGGCCTGCTGCTAGCAGGTGGTGTAGTGGTGCTCTGGCCTGCTGCTCAGGTGGTGTAGTGGTGCTCTGGCCTGCTGCTCAGGTGGTGTAGTGGTGCTCTGGCCTGCTGCTCAGGTGGTGTAGTGGTGCTCTGGCCTGCTGCTCAGGTGGTGTAGTGGTGCTCTGGCCTGCTGCTCAGGTGGTGTAGTGGTGCTCTGGCCTGCTGTCAGGTGGTGTAGTGGTGCTCTGACCTGCTGCTAGCAGGTGGTGTAGTGATGCTCTGGCCTGCTGCTAGCAGGTGGTGTAGTGGTGCTCTGGCCTGCTGCTAGCAGGTGGTGTAGTGGTGCTCTGGCCTGCTGCTAGCAGGTGGTGTAGTGGTGCTCTGGCCTGCTGCTAGCAGGTGGTGTAGTGGTGCTCTGGCCTGCTGCTCAGTAGATTTATTTTCCAGGAGTGAGTTTAGACATGGCTTGCTCTGAGTAACCTTTCATCTGCTTTACAGCTGGTTCTCTGTCTGGCTGTTCAACCCTTAAATAACCGTATGCATGCACAGGACTTTACTGTGTGGGTAGAAAGACTGTTTTCTTTGCGCAGGTATTTCTGTCTGTGTACAGAAGGCTGTGTACAGTTCTGGTCAACCTGTGGTGTGTGTTTGAAGGAGCAGATTTTGAAGGAGGCTGTGGAGTTTGACGCAGCGGACCGAGCCAGTCCACACTGCCCTCAGACTGAGCCAGTCCACACTGCTGGGCCAGTCCACACTGCTGGGCTAGTCCACACTGCTGGGCTAGTCCACACTGCCCTTAGACTGGGCCAGTCCACACTGCCCTCAGACTGAGCCAGTCCACACTGCTGGGCCAGTCCACACTGCTGGGCTGTCCCACTCCCTTAGCTGGGCCTCACACTGCCCTCAGACTGAGCCATCCCACTGCTGGGCCATCCACACTGCTGCTACACCTGGGCTAGTCCACACTGCTATTTCCTGCTATTTCTGACCTGGCCATGCTGTGGTTCACTGGCCTGGTCTGAACTTGTTCTGTCGCCTGGCAACATGAGCTATTATCATCTTATCATCTCCACTGTTTGGGAACATAGTCACTCTCCCAAGTTAGCACCCACAGTAGTTATCTTGAATGCAGGATTTTGAGGCCAAGGACTAAGGTTTCGGACTTTTCAGACTTTTTAATTCAACCTTTATTTTCCCACGGTCGTTTCCTGCTTGACTAGAATCCATGAAGAGAGTGAGACCAACTGGAGGAGAGGTAGAACAAGGAGATGATCAAGAGTAGATGAGAACTTGTCTTTTTAAACCAGCGATAGTATCCTACACTCTGTTGCAGTAGCGTTTTACTCAAGCGTGATGTGAATTGTAGGATATCTGTCGGGTGGTACATCTCTGGGTCGACACTGCTCCCCTCCCCTCCCGTCCTTCCTTCCTCTTGGAATGTGGTCATGATGATGTAAGAGGGAGGAGGCGGGGCCTAGCAGGATGTCCTTTGTTGCTGCTTTCCCTTTCCTAACATTCTGTCTGTGTCTGTGTGTGTGTGTGTGTGTGTTGTGTGTGTGTGTGTGTGTGTGTGTGTGTGTGTGTGTGTGTGTGTGTTGTGTGTGTGTGTGTGTGTGTCTGTGTGTGTGTGTGTGTGTGTGTGTGTGTGTGTGTGTGTGTGTGTCTGTGTGTGTGTGTGTGTGTGTCTGTGTGTGTGTGTGTGTGTGTGTGTGTGTGTGTGTGTGTGTGTGTGTCTGTGTGTGTCTGTGTGTGTGTGTGTCTGTGTGTGTGTGTGTCTGTGTGTGTGTGTGTGTGTGTGTGTGTGTGTGTGTGTGTGTGTGTGTGTGTGTGTGTGTGTTGTGGTGTGTGTGTGTGTGTGTGTGTCTGTGTGTGTGTGTGTGTGTGTGTGTGTGTGTGTGTGTGTGTGTGTGTGTGTGTGTGTGTGTGTGTGTGTGTGTGTGTGTCTGTGTGTGTGTGTGTGTGTGTGTGTGTGTGTGTGTGTGTGTGTCTGTGTGTGTGTCTGTGTGTGTGTGTGTGTGTGGTGTGTGTGTGTGTGTCTGTGTGTGTGTGTGTGTGTCTGTGTGTGTGTGTGTGTGTGTGTCTGTGTGTGTCTGTGTGTGTGTGTGTGTGTGTGTGTGTGTGTGTGTGTGTGTGTGTGTGTGTGTGTGTCTGTGTGTGTGTGTGTGTGTGTGTGTGTGTGTGTCTGTGTGTGTGTCTGTGTGTGTCTGTGTGTGTCTGTGTGTGTCTGTGTGTGTGTGTGTCTGTGTGTGTGTGTGTGTGTGTGTGTGTCTGTGTGTGTGTGTGTGACATGACCCCCTTCTTTCTTTTTGTCCGGATCTTCTAGCAGGATCTCCGGTAGATAACTCTTTCTCTCTTTATTCTCTCTCTCTCTCCTCCCGGCCTCCCTCCCTCCCTCCCTCCCGGCCTCCCTCCCTTTCTCTCTCTCTGTCCCCCCCTCCCTCTCTCTCTCCCTCCCTCAGAGAGCAGTAGACAGGGTGTGGGGACTTCTAGAGAGGCTAGTGAGTCATGGGAAATACAGGACAAACCCAGAAGCCTGGATGTGTGTGTAATCATCTGAGGTTCTGAGTTCTGAGGCAGCCTAGTGAGACTAGAACCCTCTCCCTTCTCAGTGGGCAGTCTAGTGAGACTAGAACCCTCTCCCTTCTCAGTGGGCAGCCTAGTGAGACTAGAACCCTCTCCCTTCTCAGTGGGCAGTCTAGACTAGAACCCTCTTCCTTCTCAGTGGGCAGTTTAGTGAGACTAGAACCCTTCTCAGCTCCTCACTCACTGGAGCTATTTCAGCCTCCATCATTTAACATCATTACGGTATCCATGGTTACCGCATGAGTACCTTATGAGTTTCCCAGCTGTTAGATCAGCATAATCTGCTTCTTCTAAACTTTAATCTAAAGCGTTGAGAGACCCGAGATGTTTATAATTACCTTACCACATCACTTTGCTGTCGTATTTCTGTCCTTGTGTTTAGACAACCAGCAACCTTGAAAAGGCTTAAAATGTCTGCCTGAGCTGGTTCTAATTTTACATAAATATATATTCTGTACACAGATGCACCTATTGATATACGATCAGAAATATTACATATTTGTGGTCGCATAGCCACTGTGTTTGTTGCTTCAAATTTCAACTTTATACAATGCCACACACACACACACACACACACACACACACACACACACACAGATTCCTCCCTTTATAGTTAGATGATGATCTCACAGGCCTGTTTTGCAGTCAGTAGTGTGTCTGGCTGCAGCAGTTAACAGACCTCACCTCACCTCTCTCTATCTCCTCCACACTCACTACTGCATGGTGCCTCGTGCTCTTAACCACAAATGATGGATGTTTTTTTTCATGGATACTTTTGACTCTGTAGGTGTGGAGATACTGGTGTGTGTGTGTCTGTGTGTGTATGGTGCGTGTGCGTGAGAGAACGTGTGAGGGATGCATAGTTGTGTGTTAATATCCTCTCTCTCCCTCCCTCTCTCCAGATGTTCCTCTCTGACCCCAGGCTGGACTCGCCCGTCCTCTCCTCCCACATCCCGGGCCCTGCAGCCCTGGACCTGGCCTCCGTCTGACCCTACAACCTCCACACCTCCTGGCCCTGCGCTACACCTCTCTCTCCTCCAAGCCTCCCCTCCCCCAGCCTCCCCTCACCCCTCCCCCCAGCCCCCAGCCTCCCCTCCCCCAGCCTCCCCTCACCTCTCCCCCAGCCTCAGGTCCCTAGCCTCCCCCAGCCCATCCCCAGTAGCCCACCAACAGCCTGCCAACTCGGATCCCGGGGAGGACCATGGACAGCCCCTCCAAGCTGTCCGGGGAGACCCTGATCGTGCACCACATCCCCCTGGTCCACTGCCAGGTGTCGGGGGGACGGCAGGGGGGCTGCGGGGCGTCGCTGCGGGGGAGCAACCCCTTCAGCCCCCCGGAGAACCTGGGCCTCAGCCGCACCACCTCCCTGCCCGAGAGAGACGTGCTGCAGAGGGAGGCGCTGCTCTACAGCAGCCTGGTCCACGCCTCCTGCCGTCCTGGAGGAGGAGGGGGGGGGAAGGGAGGGAGCACGGCCAGCGACGACTCATCCTACACGTCGTCCAACTCGGGGGACCAGCCCACCACGGCTCACACGCTACCCAGGACAAAGCCCAGGAACCACGGCAACCGTCTCCGTCACAACCCCTTCCTGCTGAACGCCGAGGACGACGAGGAGGAGGAGGAGGACGACGGAGACAACCTCAACGGTTACCTGGAGGACTCCTCTTTCCATCTCCACGGCAACGCCAACTCCGCCCTCGACGACGGGGTTCCCCCCTTCCACCTCCACGACCTGGGGTTCCCCCCCGAGCCCTTCCTGCTGCACGGCACTCTGGGAAAGCCCTGGGGGTCCAGCAGCCGGGGGTCTCTCAGCGGTACGACCTCCGACCTCTCAGCCCACCTGGAGACCCTGAACCTGCTGGGATTGGACAGCCAGCGTCGCCACGGCAGCAGCGGCTCCAACATGTCGATGGACTGCGGGGAGCAGGAGTGGGGCGAGGATGAGGAGGAGGAGGATCAGCCCATGAGGGCTGGGCGGGGCAGCAAGACAGGCTCCTGCTCCTCCAGCTGCTCCGCACCTCGCTGCTCCTGCAGACGATCCCGGACGTGCCCCCAGAATCCCGACTTCTCAGAGCCCTACTCAGACTGCCAGCTGGGCTACGGCAGCGACTCGTCCTGCAACAGCTCTGACGGCGTGCTGGTTAATTTCAGCGCCATTTTCAACAAGATGAACAACAGCGTCCCCGCCAAAGTAGCGCCTGGACCCTCAGTCAACCTCAACAGCTCCGCCCAGCACTCCTGTGTCTCAGAGCCGGGTGGGGGGCGGGGCAGCTGCCATGGGGGCGGGACCTTCTACCTGGACCTCCACACCTCCCCCACCGATCCCCCCCAGCCCCAGAACGCCCCCTGCCCCTCCAACACCCTGCCCCTGCAGGAGACCCCCCCCCTCCACCACCTCCCCCTGCACCTGCTCCGCGCAGCACCAGGGGGCGCTGGACCTGGACGACAACTGCAACTCCTACCAGAAGCTGGGGGAGGCGGGGTCCTGCCTGCAGAGCCAGGCCCGGTTGGTGGTGGCCACCCAGAACTACTACAAGCTGGTGACCTGTGACCTCTCGTCCCAGTCCTCGCCCAGCCCCGTGGCCTCGTCCGCCACCAGCTGCTCTGACGAGCACAGCAAGGACAGCCCCACTCCCACAGAGTACTTCCTGTTCGGACACCAGGCCGAGCAGGGGGGCGGGGCCAGGGAGGAAGACCAGGAAGACGAGGACCGACAGTCACCGAAGGTAGGAGGAGACCCAGGGAGGTTCTAGATGATTCTAAGCAGTGCTAGATTCCCTCAGTCGATGTGTGTCGTGTCAAAAGGACGCAGACAATCTCTTACTCCATATCAGGAGTAGGGGTATTCTGTTTAAGCAGTCATATCTCTATCTTGGTCCCAAATGTTCTTTCCACGAAGGAGGAGTGAGGAAGTGAGGTGGGTGTGAGGAGACTTGGAATGTTCTATTGTTGTCTGAGGCGGGGGGGTGTATTCCTGGAGTTTCTGTTCAGTGTGCGTGGCTCAGCTGCTTGTGATGAGCCGGTGTGTGTTGACACAAAACACATAAGGAACATAAATAGTACAGTACTGAAACGGTACAGTAAACATACACAGTAGCTATGCAGTATGTGGTGTGATGCCTTATCCTGTTCTGTGTTTCTGTCCTCAGCGTGATGAAGAGGAGGAAGAGGATGAAGAGGAGGAGGAGGAGGAGGAAGTGAGCAGGGCAAAGCCAGACGTGGGCTTGGCCTGTAGTGCTCCAGCCCCAGGTGTGATCGAGGGTCAGGTGTACGTCAACATCTCCCCTCCCATTGGCTGCCGTGCCGACATCGGGGGCGGGGTCTCCGGGGGGCATACCCGTTCCCGTAGCTACGACCGCAGCCTGGCCCATGCCCCGCCCCCCGGGCTGGGCCCTCTGGAGCGCATGCTGAGCTGCCCCATGCGTCTGAGCGAGGGCGCCAGCCACGCCCCCGGCCAGGCCACGCCCCCCAGGGTCACCTCCTTCGCTGAGATGGCCCGCTGCAAGCGTCGGAGTGGGGCCTTGCCCCTGCTGAGGACGGGGACAGACCCCCTGTCCTCCGGCCCTCCCACCCCCTCCTCGGCTGAGCCCTCCCCCCCAGCGGAGCAGCTGGACCCGGGCTCCACCCCGCCCCCCTGCCCCCTCCAGCGCTGCTACAGCCAGGGGAGCACTGAGGCCCGGGGGACACGCTCCAGGACTGGAGGTAGGGAGGCAGACTGGTGGCAGGAGTACAGACAGGAGGCAGGAAGGTAGACTGGAGGCAGGAGTACAGACAGGAGGCAGGAAGGTAGACTGGAGGCAGGAAGGCAGAATGGAGGCAGGGAGGCAAAACAGGACTGATCAGGGCCCAAAAGGCTTGACTGCTATGAGTTTAATATAAACGATCCAGGGAACTTTAAACCAGTTTTTCCATTAAGTATTTTTAAATCAATGTCTCGTGTTTAGTTCCGCATTTACTGTTTCTAGATAAATGGTATTAAGACAGATAGGGATGATTTAATATTGACGTACAATGTCCAACACACAGTAGTAATACTCCCTTCTAAGTGAGACAGACGTGACTGAGCTGGCAGTACTCTGATAGGATTAAGAAGTGCTTCCTTCCTGTGTCGTGGGAGGGTCAAAGGTGGCTGGACGAGGTTGATCATTAATAACCTCTCGCTCCATGTGGAGGTCATACTGTGTATGTGCACCTCACACACACACACACACACACACACACACACCCTCACAGCTAGGACCAGAACCAGGTGAGGACACCATAACAGGTGAAAGAACCGCGTGTGTGTGTGTGTGTGTGTGTGTGTGTGTGAGGCAGATGGAGGGATGAAGGAAGGAGGTTTCAGCGCTCTTAGGAACAGGATAGTCTAAAGAGCGAGCTAGGTTCATCCAAAGCATAGCTCTGATTTAAACACTTTGTAATCTAAGCACAACAAGACTTTATTTTTCGAAATGGAGTCGATTCTTGCGTGTGAGTTATTCATTAATCCTGGAATACAGTGTAGGATACAAGATGTTGGCTGTTATGAGAAGTTGGGTAGGCAACTGTATACTGCAGGAATGGTTATTGCTCATTCTGCATTCCTGCATTGAAAGGCACATTGGTCTGGAGAGAAGCACTTGCTGGCTGATATGTGGGCTGTGTTCGGGGTGAGCAGCCATGAGGTAGCTAATCGATTCACCCCATGAAATAGGAAGAGAGGGAGAGGAGGAGGGGAGAGGAAGGGAGGGAGGAGGGGTGGGGAATATCCGTGCATGTGTGTGAGTGTGTGGCGTAGACATTCAGTCTGTGAGAGAGAGGTCTCTCTAGAACAGTCCAGGGTGTGTTGGCTCTGTCAGCGCTCAGCACTGCCCCTGGAGCTTCAGCGTCCCTGCACCGAGCTCGCGCTGCCCCTAGGGCTGACATGGTCCCTGCACCTAGCTCAGCGCTGCCCCTAGTGCTGACGATCCCTGCACGCACTCCAGTGACACTCATGGCTGGCTAGGGGAGACAAACAGCTTGCGCAATGTCTCCGACGTCACACAGAAAAACACACTGAACACACACGTTCGTACACACATGCGTACACACGCTGACAGACTGAAACAGGCTCTCACATACACACACACAGAGAAGAGGCTCTTCCAGTACGGCTGGTTCTGCAGTAGGACAGTGACGCAGTACCTGCAGGTGTATTCTCTGTGTGTGTGTGTGTTTGTGTCTGTGTGTGTTGGTCTGTGTGTGTGTCTGATCTGTCACAACACACCCTGTGTCTTAGAGGGACTGTTTGGGATAATAACTGTTGACTGTTGAATCATGACGACGCATTTTCTCGTTAGTTTTTTATGGGCAGGGTTTATCTTCAGCTCCCCCTTAGTGTCACTAATCTGCTTGGTTTTGAATGTTCATAATTCTGTCTGATTTGAAGGTTGAGGTTCTAAGAGGAGAATACTGTGAATATACAGAGAGCTGGAGGATGTTAAGGAGCTGTAAGAACATGAAAAGACCTTTTCTGACCTTGTGTGTCTTATTTTCTGTCTTGTGCTCTAATTCTCTCTCCTCTTCTCTCCTCCTTCCTCCATCCCTCTCTCCATCTGCCCCTTCATCTGTCACTGTCCTTCCAATTCTCCATTCCTCTTCCTCTCTCTCTTCTCCCCTCACTCTCTCTTGTTCTCTCTCCCTCTCTCTCTCCTCCCATTACTCCCCTCCCTCCCCCTCTCTCTCCCTCCCTCCCTGTCTCCCTCCCTGTCTCCCTCCCTCCCTGTCTCCCTCCCTGTCTCCCTCCCTGCCCCTCTCCTCCTCTCTCCTCCCTCCCTGTCTCCCTCCCTCTCCCTCCCTGTCCTCCCTCCCTGTCTCCCTCCCTCCCTGTCTCCCTCCCTGTCTCCCTTCCTGTCTCCCTTCCTGTCTCCCTCCCTGTCTCCCTCCCTCTGTCTCCCTCCCTGTCTCCTCCCCTTCCTGTCTCCCTCCCTCCCTGTCTCCCTCCCTCCCCTCCCTCCCTGTCTCCCTCCCTGTCTCCCTCCCTGTCTCCCTCCCTGTCTCCCTCCCTGTCTCCCTCCCTCCCTGTCTCCCTCCCTGTCTCCCTCCCTGTCTCCTCCCCTCCCTGTCTCCCTCCCTCCCTGTCTCCCTCCCTCCCCTCCCTGTCTCCCTCCCTGTCTCCCTCCCTGTCTCCCTCCCTGTCTCCCTCCCTGTCTCCCTCCCTGCCTCCCTCCCTCCCTGTCTCTCCCTCCCTGTCTCCCTCCCTGTCTCCTCCCCTTCCCTGTCTCCCTCCCTGTCTCCCTCCCTGTCCTCCCTCCCTCCCTCCCTCCCTGTCTCCCTCTCTCTGTCTCCCTCCCTGTCTCTCTCTCTCTGCCTCCCTCCCTGTCTCCCTCTCTGTCTCCCTTCCTGTCTCCCTCCCTGTCTCCCTCCCTGTCTCCCTCCCTGTTCTCCTCCCTTCTCCCTCCTGTCTCCCTCCAGGTCTCTCTCTCCTGTTTCTCCAGACTGCTGCCCCGGCCGTGGTGCGCTACAGCAAGGACCAGCGTCCCACCTCCCTCCCCATCCAGCCCTTCACCTTCCACCACCAGTTCTCCAGACCCCAGCCCAAGCCCCTGCTTCCCCTGCTCACAGGCTACGTGTCTGGGATGCAGGCCCGCTCCGGCTCTGGGGGCTCTGGAGGTCCGGAGGGGGATGAGGAGGCCGACGAGCCCCAGGACAGGCCTCGCTGCTCGGGTGCGGCGGCGGCGGTTGCCCCCCCCCTGGCTCGGTCAGGCCCTCTCCTCTGGGAAGCTACTCCCCCGTCCGCCTGCAGGGGGCGCCTAGCTCGGGGTCCTGCTCCACCTGCACCCCTAGCCCCCCGCCCCCCCCTCTGCCTCTCCTGCCCCCCCCCGCCCCCCCTCTGCCTCTCCTGCCCCCCGCCCCCCCCTCTGCCTCTCCTGCCCCCGCTCCCCCCCACGCCCAGACTGCCGCCTCCCTGCACCACACACCCCCCCCGCTGGGTGTGTCCCAGGCAGCGGTGCCCCCCTCTCTGCCCCCGGTCCCAGGGGGACCAGCAGGGGGAGCTGCCCAGCGCCTGCCTCAGTCCTGAAGGCCCACATGTGTCAGAGCAGGCCGAGCACAGTCAAGGACCCCCCGCCAGCACCACGGTAGGTGTCCAGAGATGTGCCTGACAGGGTGTAGTCGTGCTCGTGATCTTTTCCTGCTGCTCTGATTGACTTCCTTCTTTACATTCCTGTTCTTCTTTCACTGACTCATCTTTGTCTCTTTGTCTCTCTGGCCTTTTTCACACCACCTCTCTCTCCTCCACCTCTCCCTCCCTCCGACTCTCCTCCCTCCTCCTCCATCTCTCCTTATCTTCCCTGCCAACACATCATTAAACCTCTCCTCCATCTCTCCTCCTTCCCCTCTCCTCCATCACGCTCCTTCTCCATTTATATCCTTCGTTTGTCCTTCAATATTCCCCCGATTCCTCCACCCGCTCCACCTGCTCCACCTCCTCCACCTCCTCCACCTCCTCCACCTCCTCCACCTGCTCCACCTCCTCCACCTCCTCCACCTCCTCCACCTCCTCCACCTGCTCCACCCTCCTCCACCTGCTCCACCTCCTCCACCTCCTCCACCTCCTCCACCTCCTCCACCTGCTCCACCTCCTCCACCTCCTCCACCTCCTCCACCTGCTCCACCTCCTCCACCTCCTCCCACCTGCTCCACCTCCTCCACCTCCTCCACCTGCTCCACCTCCTCCACCTGCTCCACCTCCTCCTCCACCTGCTCCACCTCCTCCACCTGCTCCACCTCCTCCACCTGCTCCACCTCCTCCACCTGCTCCACCTCCTCCACCTGCTCCACCTCCTCCACCTCCTCCACCTCCTCCACCTCCTTCACCTCCTCCACCTCCTCCACCTGCTCCACCTCCTCCACCTGCTCCACCTCCTCCACCTGCTCCACCTCCTCCACCTCCTCCACCTCCTCCACAGCCCATCATCTCTCTCCCCAGGCTCTCAAATGGCGAGAGTATCGCCGTAGAAACCCTCTGGGGGTGGAGAGGGCGAGTCGCCTGGATCCCCACAGGGGAGGGGGCGGGGCCAGGGGCCGCCACGCCCGCCGCAACGTGTTTGACTTCCCAGCAACCTCTAGCCGCTTCAATGGTGCTGATCTGGCCACTGTGTGTGTGTCGACGTGTGAAAGAGAGAGAGGCATTGTGGGGGTTGCAGAATGAGTGTGTGTGTGTGTGTGTTAGACTTCTTTAGTAATTAGTCATTTACTAGTAACTCGTAATTTGCTCACAGCTGCTGCTCTGTGTGAAATCATGTAAATGTTTGTGGATGTAGATAAGTTACTGTGTGTGTGTGTGTGTGTGTGTGTGTGTGTGTGTGTGTGTGGTGTGTGTGTGTGTGTGTGTGTGTGTGTCAGCAGGGCCTAGCGTAAAGCAGCTGCAGCTGTACTACAGTGACTACCTGCCAGACTACTTCTCCCTGGCAGAGCGCCCCCCAGAGGAGTTCTGTCTATCCCCCCGACGCCTCCTCCTCCTCCTCTTCCTCCTCCGAGATCTCTGTCGACCTGCAGCAGATGAGAGGTGTGTGTGTGTGTGTGTGTGTGTGTGTTGTGTGTGTGTGTGTGTGTGTGTGTGTGTGTGTGTGTGTGTGTGGTGTGTGTGTGTGTGTGTGTGTGTGTGTGTGTGTGTGTGTGTGTGTGTGTGTGTGTGTTGTGTGTGTGTGTGTGTGTGTGAGATGGTTGTGAGGTTCACGGTGCTTCCCTCTCTCTCTCTCTCTAGGTTTGGTCAAAGCCATGAACACTGCAATAGATCTGATTGTTGCTCACTTTGGGACAAGTCGTGATCCAGATGTCAAGGTATGTGCTTCTTACCTCCCTCTAGGAGAGCAGACTGTAGATGATGTATTCAATATATCATGTATATATAGATGACGTACATCTGTTTCAAAATAGTATACTTCCTTCTTTCATCCTCATCTCTCGTCTCATCTCTCCTCCTTTCTCCTCATCTCTCCTCCTCTCTCCTCTCTCCTCCTCTCTCCTCATCTCTCCTCCTCTCTCCTCTCTCCTCTCTCCTCTCTCCTCCTCCTCTCTCTCCTCCTCTCTCCTCTCCTCCTCTCTTCTCTCCTCCTCTCTCTCCTCCTCTCTCATCTCTCCTCCTCTCTCCTCCTCTCCTCTCTCTCTCTCTCCTCCTCTCTCCTCCTCTCCTCTCTCTTCTCTCCTCCTCCTCTCTCCTCATCTCTCCTCCTCTCTCCTCATCTCTCCTCCTCTCTCCTCCTCTCTCCCCTCTCCTCCTCTATGCCCCCCCCACCCCCCCAGGCTAAGCTGGGAACAGCTGGGTGAGTCCCAACGTGGGCCACCTCATCCTGAAGTACCTGTGTCCGGCCCTGCGGGGGGTACTTCAGGAGGGCCTCAAGCCCCACGTCCTGGACCTCATCATCGGCCAGCGGCGCAACCAGCCCTGGAGCCTGGTGGAGGCCTCCACACAGCTGGGTAGGGGGGCTGGAGGTCGGGGTGGGGTGGACTGAGGGGTATTATAGTCCTGACCTGACCTGACCTGTCTGTCTCTCTGTCTCTCTCTCTCTCTGTCTGTCTGTCTGTGTGTGTGTGTGTGTGTGTGTGTGTGTGTGTGTGTGTGTGTGTGTGTGTGTGTGTGTGTGTGTGTGTGTGTGGTGTGTGTGTGTGTGTGTGTGTGTGTGTGTGTGTGTGTGTGTGTGTTCCCAGGCCCGTCCACTCGCCTGCTTCACAGCTTGTTCTCTAAAGTGAGCCAGTACTCTGAGCTCACCAGCCACAGCATGAGGCTCAACGCCTTCATCTTCGGTCTCCTCAAGTGAGTCTGCTTTCTCTCCTCTCTTTCCTGCCTCCCTATTTTTTTTTAATAAACGTTTTATTAACCAACATTTTGAAAAAAAGAAATGATTCGAAATGTTGACAAAATATTTTCCAAAAAGTTGAGGCAAAAAAGTTGAAAAAGATTGAAAAAAATCTTGTAGGAAAAGTTTCTCTCCACTCAGGGACTGACTCCTTTCTCCTCTCTCTCAGCTTGAGGTCGCTGGAGTTCTGGTTCAACCATCTTCACACTCATGAAGGTAAAACATCTCAAGCCTCCTGAACCTTTGGTCTCTCCATATTAACATTGTAGTGTAACAACACTTCACATTCAGGTTACAATACCTACCATGCAGCTACATAAGAATACCTACAGTACCTGTTGTGTAATACATACAGTACCTGTTGTGTAATACCTATAGTATCTGTACCTTGTATGAAGCATCATGCTTGTTGGCTTGTTGTTCACGCTGCTCTCTCTCTCCCGGTCAGACATCTTGGCGGTTCACTACCAGCCGTGGGGCTTCCTGCCGCTGTCACAGGGACCGTGCCAACCGCTGTTCCAGGAGCTGCTACTCCTCCTGCAGCCCCTGTCGCTCCTCCCCTTCCACCTGGACTTCCTGTTTGAGCCCCGCCTCCTGCAGAAGGGGCAGGAGCACCTGAGACGAAAGGAGTTGCTCTGCTCCGCCGACCAATCAGCTCGCTCCACCTTTCAGCTCATGAGGGGGTGGGGCACGCCCGTGGTGGAGGGGGAGTCTGGGAAGAGGAAGAGGGCGGAGCTGAGACGAGAGGGGACATGGCCAAGGATGGAGGTGGCGGGGAGCAGGATGGAGGGGGTGGGGCAGGGGGAGGAGCTTGCCAGAGAGGGAGGAGGGATGGACTCCATCGGGGCGGGACTTGGATGGAAGCAGCCAATGGTGGACGTAGAGGAAGGGATCTCCACCTTGTGGAGGGAGAGAGGATCTGCGGGGCAGAGAGTGAAGGGAGTGGGTGGAGAGAGTCACCAGGACAACAGGGATGGAGAGAAGAAGAGGAGAGAGAGAGGGGGGTGTCGGAGGAGGGCCGTCAGAAACAGGAGCGCCAGGCAGGATGGTGGTACCAGCTCATGCAGTCCTCCCAGGTCTACATCGACCAATCAGCAGAGGGGTCGAAGTTCACCCGGAGCGAGAAGAGGAAGAAGTCGTCAGAGAGGCGAACCAGCCAGCTCCCGCCCATGAGGGAGGGCGTGGTGGAGGGGGCGGAGTCCAGACCGGACGGGGAGGAGCCCAGGAAGAGGAGCAGCAGCGCTGACTCTGCGGGGAGTAGAGGGAGGAGGTCGTGGATGGGGAGCCCTCCAGACTCGGTCCTCTGCCAGGAGAAGGAGAAGCTCCAGGGGCCCCCAGGGGACTCCGCCGCCCGGCCCCAGGACCAGCCCTCCTCCAGGCCCCAGGACCAGCCCTACTCCAGGCCCCAGGACCAGCCCTCCTCCAGGCCCCAGGACCAGCCCTCCTCCAGGCCCCAGGACCAGCCCTCCGCCAGGCCCCAGGACCAGCCCCTCCGCCAGGCCCCAGGACCAGCCCTCCGCCAGGCCCCAGGACCAGCCCTCCTCCAGGCCCCAGGACCAGGCTCTCTCCCAGGGCATGCGTTGGGGACGGCTGTTCGGCTCCAGCAGGGGCTCCTCGCCCAGAGCAGACGACTCCAGGCAAGCCAAGACTCAAAGAAGCAGGTGAGTTGGAAGTACCTTTAAGGTGTATATGATGATAAGGTGTATATATATGATCTTTCAATGCAATTTACAATGACCAATACCTTCCAACACTGCTATATAAGATATTCTGTACTAGTCCTGGGAACAAGCTATTTAAAGTAGATTTCCTGGTTCTGTTTGTCCCTCCCAGGCTGCCGTCCGGATGGCTGAGTCTGGACAGGTCTGTTCTGGACCTGATGGCCCAGACCGTGGGGGCGGGGTCAGGGAGGAGGGTGGAGCCTTCAGCCCCGCCCCTCGAGAGCCCAGCTCCTCCCCCGCAGCCTCAGACAGCACAAGCTGCAGAGACCAAGTCTCCATGGTAACAATCATTCTAGCGTTAAGACACCCTCATACTGAGACTGATTGGTGCTGCTGTTAGAATGGAAGTCAAACTGAACCCTGTCCCTGTCCCTGTCCCTGTCCCTGTCCCTGTCCTGTCCCTGTCCCTGTCCCTGTCCCTGTCCCTGTCCCTGTCCCTGTCCCTGTCCCTGTCCCTGTCCCTCTCCCTCTCCCTCTCCCTCTCCCTCTCCCTCTCCCTCTCCCTCTCCCTCTCCCTCTCCCTCCCTCTCCCTCTCCCTCTCCCTCTCCCTCTCCCTCTCCCTCTCCTCTCCCTCTCCCTCTCCCTCTCCCTCTCCCCCTCCCTCCCCCCCTCCCTCCCCCAGTGAGGTGAGGGCCCTGTGTCACCACATCGCCACAGAGCCGAGCCAGCTGAGCTTCCACAAGGGGGACGTCCTGCGCGTGCTGGCCCAGCCCGACTCTGATTGGCTGTTCTGCTCCCTGGGGGCGAGCCGTGGTCTGGTGCCCCTCATCTACGTGACGCTCCGCAGCCTCGGGGGACCCCCGCACTGAGAGGGAGGGAAGGGAACAGGGAAGAGCCTGAGAGGGGAAGAGGAAGAGACTTCAGGTCTGGATGATGTCGTCGCTGGATTGGAGACTCGTACAGATGTTAGGGATGTTTGGGTGGGATGTGCTCTCCTGCAGGATGATACTGGGACTAACAGACTCTTCTGCATCTACATGGTACACGTGTCCACATAGGAACGCATGCAGGCACAACTACACACTGCACCTGTGAGGAGAGTTCCTCTCAAGCATGCAAGCATCCAAAGAGATGACGCACACACACACACGCGTGTACACACACACACACCATACACACACAGACCTGGAAGACTGTATCTCAGAGGTCTCAAACTGTCCGGCAGATTCTTTTTGATAGAACGATATAAAGCAAAGAACCATATTAAATGTATATAGTGTATATACATATATACATACACACCATACCTAGCTGTGCTTTTTAATGCTGTGTAGCCAAGCCCTTCACCCAGCTGTGCAACAACAATGCTAAGCTAATGCTAAACATCCAGCGTCGCGATCACAAACTGACAAACTGAGTAAGCAACTCTCGAGTCTTCACCCAGAGTTCTCCAAAGCCTTGGTATAGAATAGTCTTAGGATGACAGTAGTTGATTTACATCAAAAATTCTAGTAGAGGTCATTGTAGATGTTGTGTGATGAGGCCTGTATTGGTGTTCTCAAGGCCGTGTGTGATGAGGGACAAGCTTTCAGCTTCTTTCATCTTCTCATCGTTGTTGCTCACGCTTGCTGCCATGCCAACCGTTGGTCGGACGAAATCAGACGCAAGTGGAACCTGTCTCTCCCTCCTTCACTTGCAGTGTTTGGGTGACTGACGGGTTGAACCGTCCAATCACAGGCAGAGGACTGTTGTGCATGTGAGGAGACCTAGTGGACTCCAGACTCCTCCCTCCAGCCCTCCCACAACCAATCCAAGGCAGGCAGATCAGCTTCCAGCTGCAGTGGAATTATCTATTTCATTCTGACATACATACTATACGTGCATATATGACTTACACATGTGGTGAGTTCTGTTTATTTATTGAAGAGTTATATAATTGATTTAGATAAGTGTGTGAATGGCCGGGGTGGATACAGAGGGAAGGATCTCTAAAGAAAGCAAAATAGCTTTGGACTTGGTGTTTGGTCGAGGTGTTTGACAGGTGTTTTGGTGTTTGCGGTGTTGCGACCTGCCTTGTCCCTGGTAACGGCCCTGACCCTGGTAACGGCCCTGACCCTGGTAACGGCCCTGACCCTGGTAACGGCCCTGACCCTGGTAACCCTGGTAACGGCCCTGACCCTGGTAACGGCCCTGACCGTGGGGTTCACGTTCCCCCAGAGCTTCTACCAGACTCCTCAGGTGTGTTTCTGGAAATAAAGAGTTTAAAGATGTTTTGTGGAAGCAGATGAGAACCCCAAGCCTCTTCACTGGCTGTGTACGTTACCTGTGACGTCCAGGTGTGCTTTGTGGCCTTAGGTTCAGACTGAGATGTACAGAAAAGACACCGTAACGCTGGGAGCAATCCTAGATGATGACTATTGAGGGTCGTTACTAAAAGAATTTTCTAGTAATAATCCACCACTTAGCAGGTTAGCTAATGTTTCTTTGAGGTTTCATTGAGACGGTAATCTAGTCAGTAAGTTAAATAAAATGACGTGTTTTTTTTTGTTTTTTTACTTTCTTTTTATATAATTTTTGAACATTGCCTCAACGTTAATGATGAACTGTAAATATGGTTTATTTTAAGGGTTAATTTCTGTAAGAGAAGTATAGAGATTGTTAACATTTAATGAAGCTATAAGTGTTGCAAATGTTCTTTAATTTGACTGTTAGCATTGATGCTAACTTCCTGGAAGCAGCCCATGGTTTCCTGGGAGAGGCTGAGAGAAGGTTCACAGTCAGTAGTCTATGTACATGTAACTATGTTGGGACTGGACGAACTCACTCCTCACTAGATATATACCGCCCACCCGCACCATCGAACGGTTATCTGTTGTGCGGCGTAGCTGGTGAAGAGGTGAGGAATGAAGTGATCTTGACGAGCAACGACACACATCACGATGGACTGGGTCACCGTTCTTCTTCCAGCACGTTCTGCTCTTCATGACATCCTCAGCTGCTGAAAAGTCACACAGAGAAACGAGTCAGAGAGAGAGAGAGATCATATGGGAGCTACTGATCGACAATTAAGAACAATTCAAATCCATTGGTTCCGATTGGTTCCATGTTTATTATTGTTGGCCGTACTGCAGTGTCCTGCCAGACTGCAGTGTCCTGCCAGCTGAACATCTGGACAGTGAGCTGAGCTCATCACATTCTCCCACAGTCATGGTCTGTTCAAAGGACAAGTCTACACGGAGATAATAATAATATTTGTGCAGTTGTAGCAAGGGGTTTCTCTGTCTCTCTGTCTCTCTCTGTCTCTCTCTGTGTATCTCTCTGTGTCTCTCTTTCTCTCTCTCTGTCTCTCTCTCTGTCTCTCTCTCTGTCTCTCTCTCTCTCTGTCTCTCTCTGTCTCTCTGTCTCTCTCTGTCTCTCTCTGTCTCTCTGTCTCTCTCTCTCTGTCTCTCTCTCTGTCTCTCTGTCTCTCTCTCTCTGTCTCTCTCTGTCTCTCCTAGTCTGACTCTTGGCTCCTGCTTGTCCAGTACCTGTAGCAGCACTGGCTCTGCTGCCCAGTGTGTGTCCGTGCTATATGACCTGTATGACATTATCAACCTGCTATGGATATTAATAACAGTAACAAAGTGCTCTCGTGATCACAGTTCCAACGACTCCCTCGTCTGTTACCCTCAGAACATCTTGTGCTGTTTCCTGTCACATGTCCGTTACTGTTTCCTGTCACATGTCCCTCTCTGTTTCCTGTTCCTGTTCCTGAAGAACAGCATGGAAGTCAGTAGCAAATCCTACTGGGTGGATAGCGGGTGCTTGTCTCCATGGATACACAGTGAAGTCTGTGATTTAGATGACGTTACAAAAGCATGTGTTTGCCCAGGATTAAGACTGTATACCAGCAAATGACATCACAAAGACCACAGACCACAGACGGACGAAGGGAAACAAGTCCTCATTTGGCCACTAGATGGGGATAGTGCTCCTAGCTAGCGCTCATGGTTAGCTGGAGGTCAGGATGGTGGTGCTGGATCTTAGTGACCCCTAGTCCCCAGGAACATGAACTCTGCTGAGGGGAAGGGGCCGCTGACTGGAGGGAGAAACACTGCAGATCATTTGGTGTTTCTTTTACAATGAGAGACACATGGAAATGTTTAAACAGTAAGTATCTAATAAATGGTATATACTGTATATGAACAGACAAAATAGTAGTTTTAGACTCATAATTCACTAATAATTCATACTGAGTGTTTTAATGAATACTAAATGTAACAGATATAGCTGCCTTCCGCCAGCCACACATACCTGGAAAACACTTCCTTTTACGGACAGGAAACACCAGAACTTGAGGTGCACCTAACCCTGACCTTCTCAGCCCTGCCCTGTCTACCTTCTCAGCCCTGGAGCTGAGCTGAGTGTTCCCGCTTTTCCCACGGTAACATCCTTGTCTACCAAGGGACTTTTTTCAGTTCAGTTTCAGTTTTTCTGTTCACCTTTTCAGTTAACCGTTTTCAGTATGACGTAAGGCGGGGAGTGAAAGTGAGGGGAAGACATGCAGCAAATGCCTGATGGTTACAAACCCTTCAAGCACCCAGGTACTGCTGCCATTGTGTCACCAACTTGTCAGGGCTGGTTACAGCTTCAAGGAACTTGGTTACATAAACAGGAGTTTCTAAGAGATTCCACACCCAGTCTGGTACAGTTGGTATCAGATGGTACAAGAGGATATATCTCAAGTTATTCGGGACTTCCCAGGACCCGTAGCAGTTTGCACAAATATGCAGTGAGTTGCTCAATGTGTTCCTGTAAGTTGTAAAGTTTCTGAGAACACTTCCTGTTCGTGGCTGGGAGAGAGTACAGGTGCTTGTCATATCATTAGAATATTCTCAATTTATAATGCAGATTTCAATTTCCAACAGGACTTGGCACCTGCACACAGTGCCAACCTGGTTTAAGGACCATGGTATCCCTGTTCTTAATTGGCCAGCAAACTCGCCTGACCTTAAAACCATCGAAGATCTATGGGGTATTGTGAAGAGGAAGATGGGGGGGATGGGATTTTCCTTAGTTGTCAGTTATAATCATCAACATTTAAAAAAAGAAACATTTTAATATTTAAGTCTGTGTGTAATGAATGAATATAATATATACCTTTCACTTTTTGAATGGAATTAGTGAAATAAATCAACTTTTTGATGATATTCTAATAATATGACACCTGTACAGGGCTGACGTTCATTCACCAGACATGATGAATGAATCCAGCTCCATAAAGCTCCATACTGGTCATAGTTCGGATTACCGCTGTGCAAATGTGGAGCACCACTGTTGATATTTACACTCAGTCACTCGTTGAGATTCACTTCCACTTTCTCTCGCTCAAAGAGATCATCTCTCAACGTCTCTCCCTCCCTCTGTCTGTCTTTTTCTCTCCTTCACTCACAGTCAACTCTGTCTGTTTCCTCTCTCTCTCTCTCTCAAAAACTCTCTCTCATACCTCCTTCTGTCGTGAATAATTATATAAGTTCCCTTGTATTGTGTATACTGAGTCATGAACTGAAGAATAATTCTAAGTTTCAAAATTGAAGAATGGTTCTCTAAGTATCGTGAAGGGCTGGATCCTAGTCCAAACAGACGCACTGGAACTCAGAGTTTGATACAAGTGTTTAATTAGAACTCAATGCAACGTAGAGGTTCCAACAAACGTGAGCAAGATTCTGCAGAATCAGACTCGTGTTTTTCTCCCGACATTCATCTTAAATATCAACCTTATCAGTACAGTAATTTTGTCATTGGTACAATGTTTTGTTTGTCATACATTCATTATGCATTTCACACTCTATTGGCCTCTCTCCCTAGGGGCTTCAGACCATGACATGCACAGACACCTTGAGGCTGGGTGCACTGGGTTTCTTTTGACGTAGGGCCGTAACTCTTGCCTCAAGATAACCGGGACTTGTAGTTTTCTTCTGAAAGAAGCACATAGCCTTCTCTCGCACCCAGCCCTACTTATCCAAATGAACACTTTGGGCTCAATTTCTTCTACATATTAATGACTATACTCATCAGTCTACAGCTTGGCATCTGGCTTTCAGTAATATATCATATAAAAGTATAAAAGGTGATTAAGAGGTACATTTTCAACCATATAATCCATAATCATTCTCCATCTTCAGAATGACAACAGTGTGATGTTTTCTACAGGACTTTCTTTTCCTACAGAAGTTACCAGTAAGCTTCTCAGCACTTGTCTGGGTGAAAACAGAACACAAGTACTTCCTCCTTATTCTACTATTCACTGCTACCACAAGGGAAACCACCTCTCCTTTATATGAGAAGATGGTTTACCCTCCCCCCCCCCACTGAGGACACAAGGAGAAGATGGTTTACCCCCCCCCCTACACACACACACACACACTGAGGACACAAGGAGCATTTATTTTAAATTAATCTCTTTATTGAAAGGTTATGTTAAAAAAATAGAATTTGACGAATGTAACAAAAGAGTAAAAGTTAAAGAAATCCGTTCTAATGGAATGTGTTGTTAGCTGCCCATCATGGTGTCCAATATCGTCCTGCCTCTGACAATACCTGCTAGATGTATGTCTGCTAGATGTATGTCTAGATGTATGTCTGTACTTCTACGTAACAACATGGTCAGTAACAGAAGGAAAGTGCTTCAGTGGTAAAGAAGGAGAATCACATTTAAGATCTTATTCTGTGGGTCGAGTGCTCCTCCGTCATCGACCGGGACGCCGAGTCATCGACCGGGACGCCGAGTCATCGACCGGACCGGGACGCCAAGTTCAGACTGCCTGTGGCTTCAGACCCCTGCAGCGTTTACCCTGCACACACACACACACACACACACACACACACACACAGCAAAGGTTAGGATAACAGCAGTATTTTAGAACATGCCAGATACCACTATGTAAATATCATGTTGTTGATACAGATATTGCTATGGTAGTTATGAAACTTTTTTTCAATTTCTCATAACAACAGTTTTCTGTTCTGTTATTTAGTGGTTTCATGTTGTCGTGTGGTTTTGCGATGACACATTAAGACTTTCTCTGGAAGGTTCATCTTTGTTTAAACTGCTGATTCACAAACTCTTCCTCATAATGATTCAACTATATTTGTGGCTTTTGAGGTTTGAGGTTTGACAACGATGACGTGTTTGAGGTTTGTGGGATTTATATGTCATCTTGAATGAATGAGTTTGGGGATGTAATCTTGGATTAAATGCAGGTTTCTTCCTGGTGCTCGTGAGCAGTGAGGTGAAGGGTCGTAGGCGTACCTGGAAGTTGCTGCTCCGACACTTCTTGGTCAGGTGGTCCACGTGTTTGATGAGGTCCCCGACCCAGGACAGGCCAGGTGTGGTGCACAGGAAGCGGTTCTTCTTCGTCACAAAGCTACAAACACAAGCAGCCAGTCACAGTCCGCACAGGCCACGTTCTGAGGTTAAACATGCACCAGTCACACCAGGTCCTTGTTCTGAGGTTAAACATGCACCAGTCACACCAGGTCCTTACATCACTGCGTCCAGCGAGCAGCCCTGGCCTCGGTGCTGGTGCTGGTAGCTTCTGACCAGGTGTTTGGGGATCTCATGGTTGCTCACCTTCAGACAGCAGTCAACCACCATCTGGCCCTGAGTCACTGAGAGGGAGGGAGGGAGGGAGGGAGGGAGGGATGGAGGGAGGGAGGGAGGGAGGTGAGGGAGGGAGGGAGGGTGGGAGAGTGGAGGGAGGGTAGGGAGGGAGGGAGTTTGAGTGGTAGGGAGGGATGGGGGTACGTGAGGGAGTGCTGTCTAGTGTGAGGGAGGGACGGGAGTGTTTAGTGAGGGCGATGGGAGGGGCGGGAGGGAGAGGTGCAGGGCAAAGAGAGGTGATGAGATTATGCTTAATGTTGAATGAGTGGAGCTGGTGAAGGAAAGATCTCAGAGGTTAGTGAAGGTCACACCTCACACTCAGCTTGTTCACCTCCAACAAAAGACTTTCAGCACTGACAGTGAAAGGAACTGAATCTCTTGTGTTGGGTGTCCCAATCCTGACACATGATGCCACTGAGAACTGTTCTTTACTAAAACTAGATATGCAATACTTCCTCTGCCTAATCTGTAGGCACACACACTCACACAGACACACACTCACACAGACACACACACTCACACAGACACACACTCACACAGACACACACTCACACAGACACACACTCACACAGACACACACTCACACAGACACACACTCACACAGACACACACTCACACAGACACACACACTCACACAGACACACACACTCACACAGACACACACTCACACAGACACACACTCACACAGACACACACTCACACAGACACACACACTCACACAGACACACACACTCACACAGACACACACTCACACAGACACACACTCACACAGACACACACTCACACAGACACACACTCACACAGACACACACTCACACAGACACACACTCACACAGACACACACTCACACAGACACACACTCACACAGACACACACTCACACAGACACACACACTCACACAGACACACACTCACACAGACACACACTCACACAGACACCACACTCACACAGACACACACTCACACAGACACACACTCACACAGACACACACTCACACAGACACACACACTCACACAGACACACTCACACAGACACACACACTCACACAGACACACCACTCACACAGACACACACACTCACACAGACACACACTCACACAGACACACACACTCACACAGACACACTCACACAGACACACACACTCACACAGACACACACTCACACAGACACACACTTACACAGACACACACGCTCACAGAGGCACACACTCACAAACACACACAAGTGGAGGATAACAGACCGACATTCTGGCTGAACTGCGGTGGAGTTGTAGTGAGGGACTAAGCGATCATGTTCATGTTGACAGAAAATAATCATTAACGCATTCAGTCTGTCTGGTGCTTTCCCAGAACACTGGAGTTATAACCTTTATAACACTGCAGTGAGTTGCTCCACGGATTGTTACATAACACACACACACACACACATCTACAAGCACACATACACATACATACTGTACATATACAGTACCAGTCAAAGGACGACTGTACACACATACATAATCACTTTAATAACACAGGCAGAATATTACTGAATACTGACTAAGCTAAATCTGTCTTGTTTGCCTGCCTGCCTACCTGTATGTCGTTCTGTCTGCCTGTCTGCCTGCCTGCCTGCCTGCCTGCCTGCCTGCCTGCCTGCCTGCCTGTCTGCCTGCCTGCCTGTCTGTCTGTCGTTCTGTCTGCCTGTCTGTCTGTCTAAAATCCTGATCTGCATCCTCATTAATGCATAGTTGTAGCATCTCCACCACAGTATCATTTCAATCCCAGTTTGACATAATTACAAGATTATCATCATTACATTTGACATGACAATGCAGTCTACCACATAAAGTACCCACGTTTGAAATCATCACTCACCAGTTAGGCAGCAGAAGAGGAGGGCACAGAATAGGAGTTTGTACACAGCAGCCATGACTAGTCACTGATAACCTGGAAAGAGAGATTTCAGCTGCTGTTTGTGAGTAAGAACACGTCTTTCCTTCTACAACGTCAGTTGGTCCTTGGTCGTCTGAGCTTGGTGATGCTGCTGGTCTCTTGGTGATGCTGCTGGTCTCTTGGTGATGCTGCTGGTCTCTTGGTGATGCTGCTGGTCTCTTGGTGATGCTGCTGGTCTCTTGGTGATGCTGCTGGTCTCTTGGTGATGCTGCTGGTCTCTTGGTGATGCTGCTGGTCTCTTGGTGATGCTGCTGGTCGTCTGAGCTTGGTGATGCTGCTGGTCTTCAGATCTCCTCTCTTTATATGTGGTCTAGGTTTCAGTTTCGCTCACCCTGCTCAGATATTTGATACCTATCTACTTCCCTTAGGTCAGAACAACTGGGGGAATTCCATCTTTGTTGCTTGTTTTTCTTTTTTATAAAAGATTTATTAGATAGATACAATTTCATGAAAGATAGATTTGTTTGTTTTTCATTCATAGATTAAATGTTTCTATCTGGTATTTGATTTCTAGTTTTTTTTAGGGCAAAAAACATAAATTGTTTCCTGGAGTGTGTGGTATTTTTTCACAGAGTGCATGTTTTTTGAGCAGTCAATATATTTATTTTTGGAAGGAGCATCAAGTGAGGAAGTTGTCTGTCTGTGCAGAGCCCATTTCATCATGTTTGTGAAACGTTTTGCGACACACAAATGTTTACAGAAGTCATTATTATAGTCGGTTAACCAGTCTTGAGGTTTCAGAAATCTCAATAGGAAGCACCTCTTTAGTGAGAAAACGTTTCAATATCAATGGAAACCTTTGTAGTACACAGTGAAAAACCACAGCATTCATCCCTTTAATGAGAATAGCAAATAGCCTTTTTAGTCAGTAGCTGAAATATAACTTGTTTTCTTATCAAGAGTAATATGAAAATACACATTCACTATTTGCATCTATCAAGATAGACTGTAACAGTTTATAATGATTCTGATTTGACCACAGAGGTGTGTGTTTGCCTTTCAACTGAAGTTTCGTTTTCATGGAAATGGCTTTCTGATTTCTCCTCAGCCACAGTCAGAATTCCCCTGATCTCGCTGCTCTTTGGTAACACTGCTACTGAGCAGAATGTGTTGGCACCGGGCCACAGTGCGATGTCAACCTCCACAGTGAGAGTGACTGTGAGACACAAACAGGAATGTGATGGTCCCCGACCCTGATCTCAGCTGTACTGAACTCTATACAGGATGCAGAATGACCTCACATCCCTTAAGGACAAAGCCCTGGTGACTGGAACAAGTCTTGTCCATAACTGATGTGAAACACATGCAGCCTTCATGGGAAGGTGTGCGTGAAAGTGGTTATTGGACTTTATGGAGAAAGGGAAATTGTGAAATATTTACTTTCAGTGGTTATATTTTGTGTGTCTAGGCCCAGATATTCCTGTTCAAATTCTTTATTCCTGTGAATGTAGGAATTATAAAAAAAAATATATATATTTTTCTTTTTTCTTCTTACAGAGTTGTAGTTTAGAAAGGGGTATGTTCAAGCGTGTGAGACAGTGTTTGTGAAACATGCAGCGGCGTGCAAACGTGAGGTAGCACATGCCTGATTAACCAGTTTCTGACTTTGTATGGTGTCTCATGCAATGTTTGTCACATTTGTTACATTTGTTCTTGGCTAAAGAATCCTGAAAATATCAAACTAAATGAGTTCAATATAATACATGTATCAATATAATTAAGTTGTTATGATTATTCTGTGATGTATGAGTGGGTCATATTGAAAGCAGAAACAGAAATTATAGATTTGATTTTTTATTACTTGAAATGAACATTTTGAATGATTTACATAAACACATATTACAATATTACATATTGTATAGTTTCACATACAGTGCAACATACAGTGCAACTATACAAAAACAAAGCTTATCAACGGTGAATAAACAAGCACCACAAAGTACTCGCATATTGACATGGCAAAGTGCAAACTAGCAAACCAGAAAAAAAAATATTGGACCAAAACCATATTCTAGAACCTTGTTTACCATATAGCTTTTGCAACCTTTATGAATTCACTGTCATGATAAAGGTCAAATGATTTGAAATCTTCCAACGTCAAGGGGTTCCTGATGGATGAACTTGTTGTGATGCGTGGAGGTTCATGCTCCCCGTGATGTGTAGAGGTTCATGCTCCCGTGATGCGTGGAGGTTCATGCTCCCCGTGATGTGTGGAGGTTCATGCTCCCCGTGATGCGTGGAGGTTCATGCTCCCCGTGATGTGTGGAGGTTCATGCTCCCCGTGATGTGTGGAGGTTCATGCTCCCCGTGATGTGTGGAGGTTCATGCTCCCGTGATGCGTGGAGGTTCATGCTCCCCGTGATGCGTGGAGGTTCATGCTCCCCGTGATGCGTGGAGGTTCATGCTCCCCGTGATGCGTGGAGGTTCATGCTCCCCGTGATGCGTGGAGGTTCATGCTCCCCGTGATGCGTGGAGGTTCCCTCCCTGCTCTCCCCTCCTCCTAACTCAGCTCTGTTCAGGTTCTGGAGAACAGAAAGACAGGCATAAATAAAACACCTCCACATTGCAATCACAGCAGCGTTAGTAAAGACTCAGTAGATGTTGATGTTTACCTGTCGTGTTGAGCTGCAGCGGCCCCCTGACGTCTGCGCAGCATGAGGGAGATGTAGTCTGACACCCACCTGCTGTGGCTCGGGTGAGGGGTGCACAGCCTCAGACCATTCTTTGTGATGAACCTGGAAAACGCCCAAAAACAGATCAGAATCAGAATCAAGTTTAATCGTCGAGTAAAGATTTAATAATGCGTCCGCTTATTATTATTATCATTATTATTAATTTAAAGTGATATAGAGTTGAGGGGGGATTTGAACCTGAGACCGGATCTAAATAACATGAATTTCCTATGAAGCGTGTTTTTGGGTTTGCATGGATTGTCACTCACACAGTGGCATCGATCTGGCAGCCCTTGTCTGTAGTTTGGAGCAGGTAGGCCTGGATCCTGATGCGACGGTGGAAGGGGACGTCTGTGGTGGTCAGACAGCAGTCCACAGGAACGTCAGAGAAAGCTGGGGAGACAGAGGGGGAGACAGGGGGGTTAGATATGAGTAGGGATGGATGGAGACAAGACACCACTGTGACCAGTCATAAAGGAGGAAGAGGAGGAGGAAGACAGTGTGAAACAGAGAGAAAGAGAGAGAGAGAGAGAGATGAGAGAGAGAGAGAGAGAGAGAGAGAGAGAGAGAGAGAGAGAGAGAGAGAGAGATATGACATTTCAAGCTATTCTCATCCAGAGTGATTTACAGTTGCTCGTAACACACAGAGGACCTTTGTGTGCCAAATGGAGTTTAGAGACACAGGGAAAAACACCCGTTTACAAGAAATCCTCCATCACTGGAACAGCTGTTTGGACTGAAATGTGTGTCATATTTATCCCACAACTAGTTTGAGCATTAGCTATGTTCTGCCTGAAGTGAGATGTGTGTGTTTGTCTTACCTGCTGTGTAACTCACGCAGACGATCGCAGCGAGGAGGAGAAACGCCAGTCCAGAAGTCATGGTGAGCTCGAGGGTGCAGATGTTTCAGGTGAAGGTATGTTTGTTGGAGGAAGATGATGTGAGCCTAAGTGGAGATGCTCAGGTGTTTATATACACACACCTAGACTTTCACTTTCATTCTTATTGGAAATCGGTGAAACTCCACCTCCTCCATCCCGTAAACTAAAACAATTACCTCCACCCCCACATCTACATTTTTCCAGCTTCTTCTCAATGTCTTGTTTCAACACGTTTCTCCTTTTTTTTCCTTTGACCTCGTATCTGATTCAACATATTCATTCACGAAGAGTGAGAAGGGGAAAGCACTGTACATACATTGGATTTGGAAGCTGCATTCTTGGTTGTGTGATGCTTGAGACAAGTATCTTTCACATCGGCCCATGACAGATCTTTATATTCCTTATTTCGCAGCACTACTGAAAATGTTTTTCCCGAAGGTGATTTCCCTGCTGCTGTTGTCTTGAGTTTTGTGCCTCTAAATTCTCTCCTGATCAGCCAAACTATTCGTCGGAAATTTAATTTCCCTTCTTAAGTTTTAAGGGAAGCAATTCTTCCTCATTTCAATGTATTTTCTCAGGAAACAGGAAGCAGAACACTATGTCCACTCCACAGTGTGAGTGTGTGTGTGTGTGTGTGTGTGTGTGTGTGTGTGTGTGTGTGTGTGTGTGTGTGTGTGTGTGTGTGTGTGTGTGTGTGTGTGTGGTGTGTGTGTGTGGTGTGTGTGTGTGTGTGTGTGTGAGTGTGTGTGTGTGTGTGTGTGTGTGTGTGTGTGTGTGTGTGTGAGTGTGTGTGAGTGTGTGTGTGTGTGTGAGTGTGTGTGTGTGTGTGTGAGTGTGGCTGAGTAGCTAATACAGAAACATTATCTGACTGCTGTCATGGAGGTTTGTTGATGAAATGTAGTATTCATTTGAAAATTCTGAGTAAGACGTTAGTAACGTCTGATAAGTTAATTGAAATCGTTACCTGACAAACATGCTGCTAGTTGTTCTTAATATTTCATTCAAGAACACAGGCCCATCTTCAAAGACCCAGACACTACACACAGACACACAGACACATACACACAGAGACACACAGACACACACACACCGTGGAAACCAGCTCAACTCGGCCTGTTTTGCATGCTGCTAATTATAGTTTAAATTGTTTTGCATATGTGTATACGTGTTTTTGATTTGGGTTAAAAGCACTGACCAGTACTGACCAGAGCAGACCAGACCAGGCCAGAGCAGACCAGACCAGGCCAGAGCAGACCAGAGCAGAGCAGACCAGAGCAGACCAGACCAGAGGAGGCCAGGCCAGACCAGGCCAGAGCAGACCAGACCAGAGGAGGCCAGACCAGGCCAGAGCAGACCAGGCCAGAGCAGAGCAGAGCAGACCAGACCAGAGCAGAGCAGAGCAGAGCAGAGCAGAGCAGAGCAGACCAGGCCAGACCAGGCCAGAGCAGACCAGGCCAGACCAGGCCAGAGCAGACCAGGCCAGACCAGGCCAGAGCAGACCAGAGCAGACCAGGCCAGAGCAGACCAGGCCAGAGCAGACCAGAGCAGACCAGAGCAGACCAGGCCAGAGCAGACCAGGCCAGAGCAGACCAGACCAGGCCAGAGCAGACCAGGCCAGAGCAGACCAGGCCAGAGGAGGCCAGACCAGACCAGAGCAGACCAGGCCAGAGCAGAGCAGGCCAGAGGAGGCCAGAGCAGACCAGACCAGACCAGGCCAGAGCAGACCAGACCAGAGGAGGCCAGACCAGACCAGGCCAGAGCAGACCAGAGCAGACCAGGCCAGAGCAGACCAGGCCAGAGCAGACCAGAGCAGACCAGAGCAGACCAGGCCAGAGCAGACCAGGCCAGAGCAGACCAGAGCAGACCAGGCCAGAGCAGACCAGGCCAGAGCAGACCAGGCCAGAGCAGACCAGGCCAGAGCAGACCAGGCCAGAGCAGACCAGAGCAGGCCAGAGCAGACCAGAGCAGACCAGAGCAGACCAGAGCAGACCAGACCAGAGCAGACCAGGCCAGAGCAGACCAGAGCAGACCAGAGCAGACCAGGCCAGAGCAGAGCAGAGCAGACCAGGCCAGACCAGGCCAGAGCAGACCAGGCCAGACCAGGCCAGAGCAGACCAGGCCAGACCAGGCCAGAGCAGACCAGGCCAGAGCAGACCAGACCAGAGCAGACCAGGCCAGAGCAGACCAGGCCAGAGCAGACCAGGCCAGAGCAGACCAGGCCAGAGCAGACCAGAGCAGACCAGAGCAGACCAGGCCAGACCAGGCCAGAGCAGACCAGAGCAGACCAGAGCAGACCAGAGCAGAGCAGACCAGGCCAGACCAGGCCAGACCAGAGCAGACCAGGCCAGAGCAGACCAGGCCAGAGCAGGCCAGACCAGAGCAGACCAGGCCAGAGCAGACCAGAGCAGACCAGAGCAGACCAGACCAGGCCAGAGCAGGCCAGACCAGACCAGAGCAGACCAGGCCAGAGCAGACCAGAGCAGACCAGGCCAGACCAGAGCAGGCCAGAGCAGACCAGAGCAGACCAGACCAGGCCAGGCCAGGCCAGGCCAGACCAGACACGGCCTGAACGGCGTCTGTGTGTGTGTGCGTGTGTGTGTGTGACCTTGACATTTTATTCATTCTCTTAGAAATGTTCCTACTGATAAGCCACAGAAAGACATGAGGGGTGACTGGGAATTAGATATACATTCAAAGACATACATAAAACAAATGTTATATATTTCATATGATTTTCTTAGAACTTTATCGTTTGACATGCAGGGATGACGGAATGTGCTTAAGGCACTGCGTTTTTCTTTGTTTATTTTTACCTTTTGTATTATCAAACACTTCCAGTAATCTGCTCTTCACGCTCGGGGAGTACCCAACTGAGTGCCAGATTTCAGGAAAACGAAAGTTTGAACTGAGGCCAACTGCTGTTTGACTCCCACTCAAAATAACATGTCTGTGTTTTACTAGGGTTAGGGTCATCCTATCTGCTCTGCCCTAATCAGGGTTAGGGTTAGGGTCATCCTATCTGCTCTGCCCTAATCAGGGTTAGGGTTAGGGTCATCCTATCTGCTCTGCCCTAATCAGGGTTAGGGTTAGGGTCATCCTATCTGCTCTGCCCTAATCAGGGTTAGGGTTAGGGTCATCCTATCTGCTCTGCCCTAATCAGGGTTAGGGTTAGGGTCATCCTATCTGCTCTGCCCTAATCAGGCGGGATCAGGGGATTCTGTTCTTCTGTTGAAAAACTTCTAGAAGTCTTAAAAAAATTAAACTTGACACAGTTGTAGTGCGCCTGGGAAGAGATTTAAAAAAACAATTCAATACTTCTGTAACTTTGGTTCTTAGATCAAGGCATTGTAGCATTATAAACTTCAACTTCCATCTAAGAATATTGAGCATTTCCATGGATCAATTAACAAATACTTAACCCCCCTAAAAAGTTAGGTTCTATTTTCTATCGATAAAATATTTTAGCTTGGTTCAACCATCCAAAATCTAGACCGTTGTTATCTAGATTACGCTTGAATAGAAGGTTATGGAGGTTTGTAGCAGCCACAACAGACATGCACCTTATCCATTTTATTGACAGTGGTCGTTCCACTGTTTTTGCTGTGTTGAAGCCTAAAACCACTGCTGCCACCTAGCGGTCACTTGAAGAGAACAGAGTTCATTTTTTTAACTTCAAATTTAGCCCATATACTACTCCTCGGATAATATTTATGGATGGGTTGTTGGAACTGTTTTGCTTATGTCTAATACAGCCTACAATCGCACATTCCTTGGGCACAATACTTTTTTGTTATAAACATGAAGCATAAAACGGCTTG
This sequence comes from Mallotus villosus, assembly GCA_903064625.1. Taxonomy (NCBI): domain Eukaryota; kingdom Metazoa; phylum Chordata; class Actinopteri; order Osmeriformes; family Salangidae; genus Mallotus; species Mallotus villosus. The sequence goes on from CAEFZP010002239.1 coordinate 71,131, forward strand.
TAAGAGATTCAGAATTCATTCTACTAAAAAATAAGTGTCAATCACATGACAATAGTGTTTGAATAGTTGTGTACCTCATTGTCTGCATGGTACAGGTACTCATTATCAAGAGAAAAGGGATGTGCGTGATATAGCGACACTGTTTAGACTTAAAAGAAAACAAAACCACATACAACTATAACCTTCTCAATACTGTGATGTTTTTCCATCATCTTTGTGTCGAATAATTTCTCTTTTTATAACTGAGAATGTACAACTGGATGTTAATCTGCAGCCTACTTCCATTATCATGAATATTAACCTTGTTTATTTGTAGATCAGAAAAAGGGCTGTGGTGAACATTTGAATTTATGTTCCTTTATTTTAACGAAACATAGCTGACAACCTAAAACGTCGTTTTTAATATGACTACACTGCGTCCTGCCACGCCCCTGACCAATATTGCTATAAAAACGATAAAAACACATTTATTTATTAACGAATTAGGTTTATGTAACATCAAATGCATTACTGTATTTTTTCGATCCGTCATGTTAGTTTTTATTTCTTTTTAATCGGAACACAGCTTATTTCCCTACTATGTAACGGCTAGAACTACCGTCTGTATGGAACCCACCCATCTCTTCCAGTCAGTCATCCTGTTGCCGCACTGTATTCTGGGAACACACTGAACATTCAAGATGGCGGCGAGCAGGAGGCTGCACAAGGTAAATCTTCTGATATCCCTTTTTTCATATGTATGTAACCATTGGGGGCTTAATGGGATAATGATGTATTCGCAGATCACACAACGCAACTTAGTTGAGACATGTATTGTCCTCTGAATGTGTGGTCGACCAAATGTGTTGAAAAACCAACGCGCTAAAAGCGAGAAGTCACTCTTTAGCCATCTCGCTAGCTTACGCCGTTAGCTAAATATTTAGGCAGGGAAGCACCGGCAATTTAGGCCAGAGATTGATAGACCGGTTTTCAGTATCAGGGAAGTAATTGGCCAGCTAGCTAGTTAGCCTGCGACGTTGTGAACTGAAATTTAACACAAAGGCAGGCAGTAGTGTAAAACTGAAAACTCGTCATGATGTTATAACTAACGTTACTCTCTTTTAGCTATATCTAACCTGTAGTGTGGCTAGCTAGGTAAACAACAGTTGTGGTAAATAAACCGTATTTTCGGATGACTAGGCTGTCCGAAATAAAGATGGGGAGTAGCTAGCGAGGGTAACTAGCTGGTTGCACGTATTCAAACAAACCACTTTCGCTAATCAGGCTATCCAGACCATGTTAGCCAAACGATTATTTAGCTAGATGTTTCAAAACTAGCTAACCGTGTAATGCGTTAGCGAGCTATTTCACCGAGCCAGGTCATTATTGACAGGAAGTACTGTCATATCTTAAGTCAAATCATGCCCAAATTCTTAGCAAGCTAACTACCAGTTAACATTAGCTAACTAGTTTGTTTGTTAACTACGCGTTTTGCTTTTGTGGGACACGTTTTGGTCCGCTTTAGTTGGACTTGATTATATTATTATCCGTCGCAATTTCGCTAATATCTGGGTGTGGACCTAAAACTTGCATCATTCAAGCGAACGTTAGCTAGCAAGCTAACGTGCTAGTATCGTTTTCGTGTAATCAAAACCGAAACATGAACTAAATCCGCAATATCGATAATGTCGTCGCTAACAAACGTTATTAATAGTAGCCCAACATTAAGTGAACAGTTTAATTGAACGTCTGTTTTCATATTTTTTTCATATCCCGCATAGTCTTAACATGACACAGCCCATCTTTATTATTTAACTAGCTAGCCTCATTGTCTCGTATGGATTTGATGCTAATGCATTTCTTGGCCTCCTTGAAAATCGCCTTTTAAACAAGCAAAGTCTTCCATTTAAACAAGCAGATGTTTCCTATTGATGTTAATTGTTTTTTCTTCTTGTCATCCTCCCAGGAACTTGACGAGATTCGCAAGTCTGGAATGAAAAACTTCAGAAACATTCAAGTTGACGAAACGAACATCTTGACATGGCAAGGCCTTATTGTCCCTGTAAGTCAAGTCGTAGTAGTTTGAAAACGAGGAGGAAACTGAGGATGAAAATGACTAGATGATGTCATTACCTCGGCAGACATTTTGCAGGGGTCATTTGCGGTACTTATTAACCATGGTTTATTGTGTACACTTCCTCATTACAGGACAACCCTCCTTATGACAAAGGAGCGTTCAGGATCGAAATCATCTTTCCTGCCGAGTATCCCTTCAAGCCCCCCAAGATCACGTTCAAGACAAAGATCTACCACCCCAACATCGACGAGAAGGGGCAGGTGTGCTTGCCTGTCATCAGTGCTGAAAACTGGAAGCCAGCCACCAAAACTGATCAAGGTGAGCAAGCCAAATTATAGGAGCGTTTTCTGTCCACACTGTCGCTTAAATGGTCCATAGACAGTGTTGATATAGAGGGCAGGGGTGGCTAGACCTATCACTCAATGCCACACAAAGAATAAAGTAAAAAATATATATATTAAAAAGTACGGTTTTGTTTTGTTGTTCTGTGGCCATAAGTGTCACATCAAATATATGAATCTCCATCATTTCCATGCTATTAGAACTAGAAAAACAAGGACACATTATTTTAGTAGTCCCATAAAATTGGAATAAACCATGTTATGACCAGGCTATAGGATGGCCTTGCAGCTGTTCCTGACGACAGCGAAGTACACTTAGTCTGGTGAATAAACACCAAAGAAGAATATGTCACTGTGTTTGTTGCCCTCATAGCAAAAAAGTGTAATTTAACGAGCCTTATTCTGAATGTTTAAAGGGGTCTCACTCCAGGTTAATCTGACTGATTTAACTTAATCTGACTTTTAAGGGGTCTCACTCCAGGTTAATCTGACTGATTTAACTTAATCTGACTGATTTAATTTACCTTCCTTTTTATTTCCTTTGTCTTCGTTAGTCATCCAGTCCCTCATCGCCCTGGTGAACGACCCTCAGCCGGAGCACCCTCTCAGGGCCGACCTAGCTGAGGAGTACTCAAAGGACCGTAAAAAATTCTTTAAGAACGCGGAAGAGTTTACAAAGAAACACGGCGAGAAGCGGCCAATGGACTGATCACATGACGAGCGTCTAGCCCTCTGATCTCTCTGTTTCCCTCTCACTCACCTGCCCAAGCAAATATCTTTCTCCAACATCCTCTCCTTTCCTCCCTCTCTCCACTCCCTGTCCCCCCACACTTTTCCCTGTCCTTCCCTCACACTCACATGCCCCCCCAGCCCCCCAGCAGCCCCCCAGCAGCCCCCCAGCAGCCCCCCAGCAGCCCCCCAGCAGCCCCCCAGCAGCCCCCCAGCAGCCCCCCAGCAGCCCCCCAGCAGCCCCCCAGCAGCCCCCCAGCAGCCCCCCAGGAGCCCAGGATCAGCCCCTCTGAGCGTGGCCAAGTTAGCCTCAGCCTCCCCTCCTCCAGGACTCTCTGTGGATCAGACAGGTTCCCCCTCCTGGTGACACATAGCGCGAGGCTGTTACTAACTTTCTACTATTTTCTTAAATCAAAAAAAATAAAAACATGAAAAAAGTGGGTTAGAAGACTTTGTAAGATGGAGCACTAGGCATTAAAACATATATAGAAGGAAAATGCAGATATACAATGTTTTAGTTTGAAAAGAGGTTAAAAGGAAGAACCACAGCTCGGTAGTCCATCTTGTTTGATGAGAGTTCTCACAGAGAGGAAAGTTGTAACCCTGATATTCATTTTCCCTCTAGTTTCCTCTGACATGCTCTGTCACACCCAGAAAGAACATGTCAGAAGCCCTGTAGTGAGCTAGGACCAGGAGGTGTGTGGGGCCAGGAGGTGTGTGGGGCCAGGAGGTGTGTGGGGCCAGGAGGTGTGTGGGGCCATGTTGTTTCTCCTCCTGTTCTGATTACTTCTCTGCTTCTGAAGTTGCACTGTATTCTCTGGAACAAGCCCCCTCTCAGCTGCAGTTTGTTACCCGTCTAGACCAGACTCAAGATGGCAGCCTATACACCAACTCTGTTATCAATTACATTGTTTCATAAAAGATTGAAAAGGAAGCCTACAAACCTTGTGTGATTGATTTAAGACATGACACTCCATTTGACAAAAGGCTTCATCTGTTGATAACGGATAAGCCCTTGTTACCGCTTACACTAATTTGAAACAGGTTCTTCTATTAGATTATCTTCCTTCTGATTAGCTATGTTTTGGACAAAACATTCTGTGAGGCTTCTTTCTGGTTTGGGTCCCTAAAACTACAAGACCCAGGGCTCAAAGGCAATCGTTTGTTCACTAAACAACGTACAAACTATTGGCTCTTCATATTCGCTTCCTGCCAACAAAGCCGGAAGTAGAAAGACGAGTAGCTCCTGTTGTCTGCCATCCAGGCTGCCCTTAAACTTCAGCACCTGGCGTCTATAGCATTCAACTGGACCTCTGAACACCTTGCTACAGGGGCATTATCAGTGGAAGGCTGCTACGCTTGAAGCCCCTACAAAAGGGACTTGCCTACTGATTGGTCAGGGGAGAACCATGGTAACGGCTCCCTGCAGATCCTGGTTCCTGCTGGGGGGGTTGTCCACAGGCATGGTGGATGGGGGTGTGGCCAGAAGGCCAGTGTAAGAGCTGTATGACTTGGGCCAATATTTCCTAATAAAGATGGCTTACCATTTGGCCTCACTGTCTGGGTGGTTGTGATGGTGATTTGATTTGTGCTGGAAAAGTGTTTGTCAAATCAGATATTAAGGTGAAAAATATATTTGTTCAAACACAGCAAGTATGTGTTTATATTATACACACATGTAATGGAAGATATAGCTTGAGAGAGGTGTGATTTGGTTCTCAATGACTACTCCCAAATCTTAGCAAAGATGTAATGAAGTCATCTTAGATCATATGGTCTTCTACCCTGGTCCTAAAGACCTGTGTTCTGTATGTTAGATGGTTTCCCTCTTCCAACAGACTGATTCAAATGAAGGGGTCATTATCAGGCTTCTGCAGAACTTGATAACTACCCATTCATTTGAATCAGGTTTGTTGGAAGAGGGGCAAACGTCTAAAACATTCAGGACAGTGGGGTTGTAGAGCGCTGCTCTAAACGACATGGTGCCTCACGTTTGTGATGTCCAAGTCCACCACTTGGTGGGGCAACACGCAACACAACCTTTCAAGATTCCCTAAGCAAAGAGTTTCTGTAAAAGCTTTTGCTTATACCAGTCATGCTTTCAGATCCACTTGGACAGAAGGGACACCAGACAGGATGTCTGCCATCTACCCGTAACAAAATCTGAGCTGAAGGATGGTTCATAGTGGTGATAACGTTTACATTTACTTAACCCCTTGTTTTATCTTCGGGTCATTCTGACCAGTTATTGTGACCCACCGTCGTATTGCGTCAATTTTACCGCATACAAAAACAAAGTGAAGCATTTTCTTTTAACCGTCGGGCGGTCTCAGACTCCCCACATCGTGAAGGTTCAGTGAAAAAGCGTTTTTATTTGTTTTTGTATTGGGTAAAGTCCTCATTACTGCTGCGTATCTGTCCAAGGCTTCTCCTTCATGCTCCTCCGTGTCAGAAGCTGTTATCAGGGCTGTTTGGCTCATAAACATCTTCGGATACCTTTGCACAGTAAACTGGAGTTGTTTGGCTGGTAGTTAGCTGTGCAGTGGCAGTGTAGTTTTGAGTGGATTTCACCAAACATCCATTAGATTTAGTCTTGTGAATCCTTAAACAACAATCCTTTCTGAACATGTTTTACATTGCGTCTGCTAAAATGACAATGTATTACATAACACAATCATTGAGGCTTTCGACTTTTAACATTTATTAACATTATTTTAAATTCTTCCAGTTTTGCATTTAATAAAAACTTGTCTACAACAAACACATGGCTACATCTGATATTCTATAAATACTCCTGTCACACAATCTTTTATAAAATATAAGAGAATTAATAAAATCAGTGTTAATGCATGGTTATGTAAACACATAGGACGTCATATTAAAATGAGGGTTAAAGTATAAGTTATAACCAGGATGTGTAACTTTGGCAGTTGAACTTCTGGATGACATCAAGATGTGCAGCTAACTGAGGTTGTATTTGGTTGTTTGGTGCTCATTTGTCCTCACCTGAGATGAAACAACTGTTGCCCTAAATCAATCTAGAGACTGTGCCTATATTGTGCCTTGAAACCTAAAGTTTAGTGATGAACTTCTTGTCATGGCTAGGGTCTCCCTGCACTGTCAAACAGTTTCCTTACTTCTGAGAGCGTCACATGACGTTGTAGTGGAGGTCAAACCGACCCTGGCTTTGTCCCTTGATTTGATATCACTGATCTCAGAAAGGTCATCCTGTCTAGATTCCTGTCATGTCACTTTCCTTCATGCTTAAATGTATGGTGGTGCCAAACAGGAGGGGATGACATTATTTCAAGATGCAGGAAATAAACCCCAGAGATTCAGCCCTGTGTGCTATGTGGCCAGCATGGGCAGTCTGTGGGCAGTCTGTGGGCAGTCTGTGGCTCACACGAACTTGGTGCTGTGCTCAAAATGAGCCTGCAGGCAGAGTCCAATCTGCCTTCGTCTATTTAATCCCAGGAGCCTAAAGAGATTAGCTCAGGTAAATGTGTCAATCCCTCTAACCCAATCCCTAGTTTTTGAGCACTGGGGAAGGCTAGAGTGGAACTAGTGCTATCCTACTGGGGCTAACTTCCTCCTTCCTTGATTACGCTCGATCAACTGATACCTCCATTAAAACCTTCCTCAGGGGACGGAATCAAGTCAAGGTTTGTGCATAGAGGCTGGGGCCGGAGGCCGGCTGTGGGTCCGGAGGCCGGGTGTGGGGTCCGGAGGCCGGGTGTGGGCCCGTGGGACGTCACAGGTCCTTGAAGGCACACAGCTGGATCCTCTCCTGGGAGTAGAAGTCCAGGAGCAGGGGCTGGGTCAGGGCGCTGAGCTCCAGCTGGCGTTCAGCCGAGCAGGAGAAGTCGTCGGGGCCCTGCCCACAGCCTCCCTCCTGCGGGCGGCTGGGGTACCCAGGATGCACCATGAGCTCAGCCGTCAGCGGGGCGGAGGAGGAGGCCGCGCCCCCATGTCCTCCAGGGGGTGAGACACGCCCCTGCATGGCGTAACCCAGGGCCCGTTTGAGGTTGGGGAGGGACATGTTCTGGCCCATGGTGGAGAGACCCAGGTACACGTCAGGCCACCTGGGGAGCAGGGGTCACAGGGTCAGGTAGGATGGGTATGGCTCTGTGGTAAAAACCTCTAAAAGAAGGGGACCTTCTGTCCGATTGGTTTCCACACACACACCTGATGCCGTGGCGCCGGAACACGGGAGCGGCCTCCAGCGCATCCTTCTCAACCTGAGTGTAGAAGTCATGGAGAGGCGGGCTCAGCCAGGAACACGCATGTAGGCCTGCCTCCACAGGAACACGCGTGTACAGGATCCCAAAATCAGACAGCACCTGAGCAAACACCTCCCGCACCTCTGGAACACACACAGCGTACATGGTGTTTCTCAGCCCACAGACACACAGCGTACATGGTGTTTCTGAGCCCACAGACACACAGTGTACATGGTGTTTCTGAGCCCACAGACACACAGTGTACATGGTGTTTCTGAGCCCACAGACACACAGTGTACATGGTGTTTCTGAGCCCACAGACACACAGAGTACATGGTGTTTCTGAGCACACAGACACACAGTGTACATGGTGTTTCTGAGCCCACAGACACACAGAGTACATGGTGTTTCTGAGCCCACAGACACACAGTGTACATGGTGTTTCTGAGCCCACAGACACACAGTGTACATGGTGTTTCTGAGCACAGACACACACAGACACACAGTGTACATGGTGTTTCTGACCACAGACACACAGACACACAGTGTACATGGTGTTTCTGAGCACACAGACACACAGTGTACATGGTGTTTCTGAGCCCACAGACACACAGACACACAGTGTACATGGTGTTTCTGAGCCCACAGACACACAGACACACAGTGTACATGGTGTTTCTGAGCCCACAGACACACAGACACACAGTGTACATGGTGTTTCTGAGCACAGACACACAGACACACAGTGTACATGGTGTTTCTGACCACAGACACACAGCGTACCTGGCAGCACATGCACATGCTGGTGGCCGTCCATGTGACAAGGCAGGTGACCAATCAGCTCCTCGAACAGCCTCACCTGAGCCCTGAGTTCCAGCTCCACCTAAACACACACACACACACATACAGACACACACAGGCACACACAGACAGACACATACAGACACACAGACACACACACACACAGACACACAGGCACACACATACAGACACACACATACAGACACACACATACAGACACATACAGACACACACAGACACAAACAGGCACAAACACAGAGAAGTGAGAAACTGAGAGGGCATAGTTCTAAACCCCTGCCATATGTGTAGACTCCCAGATGTAAGACAACACCACCTCACAGAGTAACTACACCTTGGAAAGGAGAGCAGCAGAACCTGTGTAGCAGCTCTTCCTCCTTCAGGGAACACAGTAGAGCTACAGCTCAGTACAGCTGATCTCAGTACAGCTGATCTCAGTACAGCTGATCTCAGTACAGCTGATCTGTTTTCATCATCTGGCCATTACCAAGACATTCAGTACAGTCTGGGCATTTCAGTGTATTACTTTATGATTCATCACAATGAAAATAAGAGTCTAATGATGTTTAAGATGTTTCCATTAATTTCCAGTCATTAGTACAACAGACAACAGCTGTAAAGGATGCTTTAGTTGCCATTTGGTTTTCAATGTTTACAATAATGATAAAACAAGTTACCTCTGCCATGTTCAGCTGTCCAGTCTGTAGTGCTTTGCGGAAGCCCATCTTTCCAAGGAAAAAGCCATCCTGGTTCAGAAGGGAGGAGGACCTCTGCTTGAGACTCTGGCAAACTGGCACTCCTTCAGAGAGGTTGGCGTGGAGACCGATGGGAATGTGGTGTCTGCAATGAGGAAGATTGTGAGAGTCAGGAATGCTACGTAGATATCACCAAAGATAAACTAAAGCTGGTTATTGTAGGCCTACGTCAAGGTACAGTTAAGCAATCTTGTTTAGGTGAAGATTTTTTAGATTTTTAAGTGCCACCTAGCCAACATTAAAGTTGAAACGTCTGTTGACCTTTTAGTTAAGCATGTATAACTAAAGTCTGGGATATATCAATATTTTAGATAAAATATATATAAGTGTCACACATTAGCAAACAACGAGTCTACGGCTTGATACGTGGCTTCAATTTACCTTCTGGCCAGAACTCCGGCTTCTTCCGCCGCGGAGGCGTTAACCAATAATGACACATTGGAAATGCCCCCAGCTTGAAAACAATCCACTATACCCTGGTTCCTCTTCGGACAATACCCAAAATCATCTCCCGTCACCACCAACTTGACTTTGGGCTGTGGCATGGTCTCTTGAAGCTTTTGGAAAAAGTAACCAAGTCAACGTTGAGCCGGCTACTTTGTTTCCAAGCGCTTTTCAAAAATATGGCAAGCCGCCAGCTGTGACTCACGTGATGCATCATAGATTTATTTGATCAAACTCCACATGACCTTTTAATGTTAGACTGAATAACGAGCAGAACACAAGACTATTCATAAACTTAGATTGCATCACCTTATCCTCGTCAGCAACACAATAGTTAATCTATTGCTGACATTACTTTTACGTAGGCTACATAGGCTATAGCTATACGCCATTCCATGAATAAATACAGTTCACGTAAGTAGCCTATCATAAGAATCGCAGTTTCGTGTCTATAACCGAAAGAACTACAACTAAAATTGGATCCACATGAAGCTTGCTTAGTGGCCCTTTAAGTGTACCCAGTCCTCAACCAAGCGAACAGGAAGACAATTGCTGCCACTTAAAGAGTAGCATGCTATATGAGTTCTACATTAGGCCTACCGTAACAAAATGTAAATGACGAAAAAATATACGTACATGTAGAATGATATACAGAGTAGCATACAGGCAGGCCTACATGTCACTTGTTGCGACAAATTAAATGGGCGGACAGAAACACAACTGAGATCGCGTGAATAAACCATCACCATACGGTAAGATTCGAGACGGGAACTGGAATGCTCTGCTAATATCGTAACACATAGCCTTCTCATCTTACCCATTTTAAGACACGCGTTTGGCCATTATATATCTGAAGCCGGCCACAACGATGAAACAATACGACCACAATGTTGTTGTATTAATCCATTTCAATGATCAACGAATTACTTCAATTTATGGCGACCTCGTGTGGACATATTGTGCACCTCTTGTGGACATTTTTTTGTAGACAAAAATAAATCGGAACTGCAGCCTCTAACTACTGCAGCCTCTAACTACTGCAGCCTCTAACTACTGCAGCCTCTAACTACTGCAGCCGCTCACTACTGCAGCCTCTCAGTACTGCAGCCTCTATGTATTGCAGCCTCTCACTACTGCAGCCGCTCACTACTGCAGTCTCTCAGTACTGCAGCCTCTCATGCTATCTGCAGCCGCTCTCACTACTGCAGCCTCTAACTACTGCAGCCGCTCACTACTGCAGCCTCTAACTACTGCAGCCGCTCACTACTGCAGCCTCTCACTACTGCAGCCTCTAACTACTGCAGCCTCTAACTACTGCAGTCTCTCTGTACTGCAGCCTCTATGTATTGCAGCCTCTAACTACTGCAGCCTCTCTCTACTGCAGCCTCTCAGTACTGCAGCCTCTCACTACTGCAGCCTCTAACTACTGCAGCCGCTCACTACTGCAGTCTCTCAGTACTGCAGCCTCTATGTATTGCAGCCTCTCACTACTGCAGCATATCACTACTGCAGCCTGCAGTTTCAAAACGTGAAACTTTTTTGTGTCATGTGAGTGGAAAATAAAGTTTTGAAAAAAAGTTTTGAACCAAAAATCTGAACTGCTGTCTGTAAGTACTGCAGCCTCCAACTACTGCAGCCTCTGAGTACTGCAGCCTCTCAGAGCTGCAGCTGCTCATACTGCAGCCTCTAAGTACTGCTGCGACATTCAGATCACCTAGCAACATATAAATATAAACCTATATAGGGCAAAACTGAGACCTTAATGTATTGTGTTGTGTAGTCGATAATACTGGATGGCAAATCCATCTGTCGTATGAATGTCAAAAATGGATATAGCCCTATAGGCCTACATGGCGCTATTATAACAGAATGTTGAATTTATTGAGATGTATGCGTTCTATTTATGTGATTGTTTCACAATGACATTCTATTGCTGAGCATTGTTAAATCACCGAAATAGAAACCACGCGCTCTGTTTGCGCTTGACGTTCCAATTAAACGGAAAAATAAATCTAGAATTCATCAGTGGAGCTTCACACCACCTGGAATCTGTGAGTCCCTTCAAAGCCTTTTGGAGGCCACGGGAATATCAGATCTCCGAACAAACAGCCGTGGAGAGTCCTTCATGGCTCATCACCTTCATGAGTCAGAATGTGACCTCTTCCGGCGCTTAAAGCTGACTGAAGAGTGGACCGATTCCTTGGAGGACGTGGTGCTTTTGAGCCGGGCCTCTAGCTTCCCTGCCCAGGGACAGGCGTCAAACTCCGGTCCGAGTGATGAAATGGCGACGTATCTGTGTGAAGAATTCAAAACTTTCTTGGAGAAAAGAGGAACATATAAGGAACTGGAAAATGTAATTTCCAAAGTCCTTTTAAAAATTGTACAGGCAAAGAAGTCAGATGGGAGCTCGCTGTTTGTTGTCAAGCCCAATAGCACTGTTGAAGTTCCCACGGAAACAGTTAGGCCTACCTCTCCGCTCAGTGAGTCAGACGAACCCCCCTTAATCACAAGGCCTTCACTTCGCACTGTGTGTACCACCACTGTGAGCGACATCTTACAAAACCAGCAGACGTCATCTGACTTGCAGGTTGAACAACAGGATGCATTTGGATGTAGTGAAGATGGTACACATAACGATATCGTAAAATGTCTAAGTAAGATTGCCTTTGACGAATTCTGTGATGTCAAAACGAACCTGCGCGCCGACGGCATGGTAAGTTTAGGTTTACTCGCTCTCTCCCTCTCCAAATGGAAGATTAACACACACACACACACACACACACACACACACACACCACACACACACACACACACACACACACACACACACACACACACACACACACACACACACACACACACACACACACACACACACACACACACAGAGAGACAGAGAGATTAGGCTACGTCTGAAAGGAATCTGTTGTTCTGAAGATCTTTCACAATGAAACACCAACGACTATCATGTTAATATTTATCTTGCCAGAGACCCAGACAAACGGCGCGTGGTGGGAGCTTCAGCACCAGGCGCGGTACCGACTCTCTGAGGGAGATTCTGCTGGGCGCGCTGTCCAGCCTCAACCGCCAGACCAGAAGAGAGATTGTCCTGTCTCAGAAACTGGGGATGATTGTCACCCCACTGCCGAACGATGGCAGATCTGGCCAGAGTTGACATTAGGCTATTGGACAAGCAATAAATGTCACAAAGCATTTTGTTTGTTTGTTTCTCAATTGGGTAAATGTTGTTTATAGATTAGTGGCTAATGAGGCTTCAAAAGGCTGCTCAAGATGAAATGTGTTCTGGTCAACATCTGCTGTAGTCTCAATAACTCAGGTGTTGGGATACCTTTATACATTTGTAACCTAGTTGGAAAACTGTATAACAGTTAATGCACAATTTTATCAGAATAGCTCAATTAAATGCGATACCTTTTTTTATCACTTAAATAGGTTCTTTCGGACTTCCCTGTTTTTGCTAAATGCATGACGTCACGCTTGAACCAATCCACGAGCAGCATGTGTTCTTAGCTTCCGTGTTCTAGGACTTGTCATGTTGTGATTGGTTAACGTCACCACTAATGTTTGAAAGTGGATGGAAATCAAGCTCTACATCCTCACACACGATTATGTGTCGAGAGACATAACAATGAGATTAATCCACGCTATCCGTGTCCTCTTCAAATCATTCTGTGTACTGCTTTTGTGGTCAAATTCCGAGGGTAGAGAACCAGAGTACGACTATGTTACATGCGGTTCACTTGTAAAATTGCTGAATACGAAACACAACGTTCGTCTACATTCCCATGATGTCAAATACGGCTCAGGTAAATAACCACTGGTTTCTTATAAGATCATGTTGTATTAATAGTTGTCGGAAGTGTTTGCATATGCACCAGGAAAGGGCAGATACAGCGAATATACCTCAGCAAGCTAGCTAGCAAAGTGGCTAGCTATAGATGTATAGGCTATTTGAATGTATCGTCCTAACCGGTTTGGCTAGTCTAGTACTGTAGTGTCATTGACTTGCACACTTCATTTTGTAAACTAGATTTGAGCTCGGAACAGTGTTTGTATTAGGTAGGATGAGACGGATATCGAGGGGCTTTGGATGTTTCTTCATCCTTTGGTTCTAAAATCCCACGTCTGAAGAAATGGCAAATACGTCACTTCTCAATACCGAATACACATCTCAAATATCTCGTTATGATCTGCCTGTATAATGTTACAACCGCCCTGAATGCGAAGCGTAGGCTAGTTTCCCAAGAGAGCCACAACTTCCGGGGCAGGTGCATTGTAGTCGTGTAGTACCTTTAATTACAGAAAGAACCGCATATCATGTCATTATTTTATATTGAGTGTAGTGTATTTTGAGACACTATTATAGGTCAGTGGGTTTTTTTTTCACATAAAGAAATATCTAAATCGTTATGGCAGCTTCTGTAAACCAGTTATGCATAACCAGATTGATCCTGAACACCATTCATTTTTGCTTTGAGATCTTTACCCTCAGTTTGAAGTAGAGGTAACCCTGAATTGTTGATGGACTTGTCTTGTGTTCTGTCCTGGTCTGTAGGCAGCGGGCAGCAGTCTGTGACGGGCGTGGAGAGTGCCGAGGACGCCAACAGTTACTGGAGGATCCGTGGCAGGCCTAACGGGACATGCCTACGAGGAGTACCCATCAAATGTGGGCAGGCCATCCGCATCACACACATGCAGACGGGACGCAACCTGCACTCTCACCACTTCAGCTCCCCGCTGTCTAACAACCAGGTACGACACACACACACACACACACACACACCAGCTCCCCTGCTGTCTAACAACCAGGTACGCACACACACCACACACCACCACCAGTGCGACACACACACCACCCACACACCAACACCAGCTCCCCTGTCACACACACACACACACACACACACACACACACACCAGCTCCCTGCTGTCTAACAACCAGGTACGACACACACACACACACACACTACACCAGCTCCCCGCTGTCAAACAACCAGGTACGACACACACACACACACACACACCAGCTCCCCACTGTCAAACAACCAGGTACGACACACACACACACACACACACACACACACACACACACACACCAGCTCCCCACTGTCAAACACCAGGTACACACACACACGCTCCCCGCTGTCTAACAACCAGGTACGACACACACACACACACACACACACACCAGCTCCCCGCTGTCTAACAACCAGGTACGACACACACACACACACACCGGCTCCCCACTGTCAAACAACCTAGTACGACACACACACACACACACACACACACCAGCTCCCCGCTGTCTAACACCTGGTACGACACACACACACACTATGTGACTTCCCAATCCTAAAACAACACGTACACTTGAGCCTGGCTTCTAAACGCATGTTCTCTCGCCGCATGTTCTCTCGCCGCATGTTCTCTGGCCGCGCCCGTCTCCAGGAGGTGAGTGCGTTCGGGGAGAACGGCGAGGGTGATGACCTGGACGTGTGGGCGGTCCAGTGCAGCGGGGAGGTGTGGGAGCGTGACGAGACGGTACGCTTCAAGCACACGGGCACCAGCGTGTACCTGAGCATCACGGGGGAGCAGTACGGACACCCTATCCGCGGGCAGCGAGAGGTGCACGCCATGGCAACGCCAAACCAGCACAACTACTGGCGCGTCATGGAGGGCGTGTTCATCCAGCCCAGCCAGGAGCCCGCACGCCACGATGAGCTGTGATGACATCATCATCGCGCGCGCGGCACAATCAGCAATGGAGGATGAGAGAACCTAACGCAGTAACATGGTGGTTGTCAGCTGAACTAGAATGCGATGTAAGGGACAGGGGATGAATGATCAGCTCATGCAGTGGGGTATGTTTAAACTCGTCTGGTTCCGTGCATTGGGTGGCGATGAATTGCTGGACATTTTACACAAGTTTGAATTTAGTTCGTTTAGTACATTGTTGCTTGATATTCTTCAAAACTCTTGAACACTTAAAACCTTTTGCGCTTGCATTATGGTAAAATGGTCATCAAAAGTACTGTAGTGCTCCAATCTTCACATATTACTAAATGTTGATTATTTGGTGGAGAGATCAAACACCTGAGCAGTTCTGTCTTAAACCCAGACACACCCTGATCCCACACCACTCCCTTATAAGAGCAACTACATCATTCCACGACTGGATGAACACAGCTGATGTCCCTGGACCACATGTTAACACAACCCATTCAAATCTCCATCTGATAAACCGGTGTCATTCTCAGCTCAAGTCTTGTTGATTTGTTCATCTATACTGTGTGTTTTCATCTTGGGTTCTGAATTTTACCTTAGGTTTTGTGTCACACCATGTTTGTTTTGGAGAGATAATTTGGTTTATTTGTATAAAGGAGGAAAGATAATTATAATTTAAAAAAAAATCGGTCTAAATGTTCCAGTTTTGCCCTCTGGTTCTTAAAGTGTCACAGTCTTAGTTTAGAATAGTTCACTTCTCTCCATGAGATGTGGGATAGTATGACCTGCAAGTGCCAGCCCAAAGAGCAACCGTCACTGAATAATCAGATTGCACTTTGAACTTCCAAAATTCAAACACATACATAATTTTGACTAAAAGGGCATTTAAGCGTGGCACTTATAAATCGACTGGTACAACGTGGGATTGATCAACTGATTGACTGGTATAGCGCAATTGTGTGTCCATATGGGGGGGGTAACTAGAATTTGAACTCGTGTTCTCTAAATGTCTTCAATTAATAGCAAAATAATGGACATTTGAAGATTTTCTGGTATCTGGTTATTTTGAGACTTTTGTGCACAATAAATACTTTTGTTGTCGGTTATTATCCTGTTGTATCGGTTGATGATTCATGCGTAGATACACTGCCGTAACGTCGTTTATTTTTCATGTAGGTGAATTTACCTGTGTGATCTGGTGAAGTGTCCACTAGCGCCGTCTAGCGTCAAAGTAGTAGCCTAATACAGAACACTGTTCACCGTTGAAATCAAGACATCAACTGCACCCCAAGACTAATGCACTTGTGGCGACCTGAAGGTGTCAGCTATTGTATTACATACATCTTAAATCCCCTATAGAATCTTCTCCTTAATCTCCACTATTGAGCATTTGGTTAGAGCAGAACAAAATTTGACGTAGTCTATATCCTAATGTACCGTAGCCGAATGCATAACAATACGTCTTCAGATCTGGGATAAAGGAAGGAAGAACTACTGGCGATAATTTAATCCAGTAACCAATATAAAGGAATACAATTAAATTCAAATTAACACATGCGTATCCCGTCATTTTACGTCATGTTACGTTCCTGCTCGGCTCATCTCCTTAATCTCTACTGTTGAAAACTCAGAAACAGAATAACTTAATTTACATCCAATGAACCAAAGGTTTTCTCCAAACGATTACGTTTCCAAATCAGGGATACAGATATAAACGTGATGAATATTATTTAACAATTTAACCAATATTAATGAATAAAAAGTAATTACAGTTTGAATGTCAAATGGGTAGAAAATAAAAGCAACGCGTGGATGCATTGTATCCTATAGTCAAAATCGACGAATGGAATTGTTTTTAGCCCGACATCCTCCCCTTACCGGTGACGGAATAATCAGTTGTTTTTGAAATGGCGGTTTGTTAAATTGTGGTCGGCTAATTTTAGAGTCGCCTATCATACCCTGCTAATGTTGTTAGTAGCCTAATTATTGCAGACCTTTCTGGATAGGTTAGTATGTAGGCTATAATAATAATACTAAGCATATGCATAATTATAGAATATAATGTATTTGCAATTCATATAGTTCACATAATATTTAAACTAAAGATTTTGTAGATTGAACAAATGAAGGTACAGTCACATTAGTCACATTATTATTTTTTACTTTTTAAACGAAAAATAATAATAATCACACATTATTAACTTTACTTAATCCATTCCTAAAACATAGCATACACCATTTTATATCACTGTGGAATAGGGTATTATTATGTTATGTTTCAAAATGTTTTTGTATAGGCCTAATTTTATTTGAGCTTGTATTCTTATTCTTAGATATTCGTCTTTACGCTGTTTTTTACGCTGTTTTAAAAGGAAAAATATAAATCTAACATTTTCGTCTAGAATAGGATATAAAACTGTGCAGTCTTGCAGTAAGGTTAACGAGTGACAACATGTAGGCTATTACCATTAGGTACGGAGTCAACAGTTTCTGAAGAACTAGGTGTGTAAGCTAGGCTAATTCAGCACACCTGATTCTAATTATTCGTTGTTTGATTAGGTTATTTGCAACTGGGTTTTGTTCAAAAAGGTAGCTGTCCATGAACAGTGTTGGAGACCCTTGCAAAAGAGTCTCCAAAGTTGGTCGTTTCTCTGTTGTTTAATTGTTTACTACATTCTCTTATGGTTCTTCCCTTTGGGGCTTATTTGGTTTTTCACAATGCATGCTTCATGTTTTGGCTACCCGCAATTTTGGGGCTATCTCTTTGTTATGATCACTGACCTATGCACTTTTGTAAAGCTCTCTCTTGGAAGTCGCTTTGGATAAAAGCGTCTGCTAAATGAATACATGTAAAATGTTTCTGGCACTTGCATTTACGCATAGAATCCGGAAGATGGCGACAAACCCCTGCGAACGTTCCACCCATGGACCAGTGAGGCTGAATGTCTGTCCGCATCCCTGCCTACCTTCTACAAGTCATGTTAATATTTAATAGGCCTGTTACAAGCGCGTTGTTCTTTGGACTCTTAGACAAACACAATTATGTTAGTTTAATTTAGCATGATCATTCAAACGGCAACATGGTTGTAAGATGTCTAAACTCTTGACTAAATCATATAGGCTAGGCCTACATTTGACTACGTCTTTTTGTCCCCGTCATCAAATAGGCTAGGCTATACATTGACAGTCAGTATTGGTCTACTCTTGCAGGTTGTTCATGTAGTCTACAGGCTGTGCGTGTAGGTTACATAAAGATCGAGAGCGTTTGATGATTATTATTGTTTGTGTGTGCTGTAATGCATGCTACGTTTTTATTTGGTGATGAACAGGCTTTGTTAGCGTGCATTGTCAAATGAGGCTGTTCAAGATAAAGATCGGCTGCCATGGTTACTTGTTTAACAAAGGGGTGCTGGTGTTGTTATTTGATTGGCATTTAAATGTATAACTCGAGACAACTAGGGTATCATTTGGTCAGACATCTTCCCTCAGTATGCCTGCGCCTCGTCCAATAATTGTACATAGCGGGACAAGTAGTTAAACCCTAAACTTCTCAGCATGAGAAATACAAGGAGTTGCGTGAGAAATGGCTGAAATGCGTCAGTCTCACGGCGAATGCGTGAGACGTGGGAGCCCTGCCTTGTGCATGTGCTCGTCATCTCAGAGAATGAGCTCGTGAATGCATCATACCGGAATTGTCTAAAACAGCAAAATAACCGAAGCCAAGCGTCCAAAGATCCTCACGCCTGACACAGTGTAGGCCAAACCTATAAACAAAACCTTGTTGATCCATACGTTGATGTAGCCTGATCAATCAAAACAAGAACATTTAAATGATGTAGGCCTACGTTTTTGTATTCGACCCTTCTTTCAAAATATACCCTTTCTTCCATGAATGGCGTTAGGGCCCTTTTCAAAGGTCTAACCTTCCCGCTTCTATCAACTGACCACTCATATCTTAAAACCATCAGGTCAAGGAAAGCAAACATTGGGTCTGTCTAGGTCCATATGCGGGGGCTAGCTGTTAGCGGTTGTGTGTGTGTGTTTGAGGGCCACTGTCGCCACCTCGTCATCACACAGTATGACCAATGGTGACGTAGGGGGATGAATGGGGACTTGCATAAAACCGGAGTGGCAGCAGCGTTTGTAGCGCCGCGTGAAAGCGGGAAAGGAAATGTAAATGCTGCTACTGGGACCACCCACGAGGAGGCACCACGTCTGAATAGGAAGTCTAGGAGCGGAAGGGATTTTTAAATTAACTTGCGTTATAATATCCAGTTGTATTAGTTGTTTTAACACTATAGTAGGGGTGAATTATGTCTTTCTAACATCAGGCTATAGGTACATCGATGGAACTGGACCGGTTTATAGAGCACTCAACTAAATGTTTTAAATAAATGTAGGCTATTTATTTTGTTCGGAATCTATTAGGCTACTCATATGGCGTAAAATCTGTCAGGTGTCAGAAAGCATTAACTGCACCGAAAACACAAACTGGGTACACAAATAATATTGTAAAACGATTTTAATCACCACTTACGAGCGCATACCTGATAAGTTCAAAATAGTTGGTTCAACTTGAGCACGTCGCCTTCCAAGTAGGCTAGGCTAGAGGCTAAAACCGTCTTCTGAGATTGATGTCATTTGTGAAGTTTAAAGGGACCGTTAAAATCAAACTAGATTTATTTCTAACACAAACAAACCACTTATTTATATGAATAAAAGCTCTCAATTCAAAACAAGCATTCATTAACAGTTTCCAAATAAATCGAGCCCAAACGGAAATATTGAGCAGAAAAAAAACCGTTTTATTTGTCACACAGGATATCACTGAACACTTACACACAGATTTGGTACCTGTTTTGATGTATTTCCTCAGGAGGTTAAAGCTCTGTCTGCTTCTCTGTCTGTGGTGAACTATCCCAGCTGACTGATGCCCTTTCATTATTGCACTGCTTGCTGCAGCTTCCACAGTAGTGCAACAGGGAAAGAGTGGCAGGCAGAGAGCATCTGGAAGGTTCTCCAGACCCCTGTCCTGAAGGCCCCCAGCCTCCAGACCCCCACCCTGCCCCCCCAGAGCTGCCCCACCCTGCCCCCCCCAGAGCTGCCCCCCCCCCTGCCCCCCCCAGAGCTGCACCCTGCCCCCCCCAGAGCTGCACCCTGCCCCCCCAGAGCTGCCCCCCCACCCCCACCCTGCCCCCCCCAGAGCTGCACCCTGCCCCCCCCCAGAGCTGCCACCCTGCCCCCCCCAGAGCTGCCCCCCCCCACCTGCAGCAGCCCCTCTCTCAGGCTCACAGAGACCCTGGCTCTGCAACCAACACAGTCTCAATGGCTGAAATCAATTCTCCATTTAGGATGTTGTGAATGTGATATTACTGAGCAGGGTGGAGTAGTGGTGGGGGTATAGCTCTAATTTAATAGATGATGCATTTTCTTAGATTGATTAAATGATCCTGATTCTGGCCCACACAACCTCAAGGCCCATAGCCCACTGCCACCATATACACTAGGTGTTGCACCTCAAGCTACTTAAAATTACATTTATTCTATCTATAACAGTTTTATACACAATAATATGAAACTGATTTTACACTTGCTTAATGACCATACATTCCTATGATTAGGCAAATATATGGTTCCTCAGAATTTATGTGATGTTTTACACATGCTTAATAACTATGGGGTCGGGCAATAAATGAGTTCTACTGAAACTGACAATATACAACTCTTCCTGAAGGTTTTAACATTTAAAATAGTCTTTGTCAGAAGTACACTTTAATAAAGTAATAATTTCCATCATTACGAACTCTTATAGTAAAATACATTTCACATAGACAAACAATGACAAGATGAGTTTAAGACCAACAACACAATGAACACGAACAAGTTAATCGACACAATGAAACGTAAGGTCCTTGTGAGTTATACTGGAATAACCTTCCATGAACATGATCAATTCATATTTTTGTCATTCACTGCTTTTTGATAAAGCTTCTAATGAATGACTTCACATGTTTAGTTGACATGGTGCTGGTGTGTGGCGCTCTGCTTAACTCACCCTGTATCATCACTCATCTTTATAAAAACACAGAGCAAGACTTATGGCCTGCAAAAGTTGTTAAGTCTTTGCTTTTAAATGACATACTTAGTTAAACAACCTTCACAAACAACTAACAATAACTGAAGACCAGGAGAAGGAGCCAGGAGCTTCCGAGAGGCCCTTCCCTGAAGTCGAGACCCTATAAGCAATATTGCACTGCTCTGTTAACACTCAAAGCAGAGGCAATATTGATAGGGTCTCGTCTGCAAGGCATCAGATGTGATGATGATATGAGCAGCATAGGAGCTGCCTGGTGGACGAGCAGCAGACAGACATGGCGGCCGAAGGAGACATGATTATTAAGGCACACAACATACCTGCGGATTTTGAGAAAAGAATGTCCAATTAGACGGGCCGTCTCCTGCGATGACTCTCGTCACGTGGCAGGTTTGCTGACGTCGTGTGAATTCCAAACTCTCAGCAGCTCAGGCGCTGGGTAGACAGGGCTCTGAGTATCCCAGTTCAAACATTTGTTCTGTTTTCTGTCTTCTATTTTCAGTTTATCAATCCTCTGTTTTGTTCTTCCTGATTTGTTAACCATCAGATAGCAGTTCCACCAGCGGCTGTGTGTTATCTCTAGCACAACCTCCAGTTTCTCACAGAACACAGAACACCTAATCACGGCTGACAAGTGACAGCTTATCCGACATTTCCGAGAAAACATGTAAAGACCGAAATCAATAGACCTACTAGCTCTTCACACGACGCAGAGCGTACAGGCTGGCTGAAGTGTCCCGTTCTCCTGTTTAACACTGCTATGAGTCCCACTCAGGCACTAACCAATCAACCATCATTCCTGCTCTCTTCCGTCTTTTACAGTCAACCACATTGTCTTATTTAAAAAGATTTCTGTTTGATCCTGTCTGGACTGTTAATATCCAGCAGTCGTATGTCGTACTGAACACGCTTGGTGCACATGGTTTCCTGAGAGGGAGGGAGGGAGACGGAGGGAGGGAGGGAGGGAGCGAGAGAGACGGAGAGAGGGAGGGAGCGAGAGGGAGGGGGAGAAAGGGAGGGGGATGCATTCATTCAAAATTGAGCTTTTCAAAATATCAAATTTAAAGAAATGGATATTATTACAAACAATTATTTGTAACCACTTAGTATCCACCTAAATAATCAAGCACACTTGTCAATTGTAGCCAAACAGGCATAGCAAATATTAAAACCTAAATATTTAAAGCCTACTTGGGTAAGAAGTGACTTACAGCTGCTGTAGGTTTACAATAATTCACGTTATTTGGCCTATTAAATCCCTCAGAACAGACGAGCCACAGAGAAGCGATAGAGCTTTTCAATGCAGCGTTTCTGAGGGACATTGGAGCTGAAAATCCAGACTTCACGTTGTTTCCATTTATCAGGAATAAGGAAACGTTTGGGTCATTTTAAACAGAAACAGCTTCCAAGGAGGCACTATTATTTTCAGTGGCAGAAACAGTGAACTCTGACCCCCATTAAAACCATAGACTTTGGAGACAACAGATGTGAGAAATTCCGCAGTGCCTTTTTTCTTAGAATTTCGAAGGGGCCCCAGCAATGTTCCGAAAACATCCAGTCTCTGATTCGAGGCAACGTAGACTTATTCTATCGTTACTTTTTGTTTTATGCTCCTGTTTTTCCATAATGTCAGACCAACTGGTACATTGTCCAGTAAGAAAAAACAACAAATAACCCTTAGAAGGCTCATTAACGCTCCTACATGGATTACTAGGATGTGATAAACACCACCATTGGCTGTAGTGGTCAAGGGAAAGCTGATCGAGGTCTATTCAGTTACATCCAATTGGCTTCATGACTTCATATATTCTGGTATTTGCCTGCCAGCATTCATGCAAGGACAAGCTCCTACTTGCAGTTTTTATAGTGGACTCCTGGAAAACAGGCTACAAATATTTTACCCGCCCTAAACTCCCACCTTAATAATCCTTCACGTTCTACCGGTAACATCGACCCAGTGGCCGTGTCAACAAAACCTGGCCTAGGGCCGAACGGCAGCCAGCCTGCCTGTGATGCAGGGCTACATCCTGCCTGTGATGCAGGGCTACATCCTGCCTGTGATGCAGGGCTACATCCTGCCTGTGATGCAGGGCTACAGCCTGCCTGTGATGCAGGGCTACATCCTGCCTGTGATGCAGGGCTACATCCTGCCTGTGATGCAGGGCTACATCCTGCCTGTGATGCAGGGCTACATCCTGCCTGTGATGCAGGGCTACATCCTGCCTGTGATGCAGGGCTACATCCTGCCTGTGATGCAGGGCTACATCCTGCCTGTGATGCAGGGCTACATCCTGCCTGTGATGCAGCCAGCCAGCCTGCCTGTGATGCAGGGCTACATCCTGCCTGTGATGCAGGGCTACATCCTGCCTGTGATGCAGCCAGCCAGCCTGCCTGTGATGCAGGGCTACATCCTGCCTGTGATGCAGGGCTACATCCTGCCTGTGATGCAGGGCTACATCCTGCCTGTGATGCAGGCTACATCCTGCCTGTGATGCAGGGCTACAGCCTGCCTGTGATGCAGCCAGCCAGCCTGCCTGTGATGCAGCCAGCCAGCCTGCCTGTGATGCAGGGCTACATCAACACCAGCACAGACACATCTGACTCACTGACATGCAGTAGTCTATCAACCGCACACTCTCATGATCGTACCCAAGGATCTCACCCTATTTTGCACATAAACTCGTGGCGCCATATTGTAAACAACATTGAGTAAGGAGTGAGAGAATACATAGGGAATTGGGCTGCCTAGACCGTCCGTCTCACACACACACACTAACACACACACACACACACAAACTCCCACACTCCCACACACACACACAGGCAGCTAACCCCTCTAGCCACAGCAAGCAGCAGTCTACAGCAGGGATGAAACGTATCCCAAGGCGGTTCCAGAGCAGGACCTTCCCTCTGCATTCCTCAGCGGAAGCCCCCTCCCCCACGCGACCTGCCACAAACATGGAGCCCCTTTCCCACCCACACTGCTGGGCTTACAAGCATAGGATGGGAGCCGTGGGGAACATTAGGTACTGCTTACAATATAGATATATATATGCATTTATTTACAAAGTTCCACTCAAATTATTGGTTTGCAAGAGATAAAAACGAATAGCAGGAAATTCATTGATTTATGTCATACCCGTAACTGCAACAAAAACAGTGTTATTTGTCAACTGAAAAATGGCGGAATCTGTTATTCTTCTGTTACCATCCTTGTGGGAAGATGTTTTTGTGCATTAATAATAATTTCTTTAAATTGTGACAACATGACTGTTTCTTCACTGGTACTTTTTGGTGGGCCTGTTGGTCCATGTTCCAACATAAATAGCCAACAGCAGACATTTAGACAAATATTTGTTTAATGATTAATTGAGTAGGAAATTATTTGGGTATAACAATTCCATTTGTGGACATTTAACGTCTTAAATTGTAGCGTATTACTTCAATTTGAGTATCAGACAAATCAGTTTGGGCCTAGCCTAATCTGCCTGCAAAACTGTTATTTTATCTCTAGTTCTACAGTGAATTTACTGCTTTAGGTCTAGGTAATAACAGGTAGTTACTTTATTTGCTGTGAATCTGCCGTTTCTAGCACAGCTGTGGTATTTAAACAACGTCTTTTTTTCTAGGATAGTACATTTTAGCTTGCCTAAATCTAACCCCTTACCAATACAAGAAAACACCACGAGGCGCAGTGGTTTGGGTTAAACCAATGTGTATATTACACTATTTTCAAAACGTGTGAAAAGTTGTGAAACTGACTTCAAAGCATTGTTTGAATGTTACTTTATCTGACACGTGGTTTCCAATGCAAACGAAGACGACCTCTGAAGTTCTGTCGAACAAAATGTTCTTTTCTCTGGAGGCGTGGTCAATAGAGGCCCTATCTACTACAGTAAAAAAAAAGCAAGTTTGGTTGAAAACAAGTCCATTGACTGATTCTACAGCACGGTTTTGGCGTCATGGGAATAGCTATGCAAAGTGTAGATTCACAACACAGGCGGAAGCATTAAAATAGAAACAGCAGTAAATGTTTGACATATGGCTGGATTTTTGTGTGAGTTTCAATACGTTGAGCAGGCTGGTCTCAGGCGGAAGACGTGAAACACTATAGAGGCCCACAGGAGAACCGTGCAAACGCTCCATATACCCCTCCGTCCATATACCCCTCCGCTCCATATACCCCTCCGCTCCATATACCCCTCCGTCCATATACCCCTCCGCTCCATATACCCCTCCGTCCATATACCCCTCCGCTCCATATACCCCTCCGCCCATATACCCCTCCGCTCCATATACCCCTCCGCTCCATATACCCCTCCGTCCATAAGTGACAGCATCCGCTTCCAGCGAGGCTCTGGCGGAGGCCGAATGCTATGACAATACTATTGCACTGCTTCAGCGGATGGAACAGTAGTGCAACATCGTCAAAGCAGCTGACCTCTGCTCACGGCTAACGCATACACAACCACACACACTCACTCACGCACGCACACAAGACACACACATAACAAACACAAATTTGTCCAGAAAAAAGGCCCACTTCATTGTATCACAGTGGCCAAAATGCAACATATTATGTAATTCAACAAAGAGGACATGCTATAGGCCTACTTTCATTTTTAAACTAAATCCGTTAACAGTTTTGAATCTAAATGTCGAACTAGGTCTGAACACGACCTATGGACCGCGCTGAACCTCCTCCTGCAACATACATGCCTAAATTACTTTATAATTATATTTCTACATATGTTTCATATATATCGGCCTAATATATCGTTAAAGACTGTCACAATTAAACTTAAATCACACAATCAACTTGGTTTTTGTTTCCTTTATGTGATAAGCTAATTTGTGTAAGCGGAGATAAGGTGTCGTATCCATCCAGAAGAAGAGTTGAGGAAGTTGGGGGTGGAGGGTGAAGATTAAGGGCGGGGGTCTTTATGTCAACCAATGCCCTTTTAATATTGCACTGCTCATCTGATTTCACAGTAGTACAACAGAAAAAGGGCTTTGGACAACAACATTTATGCGGTCTCGTTAAATCCATTGAATATATTTCCAAATCCCTGAATGCAGGCCGTCAACTATATTAACAGTCCAAACACATTTTGACAGTATGGGATTACTGCCTATATGCTACGTTTAATTTGCTCGAATTTAAATTTCACACGTACAATTGCACGTGTCATCTAACACTGCCATCTTAGTTTTGATTTGATTTGATTTTAATAGCCGGTTATGGGCCTTTGACGAACATCTGACACAAGGTATGAAAACAACACCTAGGCCTACTCGATGAAAAACAAGGAATTAAAACGAAAGGTCGAAAATGATAATATTTGGGACAGTGTGCGCGTGAGTTTGTAGAGAAAGCACGTCGAATGGTTGAAGTCTGATATGTTGCAAATAGACGTTTAACCTGTTAGTCATCTTATCTTCAATTGTCTACTTTATCACATTGTTCCGAATAAATGGACCATTACATTACATACAACAGGAATGCATTTAACTATACAATTCCAAGAAACGTACACAAAACGTCCAAAGTGAAGAAAATAATATATAGCCTGTGTAATCGAAATAAAAGTTGAAACAATTTTTATGTTTGAGTCAGGTAAAAACTGCAAACACTAGCCTTAGGAAATGAGGGAGGGGTCAGCTGCTATGTGGGGCAAAGAGCACATTCCGCGATACAATACCAGAAACCTTCATTTAATACGTA
Source organism: Mallotus villosus (assembly GCA_903064625.1). Classification (NCBI taxonomy): domain Eukaryota; kingdom Metazoa; phylum Chordata; class Actinopteri; order Osmeriformes; family Salangidae; genus Mallotus; species Mallotus villosus. Next base: position 98,059 of record CAEFZP010002239.1, read on the forward strand.
CTATTCTTGTCCCCTTGGCCAAAGTGGCAATTTGAAACCCTCCTCGTTTTATAGAGGAAGGGGCGGGGGCGCGTGGGGGCGCGTTGTTATTTCCAATGTTCAGATGAGGTTTGAATCACACAAAACCTCGCCGCTAAAGTGAACCTTCAGAGTTGCAGAACTTATATTTAGGTTCAAGACATTTTGTAATCAATTCACACTTCAGAGTGTGTCTACATGTAAACTCTTTGTAACCTTCCATTAAAATAATGAGTCGCACGTTGACTTCAGACCGTGGACCACCAACTATTTCTAAGTCAGAGGCGTAATTACATTCACCTCATGAATAAGTACAGCAAACAGTTTGGAGACAATTTTCCAATTTCAGGGGTTGCAATAGGCTAATCACCTACAGCATTACCGTGTGTCAATAACTCAAAATAAACTATTTTGATACCGTGACTGTATAATGCATTTGGGGGCTGAAAAACGGACTCCTGCCAACTTACAGCCAATCTTTGTCTTAGAGTAAGAAGACATCCACCAAAAAGGCTAAGGCCCAACAGGAATAGTTTTAATTCGTGTAAAAACGGGCTATACATTTCATTCGAAAATGGGAATCTTCTGCCCACACCCGCTAGCCTTCAATATGGCTATACACACGGCTTTCAATGAACAGGTATATCTTAGTGTATAATAATACATTATAGGTACAAGAATGAACCTCATACTTGACATAACCCACGTCAATAGTCATGACCACCTCTGCGTTCACACATAATGCATGTGCATTCACTTGTCAATCACACCCCTTTCTCTGCCCTGTATCACAGCGCGGGCCAACACACACACACACACACACACACACACACACACACACACACACACACACACACACACACCACACACACACACACACACACACACACACACACACACACACACACACACACACACACACACACACACACACACACACACACGCACAAAATATTTTAAACTACTTCAGCCGAGTGCGTACCCCTCCCCATCCTGAATACCCGAACCAACATCCCGGTATCGCCGCGAGCTCCCGCCATTTCCCCCACTCACAAGGATGCTACTCACACGGAGATGAGCTCCTCAGCTCGTGAATGGTACCTGGCCATGGGAGGGACAATCCTTGGAAGACAGAAAAGGAGAACGAGAAAATGAGCAAAAGTTGTTTATGTGATAGCTGGTAAATGTTCTGCATTTATCCGGCGTATTCCCCAAACGAACATCCATTGCAGTGTTAAGTTGTTCCACCAAGCATGGCAGGCTGTCGCATGCATTGTCTCCAAAATAGAAATTGCATTTCGTCCATGGCCAACCCTCACGGCCTCCAAGCTCCGGACTCCATCTTTGACTAGTTGACATTCAGCTCTTGCTGAGGCAAATTCCTTATTTGCATGACAGTTTCCGATTGGCCCGTTTCTGCGCTAGTCTTTGCCGCGTGACGAGCCATTGGTTGAATCTGTCGGTCTTTAACTATCTTATCACCTCTAGGATTGGTCGCGTACCAAGGAACGTCACCGTATAGTTTTCTTTTAACAATGAACCTACATTCTGTCTTCCATTCACAAATTTCTGATTACCCGCGTGGAGGTTGCAAGATAGTCATTTACTTCTCTATTAAAGTTAGCCAGGAAAGCTATTCTCTGCTACCCTATATCCCCTGGAATTGTACGTTTGTGTAAAGCCACATATATTGTATTCGATCTAGAGAATACAAGTAGACAAATTATCTATGAATTAACTGTTCCATGGGATAGAACAAAAATGAATGTAATCACTTCCTGATCTCCAAACCATCAGAAGTGAGCATGCACATGTGTACTCCGTGTAATTAGCACAATATACCTATATATCCAGGTACGCATGACAAACTCAATGTTATTCATACACTAATACATAGGCCTATACACAGATCTCAGACTTCACCAGAAAACAGTGTTGGAAGGGCTGGGAGACCTTTTCAGCGTTCGCCTATACTAGTGTCATGGTAACCCTGGTAACCAGTTGGTTAGGCCCTGACAATGGATATGTAGCAGGGGTACAGAGCTGGGGTAGGGTAGCAGGGGTAGAGTTGGGGTAGGGCTGGGGTAGAGCTGGTAGGGTAGCAGGGGTAGAGCAGGGGTAGGGTAGCTGGGGTAGAGCTGGGGTAGGGCTGGGGTAGAGCTGGTAGGTATAGCTAGGGTAGAGCTGGTAGGGTAGCAGGGGTAGAGCTGGTAGGGTAGCAGGGGTAGAGCTGGTATAGTAACAGGGGTAGAGCTGGTAGGGTGGCAGGGGTAGAGCTGGTAGGTAACAGGGGTAGAGCTGGTAGGGTAGCAGGGGTAGAGCTGGTAGGGTAGCAGGGGTAGAGCTGGTAGGGTGGCAGGGGTAGAGCTGGGGTAGGTCTGGGGTAAAGCTGGTAGGGTAGCAGGGGTAGAGCTGGTAGGGTGGCAGGGGTAGAGCTGGTAGGGTGGCAGGGGTAGGGTAACTGGGATAGAGCTGGTAGGGTAGCAGGGGTAGAGCTGGGGTAGGGCTGGGGTAGAGCTGGTAGGGTAGCTAGGGTAGAGCTGGTAGGGTAGCAGGGGTAGAGCTGGTAGGGTAGCAGGGGTAGAGCTGGTAGGGTGGCAGGGGTAGAGCTGGGGTAGGTCTGGGGTAGAGCTGGTAGGGTAGCAGGGGTAAAGCTGGTAGGGTAGCAGGGGTAGAGCTGGTAGGGTGGCAGGGGTAGAGCTGGTAGGGTGGCAGGGGTAGGGTAGCTGGGATAGAGCTGGTAGGGTAGCAGGGGTAGAGCAGGGGTAGGGTAGCTGGGGTAGAGCTGGTAGGGTAGCTGGGGTAGAGCTGGTAGGTAACAGGGGTAGAGCTGGTAGGTAACAGGGGTAGAGCTGGTAGGGTAGCAGGGGTAGAGCTGGTAGGGTAACAGGGGTAAAGCTGGTAGGTAACAGGGGTAGAGCTGGTAGGGTAGCAGGGGTAGAGCTGGTAGGGTAACAGGGGTAAAGCTGGTAGGTAACAGGGGTAGAGCTGGTAGGGTAGCTGGGGTAGAGCTGGTAGGGTAGCAGGGGTAAAGCTGGTAGGTAACAGGGGTAGAGCTGGTAGGGTAGCAGGGGTAGAGCTGGTAGGGTAGCAGGGGTAGAGCTGGTAGGTAACAGGGGTAGAGCTGGTAGGGTAGCAGGGGTTGAGCTGGTAGGGTAGCAGGGGTAGAGCTGGTAGGTAACAGGGGTAGAGCTGGTAGGGTAGCAGGGGTAGAGCTGATAGGGTAGCAGGGGTAGAGCTGATAGGGTAGCAGGGGTAGAGGACTGGTGTACTGAAGGCGCTTTGGTTGACGCTTGGAGTAGGGCAGCGGGCTGTGAAATCTGGCATTCCTGACCAATGGTGCTGAACTAATGGCATTGTCCAGCGGAAAAGAACCCGCCTTTCGCTACCACACTCCCCCCTCCCGGTTCTGCGGGGACCTGATTGTGCAGCTAATCGGCGGAGAACGTTTGATGTCAGGCAGAATGAATTCCGAAAGCTGCGAGAGGAGCGAAAGAGGGGACACTTCTATCCATGCCTTCAGTATCTCTCCTGCTCTCCAACTGACTTTCAGAGAAAAACTTGCTTAAACCGAGCTCACCCTCTCCTCTAAGTACAGATTAAACCTGTTATGTGTTTGAAACGCTATGTAAGGAATGTTCGTCTGCGTGCACGCGCACGGGATAGGAGTTTGAACCAGGCGCGCGTGAGAGCAGCCTGTGTGGCTGAAGGGGGCGGGGCAGAGAACGGGGGCGGGGCAGAAGGAATAAATCACAGAGCGAGGTATGTGGGACAGAGGAAGGTGGTGTAAATGCCCATATTTAGTCATGAGGCCCCCGGTCTAATTCTGTTGATATGCTATATCATCACCATTTGTCAACCACCAAAGATGTAATCATAGGCTTACTCGCTTTGCTGTTCACATGACACAGCGTTGTTTTTACAGGTTACAAAACACATTCTGCTTTGGAAGAAACAGTTCCTGAGAGTAAGGTGTGTCAAGAGACTAGAAACGTGAATGCCAAAGTTAATATATAGTACAACTTGTGCAATCACATACGGGTAATGACTTGACAGACGTTGCAAGCGGCTCTGCTTACTCTGAATATTATTCTATATTAATTAAAAGTCACATCAGCTTTTTCTAATAAACTGATTGAAACGAGAAGAAGACTCAATAAAGTAATCAAATGAAGAAATGTGTCAAGAGGGTCGACTTCAAACCAAACGGGATCAAGCCAATCACACTTGACTCTGAATGCCCAGCCTGTGTTCTGTGTCACTTCCTCTCTGCATGACGCTGCAGGAAGTTATGAATTAAATGATTTAGGGTTTCTGTGTTAGGTTACAGCTCATTAATAACCAAATAAAAAACTAATAGAAACTGAGGGACATACTAAGACAAATCTAAAATGAAATAACAAATACATGTTTTTGAAAAAACAATTTACTATTTTATATACAACTCTTTATACACAGCATAAATACATTTGCCGTTTATCAGTGATAGATTTATTTGAGTTTATTTGCGATGTGATTCCACTGGAGGTGTTTTAGTATTCTCAGTTGTTAGCTAACAGTAATACGAATAACTGAGGTTAGAAAATCTTTGGAAGGCGAAGCAAAGTAAACCAACTGTCCATCACACACACACACACACACACACACACAGCCATCCATTCTGTGGTGCCTGTTCAGAGTGGACGTGGGCCCGGGGCCGGCTGTCAGGAGGCTTGGACTCTCGTCCTGGCTCTCAGCCCAGACACAGTCCCACCTGCTCCGAGGGAACGTTTTACCTCAGATACATGCAATTCTATTCAGCTGAGGATTTTGAATTCACAAGCATTACTCCTGTTTGTGGCGCGGAGTGTCATATGTAGGCCCATCTGTAATTGTGTGTTATTAGGAAACAAACCTGTCCTACAAGCTCTGAACACGTCTCTCTCCGTGTGGTAAAAACAACCATGTTGGCGTCATCGTGTCAATCAGGTGTCAACTTGTCAAACTGTTCCTTTAAGCCAATGAGAATCGAAAGAATGCTGATGAAACGTTCCTGTTGGTCTTTCCCTTGCCCCCATGCCAGTCACCTGACCAGTCACCTGACCAGCCACATGCTAACATGTGACACACCTCTGGCAGACGTGTGCACACACACACATGTGCACAGACACACACACACACACACAGTCACACACACGTGTGCACAGACGCACTTCCACGCTAACACTCTCCCCCATGTTGGGACTCACACATGACTGACCCCTAAAGTCTTCATTTCTGTTCGTTTTATGAAGCATTAAGCCCTTGTTTACACGGCCTGTGTGCAAGCCACACTGTAAACAGCAGTGAACTGACCCACAGACACACACGTCCTATAGACACACATCCTAAAGACACACATACCAACACTATCTGTCTCCAAGTGTGTAAAGTGTGTTATTGTCAGGAAATAAAAGGAGTCAGAAACCAGATAAAACTCTTTATCTGAGGACGGTTTGACGTGGTAGAAATATATAAGTTTCCGTAAATCTGACCAATCACTAACAAGCTGCGGTTTGTTTAGTACACATGCATGGGAGGTGTGTGCTATACACACACACACACACACACACACACACACACACACAAGCCTGTCTCCTCTTCCTCCCCCTATCTCAGCCAGAATCATCAGCCTGCTCTTCACACTGTAACACAAAGAAAGAAACAGAGTCGATTCTAAAATAATTACGTCACCCTTCCACCCCCCCCTCTCCCTCCCCCCTCCAGTTACCCCCGTGTCTTTGTACCCGTCTTCCCTAGAGAAGGCTCTCCTCCCCCCTCCTCCCCCCCTCCTCCCCCAAACTAGCCCTCCTCCCCCCTCCTCCTCCCCCCAAACAGGCCTCCTCCCCCCCTCCTCCCCCAAACTGGCCCTCCTCCCCCAAACTGGCCCTCCTCCCCCCCTCCTCCCCCAAACTAGCCCTCCTCCCCCCCTCCTCCCCCAAACAGGCCTCCTCCCCCCTCCTCCCCCAAACAGGCCTCCCCCCTCCTCCTCCCTCCTCCTCCCTCCTCCTCCCCCCTCCTCCTCCCTCCTCCTCCCTCCTCCTCCCCCCCCTCCTCCTCCCCCAAACAGGCCTCCTCCCCCCCTCCTCCTCCCCCCTCCTCCCCCCAAACAGGCCTCCCTCCTCCCCCCCTCCTCCTCCCCCCCCCTCCTCCTCCCCCCAAACAGGCCTCCCCCCCCCTCCTCCTCCCCCCTCCTCCCCCCAAACTGGCCCTCCTCCCTCCTAGCCCTCACTCTCCTCCCAAAAATGACCCTTGACCCTCAAGGGGTCAGCAACCGTAGAATACCCAGATGTCACGGTGTGGAATGCTGGGTGGCTCAGGTTACCCTGGGCAACGTGGCGCCAGAGAAAGAGAGGGAGGGGGGGGGGACAGAGAGGGAGAGCGAGAGAGTGAGAGAGAAAAAGTGGGAAAGAGAGGGAGAGAGAGTGTGTTAGAATGAAGCATACCTGAAATTCAGCCTTCCAGCTAAAGCTACTGGTATACTTGCTTATAAGCAGCCTTTTGTGATAGTATAAACTTCAAAATGCCTGTATTAATTTTTGTTGTGGAAACACAAAACAATTACATGTGTTATGTTGATATTCACTCCTTGTATACTGGTAATATAATTTGCGTCAATTGCACTTAATTTACAGTGTCCTAATATTCCATAATATTTCAATCAAAACATGCCCAGAGGGTTGCCATAATGTGTTTGGTAATGTCATTATGGCATTATGGTTTACCTTGTTTGTCAGCGGGGGTGATCGTGACATCATAATGGTACTGTCCAATGTGATGTCACAATGCTTGTCTGTGATGACTAGAGGTGGCACGATTCCTGGCTGCCTGCTTCGTTTGGGTGTCATGTTGGTTATTTGTGATGTCATAGTGGTATTCCTTGGCATAATACTGATATCACACTGCCAATGTCTCCTGTGAGATGTCAAAGAGCTGTTGTGCTAGAGTTTCATCACATGGGATATTACATTTATGTCAATTTCATATTCTTCTGTGGTTGTTTGTTTTAGATCACTGTGATATTTGTTTTCAATCAGATTTTCTGTGATGTTACAAATCATTTAAACTTTTCTAATAATACGTCATTTGTATAAAAGCATCTGCTAAACCAAGAACATTTTAAATGTAAAACTTTATGAAACACAAACAAAGAACAAAACAAACTATTAAGCTTGTTTAGTCTCCTTTTCAACCCTGAACCGTGTTCCTGTCTGAGGAGAGATCTTCCACACCCCCCCCCCACACCCTCCTCAGTCTGAGATCAGTCTGCAGGTTTTACATCTCAGATCAGATCAAGCATCAGATTAACCTCCCCAACAGCCAACAGCAAATAAATATGTGAAAAACTCAAAATAATATAGTAAAATTCAACTAAAACTGAACCTAGACCAGTGTTGCTCACACTGCTACACCATCTCCCAAACAAGTTTTCTTGGTTACATCATCACATCCTCCTCAAGCCCCGCCCTTTCCATGATGTCAGAGGTCAGATGAGAACCTGCTATAAACACACAGGGTGGCTTTCTGGAAACACACTTATTCCTTTACAAACAAACGAATTCATTTTTGAGTCATTTAGAAATCTGCCATTTTTGTTTTTGGTGTTGTCCAAACTATGACAAAGCTGACATCTCAATTGATTCCTTCAGAAATCTAACCTTATATATTCTCCTTTTACATTCAGGGACGTGTTGGACTCTGGGCATGTTTGCCATGAATAGTTTTTTGCTTTGCACCTCTGAAACTCCTGACTGATTATTTGCAACCATTTGTTTGTTTTTAAGTCCTATACAAATCTAGACAATTATTTAGCTCTTTCGTGTATGCAGAAACATACACATATATAACCGCAGGTATTTCGATTAATTGTATGAGGAATGGTTACGTATTTGTTAAATAACAATGTTTACTTTAGATCATTTCCCAGCCGAGGGGGGAGAATGAGGAAACGTGTTTGGCGGAGAGTTTTTCTCCACCAAGTCCCCTCCCCTCTCCTCTCCTTTTCACCGCGCATATCTGCATGAGTTTTGAAGGCAGCCACAAATGGAGGCCTATATCTTCCGCGAGGCGTTGTATACTCGCATTCCAAGGGGCGTGACTACATTTGTAGCCTCCGGGTTCTGTGTCCTGACTGGTCCCACCGTAGCTGCTTAACTACTATTTTGGTACTCCCTTTTCCGCCTTAAAACAAGAACGTTTCGTCATATACTTTTTGATGATTTACGATAGATCTCTTATTTCTGTTGGTGGGCAAGCCGACATAATCAAAGAAGTAGAGACGTGAATTCTGTAACCTCAAACAAGATATTTTAGGGTTAATTATTTTTGGACAATTGACTACAGGCTTGTATGAGGCTACTATATTGACCAACATATCTTACCGTAATATTAGCATGAAATTCACCTGAAGAGTGGTTGTACTTAAAAAGCCTGCTCAGTATTTACACTACACTACTAACACATGAAATCGAAAAAAATATAAAATGTTGTTGTCATAGTGAATTCATTTTATTACTAATATTTAAATGTAAATTGTCTTTAACGAATTCCAAAATATTGAGGAATTACTGATAACAATTTTGGTAGTATTGTGATTTGACTGTTTTGGAAAACAGCATGCAAGCTATGATGTTTGTACCTTTCAAATATATCTTAACAATAATTTACATTTATTTTTATGGCCTACAAAATGATTGAATTGTTGCCCTTACAAATATCATTCTGTTATGAATAGCTACGTTTTGATATATTATAGAGGGTATTAAGTAGGCTATTAAATAGGAATGTTATTGTTTCAGATTGTTTAGAGGAAAGACCAATATGTTATTGTCTAGAGGAAATAAAACCAATTTAAAAAAGCGAACAAGGAACATTATCAAGGTCAAAAACATAACCCCACATTTGCTTGTTGAGATTTAAAGTTTTACTGGAAAACAACTAACTGACATCATCAAATAAATGATCTGGATCTCTTCTAAATATTTTGATGGAATAACCAGATGCTACAGATAATCAATAAGTTCAGTTTCTGTTTTCTTGTGGAATAATATAAAATACAACTAATGAAAACATGTTACAAATCACCTTTATTGTTATAACTTTGTTACTCAAAATGTTAAAGGCCTGTTTTTCACATTGATGATGTTCCTTTTTCGCCTTAAAGTTGCTTTCTTAAGTAACTCATTATCACAAATGGTTTAGGCAGAAAGATGTTGATGCAAACATTTTGGAAAAGTACATCATCAGTTTTTTGATAAATCATTCAACGTTTTTTTCTTTAGTCAAATTTAATCATGAAAATAGCTCAGTGAGCAGTCACTGAGTCAATAAATGTGGTTTCATTCTTAATTTAAAATGATTTACAAGAGCCTTTGGAAAGTGTTGTTTTAGAGATAAAGATAACTGACAATTATAAGATATTGTTCTATGTAACTTCAGTCTCTTTCCATCTCTTGTTTTTCCTGAAATGCTGATTGTAATGTCTCCTACAGGACACTGTCTCCTGTACAGGGAATGTTTGGGAAGAGTTATTGCAAAAAATACATTTTAAAGGAATCTAAGAGATTTGTGTTCATAGACTGGGTTCCGGAGAAAGATTTAACAAACATGTCGTGTTGCCATGTGAGGTGATGTACTTAAGTCTGCATGTCACACAAAAAATCTGTATTGGTTTTTGTATGTTAGCATGATTGCTTTTATGCGTGTTAAACTTCCATATTGTATTGTGTTCATTGATGTGTGTGTTTGCTTGTGAGTGTATGTAATGAATGTGTGAGCGTGTTTACATGTCTGTTCCTGCTGGTCTCCGGAGAGAGAGAATGTACACAGCTTGGAACTTCACAGGAATTCCACCCTTACTGTCCACATACCTCCTCACCAGGAGTGGGAAGGTCAAAGAGCACCAATCGCAATGGCGAGAGGACTCTGTTCAAACAACTCTGGAATTCTAGGTTGGAACTCGGAAAAGAGAAGGCAGGGTTGGAGAGAGGGAGGGGGGGGGAGAGAGGGAGAGAGGGGGGGATGGTTTCCATCCACACAGAGGAAGAGAGGAGAGGGGGAGGGGGTTGTCAGGGGTCAGGGGTGAGGGGTGTGTGGTGAGGGATAAAGGGAATATGCATGAAGCTCCCTCATCAAATCTAATCAATATTCCAATGAGGGAATAGGGGGCTGTTGTGGTCCTCCAATAGCTGTTACCTTGTGGTCCTCCACTAGCTGTTACCTTGTGGTCCTCCAATAGCTGTTACCTTGTGGTCCTCCAGTAGCTGTTACCTTGTGGTCCTCCAGTAGCTGTTACCTTGTGATCCTCCAGTAGCTGTTACCTTGTGGTCCTCCAGTAGCTGTTACCTTGTGGTCCTCCAGTAGCTGTTACCTTGTGGTCCTCCAGTAGCTGTTACCTTGTGGTCCTCCAGTAGCTGTTACCTTGTGGTCCTCCAGTAGCTGTTACCTTGTGGGATTCCTCCCCTGACTCTGTGATGTCTGGACTCTTCTGAGAGAGAGAGAGGACAGATTCCAGCTCAATCAGATCAAAACATAAACAGAGAGAACAGAAAAGATGGTTGAAATGGTGAGAAAGGAAAGTGGGTCAGTAACCAGTGATATAAGGACAGATGCGAAAGGGGTAATAAACAAACAAGAGTTTGAGAAAACTGACAGACAATCTGACAAAGACTGTCTGATTGAAGACTGACCAGACGATGAACTCAACTCATCTGGAACACACTTTTTGAGTCCCTCCTAGGAATAGAAAAATAACATTTTGAAAAATGTTGTTGGTCTTTCTCAGGGTTGTTTTCAGTGTTCTGTCAGGGGCCTTCATGTTGCTGAACCCTCTCTGACCTTTCTAACAGCTAAGTGCTACAATCCATACTGTGGCGGTGGAATGCCCACAGCTAGTCTGAAGAACTTTCTAACTCTAACGACATATAGAACCATATTCTTCAGGCAACACTGGGCAGAGGAGAACTAGAGGTGGACTGGAGGAGAAGAAGGAAGAGGTGGAGGAAGGAGAGGATGGAGATACGGGTGAAGAGGAGGACCAGCCTCTCTGTAGGAGAGAGATGAGCAGGAGTGATGAAGAGGACCAGCCTCTCTGTGGGAGAGCAGGAGTGATGAGGAGGACCAGCCTCTCTGTGGGAGAGATGAGCAGGAGTGATGAGGAGGACCAGCCTCTCTGTGGGAGAGATGAGCAGGAGTGATGAAGAGGACCAGCCTCTCTGTGGGAGAGATGAGCAGGAGTGATGAGGAGGACCAGCCTCTCTGTGGGAGAGAGATGAGCAGGAGTGATGAGGAGGACCAGCCTCTCTGTAGGAGAGATGAGCAGGAGTGATGAAGAGGACCAGCCTCTCTGTGGGAGAGAGATGAGCAGGAGAGATGAGGAGGACCAGCCTCTCTGTGGGAGAGATGAGCAGGAGTGATGAAGAGGACCAGCCTCTCTGTGGGAGAGATGAGCAGGAGTGATGAGGAGGACCAGCCTCTCTGTGGGAGAGATGAGCAGGAGTGATGAGGAGGACCAGCCTCTCTGTGGGAGAGATGAGCAGGAGTGATGAGGAGGACCAGCCTCTCTGTGGGAGAGAGATGAGCAGGAGTGATGAGGAGGACCAGCCTCTCTGTGGGAGAGATGAGCAGGAGAGATGAGGAGGACCAGCCTCTCTGTGGGAGAGAGATGAGCAGGAGTGATGAGGAGGACCAGCCTCTCTGTGGGAGAGAGATGAGCAGGAGTGATGAGGAGGACCAGCCTCTCTGTGGGAGAGAGATGAGCAGGAGAGATGAGGAGGACCAGCCTCTCTGTGGGAGAGAGATGAGCAGGAGTGATGAGGAGGACCAGCCTCTCTGTGGGAGAGAGATGAGCAGGAGTGATGAAGAGGACCAGCCTCTCTGTGGGAGAGCAGGAGTGATGAGGAGGACCAGCCTCTCTGTGGGAGAGATGAGCAGGAGTGATGAAGAGGACCAGCCTCTCTGTGGGAGAGCAGGAGTGATGAGGAGGACCAGCCTCTCTGTGGGAGAGAGATGAGCAGGAGTGATGAAGAGGACCAGCCTCTCTGTGGGAGAGCAGGAGTGATGAGGAGGACCAGCCTCTCTGTGGGAGAGATGAGCAGGAGTGATGAGGAGGACCAGCCTCTCTGTGGGAGAGAGATGAGCAGGAGAGATGAGGAGGACCAGCCTCTCTGTGGGAGAGAGATGAGCAGGAGAGATGAGGAGGACCAGCCTCTCTGTGGGAGAGATGAGCAGGAGTGATGAGGAGGACCAGCCTCTCTGTGGGAGAGATGAGCAGGAGTGATGAGGAGGACCAGCCTCTCTGTGGGAGAGATGAGCAGGAGTGATGAGGAGGACCAGCCTCTCTGTGGGAGAGCAGGAGTGATGAAGAGGACCAGCCTCTCTGTGGGAGAGCAGGAGTGATGAGGAGGAACAGCCTCTCTGTGGGAGAGATGAGCAGGAGTGATGAGGAGGACCAGCCTCTCTGTGGGAGAGCAGGAGTGATGAGGAGGAACAGCCTCTCTGTGGGAGAGATGAGCAGGAGTGATGAGGAGGACCAGCCTCTCTGTAGGAGTGATGAGGAGGACCAGCCTCTCTGTGGGAGAGAGATGAGAAGTAGAGGTGCTGGGGGAGCAAAAGCTGTGACTCAGCAATCAGGGCTTTGTTCACACGCTTTCTCTCTCTCTCTCACTCTCACCGTCTCTCACTCTCTCTATCTCTTTTCTCCCTGTTTCTCTCCCTGTGTCCATATCTCTGTTTCTCCCTCTGTGTTCCAGATAGTTCTACATCTCTTTACACCCCCCCCCCGTCAGCCCAAACCCCTCCCATGACTGGTGAATGCTCTGGCCACATGCAAACGTGTGCACACACACACACACACACACACACACACACACACACTGCCATCTTGGAGCCAGTTCCTTCAGGTCTGTGCGTGACTGATTAGTGCACGTGAGCCCATCTCCCCACGCGTGCACGTTACCAGTTGTCATGGCGAAGCAGCTTCTCCTGTCTGTGTCTGCTGATGTTTGTCAGGTTCATCCCGTCTCTTCTCAGAACCCAGGGAGCCCCCTCTCGACCAAAACATCCCTGTCTGATCTGAGCGCGGGCAGTAAGGCTGTGCGTCGTGTTCTACTGGATCCGGCGCCAGGCGAAAAACTGGAGCACGTCGCCATGGCAACGCCGCCACAGACCTCACAAGGCAGCGTAACGGGAGAACGGCGCAACCACACGTCCACAGAGTCCCAGCGCTGTCTGTGCTGTCTGTGTTGTCTGTGCTGTCTGTGTTGTCTGTGCTGTCTGTGCTGTCTGTGCTGTCTGTGCTGTCTGTGCTGTCTGTGCTGTCTGTGCTGTCTGTGCTGTCTGTGATGTATGTGCTGTCTGTGCTGTCTGTGCTCTCTGTGCTGTCTGTGCTGTCTGTGCTGTCTGTGCTGTCTGTGCTGTCTGTGCTGTCTGTGCTGTCTGTGCTCTCTGTGCTGTCTGTGATGTCTGTGCTGTCTGTGCTGTCTGTGCTGTCTGTGCTGTCTGTGCTGTCTGTGCTGTCTGTGCTGTCTGTGCTGTCTGTGCTCTCTGTGCTGTCTGTGCTGTCTGTGCTGTCTGTACTGTCTGTGCTGTCTGTGCTGTATGTGCTGTCTGTGCTGTCTGTGCTGTCTGTGCTGTATGTGCTGTCTGTGCTGTCTGTGCTCTCTGTGCTGTCTGTGCTGTCTGTGCTGTCTGTGCTGTATGGCTCCACATGCAGAGCAGCAGATCCACACTGATGCTGCTGGACCCTGTCATCAGTTAGGATCTATAGGATCTCATCGTCTGTGAGGGTGTGAGGCTGTGAGGCTGTGAGGGTGTGAAGGTGTCTGTGGCTGTGAGGGTGTCTGTGAGGCTGTAAGGGTGGCTGTGAGGGTTTCTTTGAGGCTGTGAGGGTGTCTATGAGGCTGTGAGGCTGTAAGGGTGGCTGTGAGGCTGTGAGGCTGTGAGGGTGTAAGGGTGGCTGTGAGGCTGTGAGGCTGTGAGGGTGTCTATGAGGCTGTGAGGCTGTGAGGCTGTGAGGGCGTGAGGCTGTAAGGGTGGCTGTGAGGCTGTGAGGCTGTGAGGGTGTCTATGAGGCTGTGAGGCTGTGAGGGTGTGAGGCTGTGAGGCTGTAAGGGTGGCTGTGAGGGCGTGAGGGTGGGTGGCCGTTTCAGTGGTGAGTCACCCCCCTTCTGAGTCACCAGCTGACTGTGATATACATCCCCCATCTCCCCTTCACTGTCACACACACACACCACAGTGTGTGTAACACCAGAGAACACTGTGATTCAGACTGTGTTCAGGAGTTCTCACTATCTTTCAAAAGGAGGTCAGCTGGACTTTCTGAACAAAATCGTATTTGACTTTTAACACATTTAATATTTTGTCCATTTAAATTCATGAATACCAGTGAACCCCTCCCCCCCCCTTCTCCGCACGTAAAACAGCCCAGTCATACATTTGCATACGCGTGCATCTGCTGCAGCCTGTCAGCCCATTCAGCCTGCAGCCGGCAGGCTGGGGGCTAGGATGCATTTAATTGATTGCCCACTTCCAAGGGAGAGGGGAGGAAAAGAAATCTGTCTTATTACCTCCCCCTTCTCCCCCCTCCCAACCCCCAACCCCCGACCATCTGCCTGTGGGTCACCACCCCATCACCACCCCATCACCACCCCATCACCACCCCACCACCCCATCACCACCCCCATCACCACCCCTCACCCCCGCCATCCCCACCCCCACCACCCCATCACCACCCCACCACCCCCCACCACCCCATCACCACCCCACCCCCCCACCACCTCACCACCCCATCACCACCCCATCACCACCCCCATCACCACCCCTCACCCATCACCACCCCATCACCACCCCCCATCACCACCCCTCACCACCCCATCACCACCCCCATCACCACCCCCATCTCACCCCCCACCCCCCACCCCACCCCCACCCCGCACCCCCCATCACCACCACCCCGCCACCCCACCCCATCACCACCCGCCCCCACCACCCCACCCACCACCCCACGCATCACCACCCCACCCACCACCCCCACACCACCCCACGCCCCCATCCCCACCCCAGCACCCCCCATCACCACGCCCCCACCCCCCCCCCATCACCCTCCCACCCCCACCCCCCCCACCCCCATCACCACCCCAGCACCACCCCACCCCCCCTCCACACCACCCCACCCATCCCCACCCCATCCCCACCCCCTCACCACCCCATCACCACCCCCATCACCCCCTCCCCCCCACCCATCACCACCCCCCCCATCACCACCCCAGCCCTCACCCCCCACCCATCCCCCCCCTCACCACCCCATCCCACCCCATCACCACCCCATCACCCCCCATACACACCCCATCACCACCCCCCACCCACCCATCACCCACCCCATCACCACACCCCAGCCCCCACCGCTCACCACCCCATCACCACCCCCCTCACCCCCCCCCCTCCCCCCCGCATCACCCCCCCCTCACCCCACCCCATCACCACCCCATCACCCCCACCCCCCACACCACCCCCCCACCACCCCATCCCCACCCCCACCCCCATCACCCACCCCCATCACCCCCGCAATCACCACCCCTCACCACCCCCCATCACCACCACCCCCACCACCCCATCACCACCCCCACCACCCCTCACCCCCAGCACCCCCATCCCCCACCCCACCCCCCACCACCCCACCACCCCCCCAGCACCTCCCCTCACCCACCCTCACCCCACCCATCCCCCCACCCAGCACCACCCCACCACCACCCACCCCACCCACCATCACCACCCCACCACCACCCCTCCCCCACCCCATCACCCCCCCATCACCACCCCCCCACCACCCCACCCCCCCACCCATCACTCACCCCCAGCACCCCACCACGCCCTCCCCCCCACCCTCACCCCCGCACCCCTCCCCCACCACCCAGCACCCTCACCCCAGCCCACCCCACCCACCCACACCCCATCCACCCCAGCATCACCCCGCCACCCCACCCACCCCCATCACCACCCCCATCACCACCCACCCCCCCCACCCCCTCACCCCCCCATCCCCCACCCCCATCACCCACCACCCCCCACCACCACCCCATCACCACCCCCTCACCACCACCCCATCCCACCCCCCATCCTCACCCCCCATCCCCACCAACCCCCATCCCCCCCACCATCCTCACCCCACTCCCCACCCCATCACCCCCCCCATCATCACCCCATCACCACCCCAGTCACCCCACCATCACCACCCCCATCACCACCCCCATCACCACCCCACACCTACCCCCCCCATCACCACCCCATCACCACCCCATCACCCACCCCCCATCACCACCCCACCTACCCCCATCCACTCACCCCCATCACCACCCCATCACCACCCCTCACCCACCCCATCACCACCGCCCATCCCCCCACCATCATCCCCCCATCACCCCCCCATCCCACCACCCACCCACCCCCTCACCACCCCCCTCACCACCCCATCACTACCCCCATCACCCCTCCCCCACCCCCCGCATCACTCCACCCCCACCCCCTCACCGACCCCATCCCCGCACCCCCATCCCCCACCCCATCACCCCGACCCTCACCCCCACCACTCCACCCCACCTCCCCACCACCCCCCATCACCTCAACCCCCTCACTACCCGCACTCAACCACCCCATCACCACCCCTCACCCCCCCCCTCCCCCACCCCAGCCGCCCTCACCACCCCATCACCCCCTCACCACCCCCTCACCCCCCTCACCACCCCATCACCACCCCCATCACCCACCCTCCCACCCCCCACCATCCCAAAAGTTCCAACCTCCTTTCTTTGCCCCCCTGCACATGTATCCCTGTCCTCCATCCTCTCACCCCCCGTGACCCGACCAGCACCCTGCAGTCTGCAGCCTGGAGGTCTGACTGAGGTCTGCAGCCTGGAGGAGCTGAATCAGCCAGCTTCAGCTTCCAGGAGCAGGTCTGGGTGGAGCAGGTCTGGGTGGAGCAGGTCTGGGTGGAGCAGGTCTGGGTGGAGCAGGTCTGGGTGGAGCAGGTCTGGGTGGAGCAGGTCGGTTGATTCATGTGACAGTCTCAAGAGTTAGGTTGGAGTTGTGGTCAGTTTCTTATCATTAGTCCTGTACATTTAACACCTGACTTTGAAACAGAATCAAACTCTTTATTTACTCGTCTTGGTAATTTATGAAAGAAATTGGAGAAAATTTTCTTTTCCATGAAGGATCCATACCGCCATCAAGTGGTTTGATGTGAGCATTGATGAGTCGTAGGGCAGCGCTTTAACACTGCCATCTCGTGGTTGACTGTTATAACTGCATTTGTACTGCTCACAATAAACCACTAGATGGCGGCATTGAAGCGCAACCCGCTTAACCCCTTAAAACCAGTTTCTCACGATGTTTTTGGGCAAATCTTGTTAATAGGTGTTCCTTATGACCGAGATAGATCTAAAAAGTTATAAATACAGTTTCCCTTATTTGTGTACGATAAATACATTAATTTATGAGGTTTTTATTGTTAAACAATGACTCACATCAAGAGAGGGTGTGAAGAGAGTGATAAGGGCGATCTCTATTGAAAAGTAATTAGAAAAGTAGCTAGAAAAGTAATCAAAAAAGTAAGAACAGTAAAGTAATCGATGAAATATATTCATAAAACTCGGCAGCTACGGAACTGGCTGTTCAGAAGGTTGCTATAGGCAACAGTAGTGCAGGATACAGTAGGACAAATGGAAACCATGGTGTCTTGGATCCACATACGTGTTATTATTCGTATTCTTTTTAAGTATCTGCTTTGTGTACCTTGACCATAATATGGCAAATTATGAGAAGAATTATTTTTGTAGACTCCAAGCTCATTGTCCTCTGGGACTAGTTCTAAATCCAGCTGTATTCAAAGAACATATAAAACACATACATATTCTTTTCTGTGAGGTGGGAAATGTATTGATTATAGGAAGTTGACATAGATTCATGATTATAAATCATAATAATTATGTGACATTTGCAACACAACAAAACAACTAAGAATGCATAAGTAACATGAAGACATTCTACATTCAACAACTGATTCTAACTCCCCTCAGGTGAACAGAATACTCTGAACATTACCATGAATACATCATGTAAAACAAAAACATACAGGTTGATATCCAGTGTTTAGAATAAGCTTTGTCTAGAAGTAGCGCATATACAGGCTATGTTAATGGCCTCATATTCCAGAGAGTAGGAGGCACAGCGTGTGTTCTTCATGAGCACAGGCATCTTCAGGGTGATGGGGAGCGTTTCCAAGCTGCTGTCTAGTCCTCTGCAGGAGTGACTGGTCAGGCAGTTAGCCTCATAGATGACCTGAGGGACCCTGTCCAGGTCAATGCGCTCCCTTGGAAAGAGAGATAAACGTGTTAAATCAAGGTACCGATTCTCCTCCAGCTGAACCAGGGGTGAAAGTATAACCGAGGATGCGACCGTAAAACAAAATCTAAACATAAAGTTTGGGGGACAGATTTGCCGTTTTCAAAATGTAACTGAAACCTGAGCTAAATACTTTCTGAACATTTAGAAGAAAAAAAATAAGAAAAAAAGTATCGGCCAAAGACTTTGAGACCTTCTGATCTACTGCTCGTAGATTACGTGAAAAGCACCATCCTAGTGAATTAACAATATTCCCAACACTCCTCGACTATGTTGCATTCACCCTCTGTTCTCTACAGGGGAGGATAGGAAGCTAGTTATCTGACGTAGGAGTGTCGTGCGGTCGAGGAGTCGGCTACTCACACATAGCTCCAGGGGGCGACGCTGCGTTTGTTGATGCTGTTGGGGCAGGCTGATGAGCTGGGCGTGGTACTCCTCCAGGCTGCTGGTACAGTAGGCCTCATCGACACACTGCCCCCCCCAGGGGGCCTGCCAGGCACTGACGTAGGACCAGGAGGAAGACTACGAGCAGACGGAACACCTGCCGGAGGACGACAGAAGGGGTTCAGCTCTGTGGCTGGAATACCGGAGGGCAGTGGCGGACTCAGACTGTTTGAAGGGCAGGGGCGAACAAATTTAAAGGGCACATTCATCATAATTCATTGTATGAAGGGTTACCATAGAGGGCACTCAATAATTGTTTTCCTATGTAAAGAGCAGCCAATAAGGCACTTTCTCGGAACACCTGCCGGAGGACGACAGAATTATTGTATATTTTATTTTAATTCCACTTTAGTATAGATAGTATAGATATATAGTATAGATATTTAGTATAGATAGTCCACATATTTAAATTTAAGGTTACTATATGTTTATTGTATGCACCTTCCTGCCAAAGCAAATTCCTTGTCTGTGCAAACTTTCATGGCCAATAAATCCCTTTCTGATTCTGATTCTGATTCTGATTCTGATTCTGATTCTGATTCTGATTCTGATTCTGATTCTGAAGGGGTTCAGCTCTGTGGCTGGAATACCGGAGGGTATCATTTCATCTGATAGACTTAGATGATGCTATAAAGATTTAAAGCTTTAAAATTAAATACTAACTGCAAGTTCTTACCCACCAGTGAGAAGTGATGTGGGATATTACTTGTCTAATGGAAAGTCAAACTCATTCACAAAGTCACATCAAACACAATCCCCTCACCTAGCCTATAGTCCATCAGTGGGAATCACTGACCTCCCATCACCTGTACACCATCACATCCTCATCAAGCTATTACTCCAGGTAGCATGTCATCACCACACAGTGTCTCACCTGGAGCTGTTGCATGCTGGGATGATGACGGGTCTTGGAGGTTGCTTTCTGAGCAGGAGGTTCTGGGCGGATGTATTCTGGGGCTCGTGGATACCTCAGGTCTTCTCTCAGATCGATCCAGTTCGGTGTCCATCGAGTCGGACTGTGGCTGCATTTATACTCCAGGGAAGGAGAGTCTGGATGGGGGAAGGATATTCTATCACAATAGAGTATCCTTCATTACCATTTAGCCTTGGAAAAGGCTTTAAATGAATTCATGTGTGCGTCATAACATTTGGAATTTGAATACAAAATAAAAACAGTTCACTGGAACATCCAACTAAATAAAGCCTTTAAAGCCCATCCAGGTTGATCATACCTGCCCCTCCTGCCCCATCCTCCTGCCCCATCCTCCTGCCTTTTGGACTACCAAACCCTCTTCTCCAGGCCTCTACGGTAGGCCTACATCGTCCCATAGTAGGCCTACAGTCCAGGCCATGCCGTCTGATCTACCTAAACATAGACTTCCAATGTGTTTCACTTGCTCTAAACTCATAATGTCTCTGAAAAACAAAGATTCCTCTTATCAACGGTAGGTTTGGGCTCTTGTGTAATAGCAGAGCCCGTTTACGTGCTCATATGAGATATAACCCATAATCCTAACCCATATTAGACATTCTCTGGGACTAGACTTGGAAAGCTAGTTCGTTGTTTTACTAAAACTTTTAGTACATTCGAATAGATTTGAGGAGCAGCCATGATGCATTGGAGACATATAATGTTGTTGTTGTTGCGTGAGTGTAACAATTTCTAAGTACACGTAAAAATCCAGTCCAGATGCTGTGGCCATTTAAACCATGCACTTCGCTTGGCTAGCCAACTTTTCTCAGCAGCAGTCAAGCCTTTCACCCGGAAATACATCTATACCATCATGGCCGCCCGTACCGGTTAACCCTGACAACAACAAACAAAGTTTTCTATCATATTGATGCTTTCTTTAAATTGAGCGATAAATACAATTTTAAACTGGACAGATACATTATCGAGATAGGACACAAAACAGCAGGCTATAAGCTAACGTTTTACCAACAGGTCTTGGTAGCTAGTTAACTTATCTTACCGATGTGGCACTAGCTACAGTAGGTATATCAAGCTAGCTCGTTTGATAGCTAGGCTAGTTAATGCTAGTTAGCTTACTAAGACATATTTTTTATATCGCGAAATCCCAAAGAGATATCGCTCCCCTGTCAATTTCAGCATGAAAACTGTATTGATGGTAGCAGAGAAGCCTTCATTGGCACAGTCCATTGCCAAAATATTGTCAAAAGGTGAGTGAGAATTTTGATTTTCTAAATGATTGTTGCACATCGCGGAGAGGCATTTTCAGTCAGTGTGATGGAAATGCTTTAGTTTAGGCTCTAAAGCACTATACAAACTATCCTCAACCTTGAACTTGAGGGCAGGGATGAGTTGCTTTGTCACTGGCTCTCCAGTCACGATGCGCTTTTCAAGGCTCTCCATTAGCACATAGCCTTGGCTTGGGATGAGCATTTCATTAAACGAGTCACAATGTTGCATATTGCCCTCGTATTAACCCCATTAATACGTCAAAAGGAAGTTCCGCCTCAAATCGGTTTAGATCGGTCAGTTGTAAAGATTACAGGTAAAAGGAAAGTTTTTGTCTGTGTACTTCCGACCGGAAGAGGGGACAGTTTGTTGAGACTGGTGGAGCGTTTAGTAATGGTCTTTTGGTCAGAGTGCAAATGCTTGTCCATATCTATCAAATCAAATTGCAATGTCACAAAGGTAAACTGATGTTGGAAGGAAAGAGGCTTTTCATTCAGTTATTGTCACTGATATTTTTCTAACGTGTTTACCAAATGTAACCGTACTCATCCTGTGTTCAACAGGATCCTGCTCCAGTCGCAAAGGACTCAACGGAGCATGCTCAGTGCATGAGTACGTTGGCAGTTTCCAGGGTCAAAGTGCACGATTCAAGATGACCTCCGTGTGTGGACACGTCATGAGCCTGGACTTCATAGGTCTGAACCCCCAGATCCACTTCCTGTGTCTCTAAACCCCCAGATCCACTTCCTGTGTCTCTAAACCCCCAGATCCACTTCCTGTGTCTCTAAACCCCCAGATCCACTTCCTGTGTCTCTAAACCCCCAGATCCACTTCCTGTGTCTCTAAACCCCCAGATCCACTTCCTGTGTCTCTGAACCCCCAGATCCACTTCCTGTGTCTCTAAACCCCCAGATCCACTTCCTGTGTCTCTAAACCCCCAGATCCACTTCCTGTGTCTCTAAACCCCCAGATCCACTTCCTGTGTCTCTAAACCCCCAGATCCACTTCCTGTGTCTCTAAACCCCCAGATCCACTTCCTGTGTCTCGTCTCTGGGCCTCGTACTTGGTCTGGGATCAAACTAAAAGAGATTCTCCCTTCTCTTTCCTCTCACGTTCTGATTCAAACTGTGCTCCCGTGTATGGACATGGTACTCAGTCTGCTTCTCTCTGTCGTCTGTTTCCAGGGAAGTACAACAACTGGGATAAGGTGGACCCTGCCGAGCTCTTCAGCACGGCTCCCACAGAGAAGAAGGAGGCCAACCCCAAGCTCAACATGGTCAAGTTTCTGCAGGTGAGGCGTCTTTTCAAGCTCTGTCCAGATTAAGTTAATAACTCATTCCTGAAATGTGTTGGCCACCACCCGTGGTGTTCTGCTGGTCGGGTGTAACCCCTGTTGGTCCTGTGTGTCTCCAGGTGGAAGCTAAAGGCTGTGACTGCGTGGTTCTGTGGCTGGACTGCGACAAGGAGGGAGAGAACATCTGTTTTGAGGTCATCACAAATGAAATATTTTTAAATACTCTGTTGTTCTGTACACACACAACTGCAGTCAAATGCTTCATCGCCGAGCTAAACCCAGCATGCGATCCTCTCTCCCTCCTCCTCTCTCCCTCCTCCTCTCTCCCTCCTCCTCTCTCCTCCTCTCCCTCCTCTTCTCTCCCTCCTCCTCTCTCCCTCTCTCTTCTCTCCCTCGTCCTCTCTCCCTCCTCCTCTCTCCCTCCTCCTCTCTCCTCTCCTCCTCTCTCCCTCCTCCTCTCTCTCTCTCCTCCTCTCTCCCTCCTCCTCTCTCCCTCCTCTTCTCTCCTCCTCTCCCTCCTCTCTCTCTCCCTCCTCCTCTCTCCCCCCTCTCTCCCTCCTCTTCTCTCCCTCCCTCCTCTCTCCCTCCTCCTCTCTCCTCCTCTCCCTCCTCTTCTCTCCCTCCTCTTCTCTCTCCTCCTCTCTCCCTCCTCCTCTCTCCCTCCTCCTCTCTCCTCCTCCTCCTCTCCCTCCTCTTCTCTCCCTCCTCTTCTCCTCTCCTCCTCTCTCCTCCTCCTCTCTCCCTCCTCCTCTCTCCCTCCTCCTCTCTCCCTCCTCCTCTCTCCTCCTCTCTCCCTCCTCCTCTCTCCCTCCTCCTCTCCTCCTCCTCTCCCTCCTCTTCTCTCCCTCCTCTTCTCTCTCCTCCTCTCTCCCTCCTCCTCTCTCCCTCCTCCTCTCTCCCTCCTCTCTCTCCTCCTCCTCCTCTCTCCTCCTCTCCCTCCTCTTCTCTCCCTCCTCCTCTCCCTCCTCCTCCTCTCTCCTCCTTCCTGCCTCCAGGTCCTGGATGCCATCGAGCCCGTGATGAACAGGTCCCACAGCTCTGAGCAGAGCGTGTTCCGTGCCAAGTTCAGCTCCATCACCGACACGGACATCTTTAGTGCCATGAGCCGGCTGGGTGAGCCCAACCGCAACGAGGCTCTGTCTGTGGACGCTCGGCAGGAGCTGGACCTGCGCATCGGCTGTGCCTTCACACGGTACTGCCGGGGAACCTGCCCCCTAGGGGGAACCTGCCGGGGGGAGGGCATGCCCTCATTTGATCCAGTTTCCATAGTTTAGAGCATGAGAGGCCTGGATTTGTAAGTTAAATAATTGACTTGAATCAAACTTGTTGTTTCCGGGTGCCTCTTTGTTACGACCAGGTTCCAGACCAAGTACTTCCAGGGTAAATATGGGAATCTGGACTCTTCGCTCATCTCGTTCGGGCCGTGCCAGACCCCCACGCTGGGCTTCTGCGTGGAGCGCCACGACAAGATCCAGTCCTTCAAACCAGAAACCTACTGGGTCCTCCAGCCCAAGGTGAGCACTGAGCACTGACCATCTGCCTAGCCTGACCTATAACCACCACAACAAGCTAAGGTTTAAACTGTGTGTGTGTGTGTGTGTGTGTGTGTGTGTGTAGGTGTTCAAGGGGAAGGACAGCCCATTGACTCTGGACTGGGACAGAGGGAGGGTCTTCGACAGGGACGTGGGCCAGATGTTTGTCAACTTAGTCAAGACCTCCAGAGAGGCCAAGGTGAGACCGCCACACAGGACTCGACATCACCACCTCACCCCCCCAGCCCGACATCACCACCTCACCCCCCAGCCCGACATCACCACCTCACCCCCCCAGCCCGACAGCACCACCTCACCCCCCAGCCCGACAGCACCACCTCTCCTGTCACCTGTTGAGAACATGCCCTTCTGAGGGCTGATTAGACACATGGAGGGTATGGCTTCACAAGTCATTCATCTCACCTAAGGTGTCATCTGTACAGAGTGTGAACTCGTTGCTCCTCCCCCCCGTCATGCTGTGTTCTGTCCTGCAGGTGGAGTCTGTGAGCAAGAAGGAGAAGGCCAAGCCTCGGCCCCAGGCCCTGAACACGGTGGAGATGCTGCGAGTGGCAAGCTCCTCTCTGGGTAAGCAGGGGCACGTCAGGGGGGACGTCAGGGGGGGACCTCAGGGCCTGTGGGGACGTCAGGGGGGGACCTCAGGGCCTGTGGGGACGTCAGGGGGGACCTCAGGGCCTGTGGGGACGTCAGGGGGGACCTCAGGGCCTGTCGGGACGTCAGGGGGGGACCTCAGGGCCTGTGGGGACCTCAGGGGGGGACCTCAGGGCCTGTCGGGGACGTCAGGGGGGGACCTCAGGGCCTGTGGGGACGTCAGGGGGGACCTCAGGGCCTGTGGGGACGTCAGGGGGGACCTCAGGGCCTGTGGGGAAGTCAGGGGGGGACCTCAGGGGGGGGACCTCAGGGCCTGTGGGGACGTCAGGGGAGACCTCAGGGCCTGTGGGGACCTCAGGGGGGGACCTCAGGGCCTGTGGAGACGTCAGGGGGGGACCTCAGGGGGGGGACCTCAGGGCCTGTGGGGACGTCAGGGGGGGACCTCAGGGCCTGTGGGGACCTCAGGGGGGGACCTCAGGGCCTGTCGGGACGTCAGGGGGGGACCTCAGGGCCTGTGGGGACGTCAGGGGGGGACCTCAGGGCTTGTGGGGACGTCAGGAGGGACCTCAGGGGGCAGGTCAGGGGGGACCTCAGGGGGGGACCTCGGGGGGGACCTCGGGGCCTGTGGGGACGTCAGGGGGGGACGTCAGGGCCTGTGGGGATCTCAGGGGGGACCTCAGGGCCTGTGGGGACGTCAGGGGGGACCTCAGGGCCTGTGGGGACGTCAGGGGGGACCTCAGGGCCTGTGGGGACGTCAGGGCCTGTGGGGGACGTCAGGGCCATTAGCTCAGCCAGGGTCTCACTGCTTCTAACTTCCGCTTTGCTTCTATTCAACTAAATGAAGAGCAGCCGTCAGGGCTTTTAGTGCCCTCAGTCCATCTAAGGCCAGTGAATCATTCAGGCATTCAGGATCCTTTGTGTAGGTTCCCTTCGTGGCCAGCAGAGAGTGGAACATCTAGTCTTCACATGTTTGAAGTGCTTATAGTAGTGTTGTTTTGGAATCATTCATGTTTATGACCGGTGTGTGTCGCTGCAGGGTGTGTGTGTTGCTGCAGGGTGTGTGTGTTAGTGACTGGTGTGTGTGTTGCTGCAGGGTGTGTGTGTTAGTGACTGGTGTGTGTGTTGCTGCAGGGTGTGTGTGTTAGTGACTGGTGTGTGTGTTGCTGCAGGGTGTGTGTGTTAGTGACTGGTGTGTGTGTTGCTGCAGGGTGTGTGTTGCTGCAGGGTGTGTGTGTTGCTGCAGGGTGTGTGTGTTGCTGCAGGGTGTGTGTGTTAGTGACTGGTGTGTGTGTTGCTGCAGGGTGTGTGTGTTAGTGACTGGTGTGTGTGTTGCTACAGGGTGTGTGTTAGTGACTGGTGTGTGTGTTGCTGCAGGGTGTGTGTTGCTGCAGGGTGTGTGTTAGTGACTGGTGTTGTGTTGCTGCAGGGTGTGTGTGTTAGTGACTGGTGTGTGTGTTGCAGGGTGTGTGTGTTAGTGACTGGTGTGGTGTGTTGCTGCAGGGTGTGTGTGTTGCAGGGTGTGTGTGTTAGTGACTGGTGTGTGTGTTGCTGCAGGGTGTGTGTGTTAGTGACTGGTGTGTGTGTTGCTGCAGGGTGTGTGTGTTAGTGACTGGTGTGTGTGTGTGCAGGGTGTGTGTGTGTTAGTGACTGGTGTGTGTGTTGCTGCAGGGTGTGTGTGTGTGTTGCAGGGTGTGTGTGTTAGTGACTGGTGTGTGGTGTTGCTGCAGGGTGTTGTGTGTTGCAGGGTGTGTGTGTTAGTGACTGGTGTGTGTGTTGCTGCAGGGTGTGTGTTTAGTGACTGTGTGTGTGTTGCTGCAGGGTGTGTGTGTTGCAGGGTGTGTGTGTTAGTGACTGGGTGTGTGTGTTGCAGTGGTGTGTGTGTTAGTGACTGGTGTGTGTGTTGCTGCAGGGTGTGTGTGTTAGTGACTGGTGTGTGTGTTGCTGCAGTGGTGTGTGTGTTGCGGGTGTGTGTGTGTTAGTGACTGGTGTGTGTGTTGCTGCAGGGTGTGTGTGTTGGACTGGTGTGTGTGTTCTGCAGGGTGTGTGTGTTAGTGACTGGTGTGTGTGTTGCTGCAGGGTGTGTTGTGCTGTGTGTGTGCTGCAGGGTGTGTGTGTT
>CAEFZP010002241.1:0-27500 GCA_903064625.1 Mallotus villosus
CTCTCCCTCTCCTCCAGCTCACGGCGACCCTGGATGGACGCCATGATGCTCTTAGACAGGTTGTCGTAGCGCACGATGGGCGTGTCCGGAGGGGGAGGTCGCGAGAGGTGAGCCCGTGAAAGGAGGGAGAGGGGTCTCTGGAGGAGAGGGCTTTGAGGAGGGAGAGGGGTCCCTGGAGGAGAGGGCTTTGAGGGAGGGAGAGGCGTCTCTGGAGGAGAGGGCTTTGAGGGAGGGAGAGGCGTCTCTGGAGGAGAAAGCTTTTGAGGGAGGGAGAGGGGTCTCTGGAGAGAAAGCTTTGAGGGAGGGAGAGGGGTCTCTGGAGGAGAGGCCCTTAAGCGAGGGTGAGTGATCCCTGGGCTGTGGAGACTGTCTGCTGACCCCCATGTAGACGGCTCCGTAGGCGTGGGAGGGGGGGTGCTGCAGCGCGGACGCGTCCGACACCAGGGTCATGTAGTGGGAGTGGTAGCCCCCTAGCGGGACCCCCCTCTGGCCCAGGAAATGACCCTCTCCGGGGGCTACGAGGCTGTCGTAGGAGAGGCTGCTGGAACGTGCGGCCAGGGCGCCGGGGGGGGCGGGAACGCTCCGGCACCGGGGGGGGGGACGTCCGCACGCCCTCCCGGCTGCTGCTGGGGCCTGTTGCCGTGGCGATGGGCTGTGTTTGAGAGTGAGTGAGCGTGAGTTGAGTGTGAGGGAGTTGAGCTGCAGGGGGCTGGTGTTGGCGGCGGGGTGGTGAGGGGGGCGGGGCTGGGAGGGCGAGGAGGCCCTGCGATGCTGGCCGAGGGACCCGAGGGGCCCGGGGGGGTGGGGGGACGCCTCCTGGACTCTCACGCCGGCCTCGGCCGCCGCCGCCTTGGCGATCTGGGGACGCAAACACACAACAACTCTGTCAGAGCCTGACGGCAGTTCCAGGGCTGTGCATGATGACACATGTAAGGAGGTAAAGAGGGGGGGGTGGGGGAGGGGGCAGACCTGGTCCCCCAGAGAGGGCGACGGGCCCCTGGAGGAGTTCTCCATGACGGGCATCAGCTGCTGGACGGTCGGGGTGGACAGAGGGATCACCGCTTTGGAGTGGAGCCCCACTCTCTGAAAACACACACACACAGTTTAGAACCAGCACACTAAACCTAACCCCACTCTCTGGAACACACAAAGTTAGAAAAACGTATTAAAACTAGCATTTCTGATCCTTGATCTTCAGCTGTAGACAGTCTGAATTATTTCCTAAACGTCCCCTAATAAAAGATAAGATTAGTATTTCGATGGTGTCACCAGCAGGGGACAGTACTTTGTGTCTGTCTCTCCAAAGATACTCAGTATACTATTACAAGCTTCTAGCTCTAAAGTGTTCCCCTCTCCTACATCGACGCACATCCAAACACTGCAGCAGCAGCCAAACACCACTCCGTACAGGGGTTGCTATGGTAAACCTGGTTGTCACGGTGACCTACCCTCCAGCGCGGCCAGGTGGCTCTTCAGCACGTTGGGGTCGGGTTTGGGGGGCAGGGGGGCGGCGGGGCGGGGGCTTGGCGTCGGGCTCGTCCTGGGAAACGCTGAACGCTGGGCGAGGAGAGAGGAGACATCAGGCGTGGGATGGTGGCATGTGCATGTGTGTGTGTGGATATGTGCATGTGTGTGTGTGTGTGTGTCTGTGTCTGTGTGTGTGTGGATATGTGTGTGTGTGTCTGTGTGGATGTGTGCGTGTGTGTGTGTGTGTGTGTGTGTGTGTGTGTGTGTGTGGGACTAGCAGCGTGTCTGGGCCTGGGTCACCTCATCGTGGACGTCGTGACTGGTCACCCCGTTGTCCCTGGCCTTGACGACGGTGTGCCTGCTGGTCTCAGGCCGC
The DNA here is from genome assembly GCA_903064625.1 of Mallotus villosus. Taxonomy (NCBI): domain Eukaryota; kingdom Metazoa; phylum Chordata; class Actinopteri; order Osmeriformes; family Salangidae; genus Mallotus; species Mallotus villosus. The sequence goes on from CAEFZP010002241.1 coordinate 1,844, forward strand.
AGGAAGGGAGGCTGGACACGGACTGACGTCCTCCTGACCTCTCTGGCATCGTACCTGGAGAGACCAGAGCAGAGCTGTAACAAGCAGGCTGGTCACCCTGGAGAGACCAGAGCAGAGCTGTAACAAGCAGGCTGGTCACCCTGGAGAGACCAGAGCAGAGCTGTAACAAGCAGCCTGGTCACCCTTGAGAGACCAGAGCAGAGCTGTAACAAGCAGGCTGGTCACCCTGGAGAGACCAGAGCAGAGCTGTAACAAGCAGGCTGGTCGCCCTGGAGAGACTAGAGCAGAACTGTAACAAGCAGGCTGGTCACCCTGGAGAGACCAGAGCAGAGCTGTAACAAGCAGCCTGGTCCACCCTGGAGAGACCAGAGCAGAGCTGTAACAAGCAGGCTGGAGAGACCAGAGCAGAGCTGTAACAAGCAGGCTGGTCGCCCTGGAGAGACCAGAGCAGAGCTGTAACAAGCAGGCTGGTCGCCCTGGAGAGACCAGAGCAGAGCTGTAACAAGCAGCCTGGAGAGACCAGAGCAGAGCTGTAACAAGCAGCCTGGTCACCCTGGAGAGACCAGAGTAGAGCTGTAACAAGCAGGCTGGTCACCCTGGAGAGACCAGAGCAGAGCTGTAACAAGTAGGCTGGTGTCCCAGGGGGTTGTAACCCTAAGTTGATCGTAGAATCCATCGTAAAACGGATCTCAGTTTTACGGGCCGTTTCCCAAAGCCATCGTAGCTAAAGTGGCTCTTGAAAGCTCGTAGATTAGCCTACTCCTTACGAGCGTGTTCGGGAACGCACGTAAGAATACGATGGTTTTGTTATTTTGCTCGTAGAAAGCTACGATCCATCGTTATCGGGAAACGCAGCCCAGGGCTGTAACAAGCAGGCAGGTCACATGACAGACTTTCGAGATGTTTCAGAGGGTCTATAAGATCACCTGGGAGACATGGGGCTGCATATAAGGTACTCCAGTTGCCGCAGCAACCCCGCGTGAAAGGATTGACGCCTCCTTGGAACTTGCCGGTAACCTGCAGAGAAAAGATGAACAGAAGAAGATGTAAGTTTCCTCTCATGTCGTAACTACTAATGTTCAAAAAAGGTTTGTGAAGAAAACTAATTTGAACTAAATGAATATTCAAACAGTTTATAAGAAAACAGTTCGAAAACAGTTTGTAAACTACAGTTCAAAAATGGTTTATAAAATAATCCTATTTAAAATCACTATACAAACATGAAAAATGTAGAAATATCTTACTTTAAAATGAACAAAACGATATTTAAAACAGTTTAGAATGTGAGTTGCCATGGTTTCCCCTGTGTGGTCTGACCTGCTCGTTGGTGTGCGCCCCCCTAGAGACCAGGTAGAGGTGGAACCCTGTGGACCCAGAACAGGGAGGAAGAACAGGCCACACACACTCATGGACACCAGGCTGAGCACGCTGTCAAGGAGGTTTGTATACACACACACACACACCACACACACACACACACACACACACACACACACATACATACATATACTCACACCCACACACACACACACCACACCTACATATACTCACACAGCCCACACACACCTCATCATACTCACACACCTCCATATACACACACCTACACCCACACACACCCATATACCTGCACCACACCACCCCTACCACCCCATACCGCACACCACCCTCTCCTCACACACTACCACTCACCCACACACCACATCCCATACACCCACCACCACGACCCATACCCCTCCACGCGCATCACTCACCCACCCTCTCCAGCTCCACATACACCCACAGCACATCCACCCACACACATACACATCCTATACCTCTCACCAGCCGCCTATCCACCCCACACACACACCTGTCTGCGACACTCCTACTACATCCACCACACCACTATCCACCCTACCACACCACCACTACTCACTCTACCACCACCACCTCCACCCATCTCCTCCCACACCCACCACCTCACCCACACACCCACACCCCCACCCTCCACCACTCATCCCCACACACATCTCCACCCCTACTCACACCGCATCACCCCTATACGCACCTCCCTCCTATCCCCCACCACCCCCCACCTCTCCTCCCCGAAAAATCACGACGACCACTATCCTCCCCCTACACGACACATCTCCTCACCACTCTCCCTATACACCCACCACCCCACCACATACTCTACTCTCTCACACTCACCCCACCCGACACATATCCTCACACACACACCCACCCCTACATCCTCTCTGTACCTCGCGCACCATACCACGACACAAACAACCCTCCTCCCTCCCTCCCTCTCACTCTCATCTCTCTCTCTCACTCTCTCACTCTCTCACTCCACACCTCACACACACACTCTCTCACTCACAACACACACACACACACACTCCCTTATACTCTCACTCACAAACACCACACACACACACTCCCTTACTCCCACACACAAACACACACTCCCTTACTCCCTCACACACACACACTCACACACACGGTGTGTGAGGATACGTGACGGTGCAGTGCAGCTTCCACAGGTCGTCCTGGTGATGGAGGACGTACAGGAGGCCGAAGCCGAACACGCCCACAATGTGCAGCGTGAGCGACAGCAGGAACAGGAAGAAGTAGCGGTAGTTCCGCCTCCCGATGCAGTTGTTCACCCAGGGACAGTGGTGGTCGAAGTCCTACAGGAAGCAGGAAGTGGGGGGACAGGAAGTAGAAACACTCTGGGATATTTACATGTTTTTTACACTACATATTTGTGTTACAGTAAGATACATACAGCACTGTGCAAAAGCCTTCTACAAACAAAGAAATTGCTTTAAGAAATACTGAAATGAAACGAAACCTAAATATTTGCGACACAAACTGTTATACTGCCACACAAATACAAAACACAAGGAAATATTCCTGTCTTTAACCTTGGCTGCCTAAGACATTATCACAGTACTGTATGTTTAAGTTCATGCACACACATACATCATGTATAGTATACTGTAAATATAGGGAAAAATATATGCTAAGCATGTACATACACAGTATCAAGTATTAATGCATGGCAAGTGGTGAATTTACGAGTAACATTGAGGAGAGCGCCATGGCAGTTCTGCAGTATGAGACAGAGAGAGAGAAAGAGAGAGAGAGAGACAGAGCAGAGAGAGAGAGATAGAGAGAGACAGAGAGAGAGACAGAGAGAGAGAGAGAGAGAGAGAGAGAGAGAGAGAGACAGAGAGATGCAGAGGTGCTGTGGAGGCACACACGGGCCAGAGACCACAAAGGATCTGAGGATTAACCTGATTAATGTGATCTCCCTCCCTCACCCTCCCTCCCCCCCCTCCCTCCCTCTCCCTCCCTCCCTCCCTCTCCCTCCGTCCCTCCCTCCCTTCCCCCTCCCTCCCTCCCTTCCCCCTCCCTCCCTCCCTCCCTCCCCTCCCTCTCCCTCCTTCCCCTCCCCCCTCCTCCACATAAGCCCTTCTCATATCCCCTTCCTCTCTCCCTCATCTGCCTCTCTTTCTGCAGCTGCCTCACTCTCAAATACAGCACACTTACCCAACCTTGATCTTCCTTCTGCACCCCCCCCACCTCCTTCCCGCTTGTCCTCCCCCCGCCTCCCCTCCACACAAACCTCCATGGCCCCCTGTCAATCCTACCCTTTAGCCCCCCCCCCACCTACCCTCTTTCCATGTTACCCCCGTCGCCCTCAACCCCCTCCCTCCCCCCTCCCCACCTCGACCCCAACTCATCCTTCACCCTCCTCACCTCCACACAGTGGTCCCCCCCCCCTCACCTCCACACAGTGGTCCCCCCCCCCTCACCTCCACACAGTGGTCCCCCTCCCCCCCTCACCTCCACACAGTGGTCCCCCTCCCCCCCTCACCTCCACACAGTGGTCACACACGCTGCAGTGGGAGCACCGCGGGGGGCGGTAGAAGTGGCAGGAGGAACACCACTTCATGCGCACCTGCGCCCCCCTCACCTCCACGTTCTTGTAGAGCGGCGCGCGGAAGTCCTCGTCCTTGTCCTCGTCCTCGTTCGCTGCAACGCAGACGCCCCGACGGTCAAACACCGGTCACCAGGTGGTTAACCACCATCGGTGAACACACCCAATTTTTTTTTCAACATTTAGTCATTTAGCAGATGCTCTTATCCAGAGCGACTTAAAGTAAGTACAAGGACATTCCCCCCGAGGCAAGTAGGGTGAAGTGCCTTGACCAGGGACACAACGTCATTTAGCACGGCCAGGGAATCGAACCGGCAAACTTCTGATTACTAGCCTGATTCCCTAACCGCTCAGCCACCCGACTCCCCTGTTTATCATCCCAGGTTTAACAAAAACGTTTCACCAACCCATTGGGAGCACCCCGGCATCCATGAAGGTTGCCATGGTGAAGTTGGCCAGGACGAAGAGGAAGAGGGTGACGCAGCATGGCGGCACGGACGGGGAGAGGGTGGCAGCCAGCCACGGGCACCTGGGAGAGGGGCGGAGACACACAGCAGTTACCCTCAGTCTCACACACACTGACACACCAGCCATTCAGTCTCACACACACTGACACACCAGCACACTCAGTCTCACACACACTGACACACAAGTACACTCAGTCTCACACACACTGACACACACTGACACACCAGCACATGCCATCCTTACAGTTTACACTGGAAGACATTGACACAACTCAAGCATTTAGTCAGACTTATCCAGAGCGACTTACAGCAAGTACAGCGACATTCTCCCCGAGGCAAGTAGGGTGAAGTGCCTTGCCCAAGGACACAACGTAATTTGACACGACCAGGAATCGAACCAGCAACCTTTGGATTACTAGCCCAATTCCCTAACCGCTCAGCCACCTGACTCCCTACCGTTGACACCCTAGTCCTCTGGAGTGTGGCCTGGTGTTTAGTCTGGCTTTTAAAGGGCCATTACCTGTCACTGTTACTTTATTACAGTAGGTGTGTGACTCGGGAGATTCTGATTGAACATCATTATATCTCTGAATAGTCTGGGATTATGTGTAATAATCAGGTTATAGAGGTTAGAGGGGGACTGGATTATCCACTATTTGATTGATTGTCCCACTAGGAAGGGTATGGTATAGAACACTTTACTGTGGACACACTCACAAGGTTCTGGCCCGTATTTGTCTCCCTGTTTTACTATTTCTTTCTCTCTCTCTCTTTCTCTCTCTGTCTTCTCCATCTCCCCCTGCCCATCTCTCTCTCAACCTTCCTCTCCTCTATTTCTCTGCCTCTTTATCTCTTTCTCTCCTTAGCAGCTGTCTGGAGGGGAAAGAGAGAGAGAGAGAGAGAGGGAGAGAGAGAGAGAAGGAGAGATAGAGAGAGAGAGAGAGAGAGAGGGAGAGAGAGAGAGAGAGAGAGAGGAGACCCTCCAGAGGAATGTGTTGGCAACCGTGACTAAGAGAACCGTGACCAATTTTAGATCCATAAGCATCCCCTGATCCTAGCTCAAACACCCCCAGAAGAGCCCACAGTAGGGAGGAGAGGGGTGGGGGAGAGGGGTGGGGGAAGGGTCCCCTCCCAGAGGGAATGCCTAGTAAAAACCATGCCAGCTGCAATCCCAATAATCCTCAGATTATAGAATCTGGATTACAGACCACTCCGCCCGCCAGTTGTTGTGGAACCCTGCATCAGACACCGACCACACAAACCCTGCAGCCAGCAGGTCCTCACACACGTTACACACACACTGCAGCTAGCAGGTCCTCACACACTGTCATCCGCAGGGCCTCACACACACACTGTCATCTGCAGGGCCTCACACACGTTACACAAACCCTGTAGCCAGCAGGGCCTCACACACGTTACACACACCCTGCAGCTAGCAGGTCCTCACACACGGTACACACACACACTGTCATCCGCAGGGCCTCACACACGGCACACACACACACTGTCATCTGCAGGTCCTCACAAACACACTGTCATCTGCAGGTCCTCACAAACACACTGTCATCTGCAGGTCCTCACACACGTTACACACACCCTGCAGCCAGCAGGTCCTCACACACGTTACACACACACTGTCATCCGCAGGTCCTCACACACGGCACACACACACACTGCCATCCGCAGGTCCTCACACACACACTGTCATCCGCAGGGCCTCACACACACACTGTCATCCGCAGGGCCTCACACACACACACTGTCATCCGCAGGGCCTCACACACGGCACACACACACACTGCCATCCGCAGGGCCTCACACACGGCACACACACACACTGACCCCTTCCACAGCTGTAAGAATTCCTCACTTGGTGACCGTTTCTGAAGACGTCTGAAAATAGTCTCCGGCGTGTGGATGTAAATGAATTAAAGCTAATCTTATTACTGTTCCACGGTCAGCTAAAAGCTGCTGTGATTCTCGTATTATACAGATGAAGGGAAGCCCGCTGTGTCGCCCAGTAAAGACTGGAGCAGGGGAATCATCTGCGGTCCTGACTGAGGTGTGGGTCCTGACTGAGGTGTGGGTCCTGACTGAGGTGTGGGTCCTGACTGAGGAGTGGGTCCTGACTGAGGTGTGGGTCCTGACTGAGGAGTGGGTCCTGACTGAGGCGTGGGTCCTGACTGAGGTGTGGGTCCTGACTGAGGTGTGGGTCCTGACTGAGGCGTGGGTCCTGACTGAGGTGTGGGTCCTGACTGAGGCGTGGGTCCTGACTGAGGAGTGGGTCCTGACTGAGGCGTGGGTCCTGACTGAGGTGTGGGTCCTGACTGAGGCCTGACTGAGGAGTGGGTCCTGACTGAGGAGTGGGTCCTGACTGAGGCCTGACTGAGGCCTGACTGAGGCGTGGGTCCTGACTGAGGCGTGGGTCCTGACTGAGGCGTGGGTCCTGACTGAGGAGTGGGTCCTGACTGAGGCCTGACTGAGGCCCGACTGAGGCGTGGGTCCTGACTGAGGCGTGGGTCCTGACTGAGGTGTGGGTCCTGACTGAGGCCTGACTGAGGCCTGACTGAGGTGTGGGTCCTGACTGAGGAGTGGGTCCTGACTGAGGAGTGGGTCCTGACTGAGGCCTGACTGAGGCCCGACTGAGGCGTGGGTCCTGACTGAGGCGTGGGTCCTGACTGAGGCCTGACTGAGGCGTGGGTCCTGACTGAGGAGTGGGTCCTGACTGAGGAGTGGGTCCTGACTGAGGAGTGGGTCCTGACTGAGGAGTGGGTCCTGACTGAGGAGTGGGTCCTGACTGAGGTGTGGGTCCTGACTGAGGAGTGGGTCCTGACTGAGGAGTGGGTCCTGACTGAGGAGTGGGTCCTGACTGAGGTGTGGGTCCTGACTGAGGAGTGGGTCCTGACTGAGGTGTGGGTCCTGACTGAGGAGTGGGTCCTGACTGAGGAGTGGGTCCTGACTGAGGTGTGGGTCCTGACTGAGGAGTGGGTCCTGACTGAGGAGTGACTGAGGTGTGGGTCCTGACTGAGGTGTGGGTCCTGACTGAGGTGTGGGTCCTGACTGAGGAGTGGGTCCTGACTGAGGAGTGGGTCCTGACTGAGGAGTGGGTCCTGACTGAGGTGTGGGTCCTGACTGAGGAGTGGGTCCTGACTGAGGAGTGGGTCCTGACTGAGGAGTGGGTCCTGACTGAGGTGTGGGTCCTGACTGAGGAGTGGGTCCTGACTGAGGTGTGGGTCCTGACTGAGGAGTGGGTCCTGACTGAGGAGTGGGTCCTGACTGAGGTGTGGGTCCTGACTGAGGAGTGGGTCCTGACTGAGGAGTGACTGAGGTGTGGGTCCTGACTGAGGAGTGGGTCCTGACTGAGGAGTGACTGAGGTGTGGGTCCTGACTGAGGCGTGGGTCCTGACTGAGGTGTGGGTCCTGACTGAGGTGTGGGTCCTGACTGAGGCGTGGGTCCTGACTGAGGTGTGGGTCCTGACTGAGGAGTGGGTCCTGACTGAGGCGTGGGTCGTGACTGAGGTGTGGGTCCTGACTGAGGAGTGGGTCCTGACTGAGGAGTGGGTCCTGACTGAGGTGTGGGTCCTGACTGAGGCGTGGGTCCTGACTGAGGAGTGGGTCGTGACTGAGGTGTGGGTCCTGACTGAGGCGTGGGTCCTGACTGAGGTGTGGGTCCTGACTGAGGCCTGACTGAGGTGTGGGTCCTGACTGAGGAGTGGGTCCTGACTGAGGTGTGGGTCCTGACTGAGGCGTGGGTCCTGACTGAGGTGTGGGTCCTGACTGAGGCCTGACTGAGGTGTGGGTCCTGACTGAGGAGTGGGTCCTGACTGAGGAGTGGGTCCTGACTGAGGTGTGGGTCCTGACTGAGGTGTGGGTCCTGACTGAGGTGTGGGTCCTGACTGAGGCCTGACTGAGGTGTGGGTCCGCTCACTGTGGCTCCAGGCTTCAGCTCAGCCACAGGTGCTGACCTGTGGGCATGTGAAGCCTGCTGGGACGTTGGGCTGTACAAAGTGTTGATTTGATTTGACCGGGCCTGTTTCAAGTGTGCTTTTCCATTCGAGATAGAACTAGTTTCCTCAGCACAGTATGACACAGGTATCGCTAGTCCAGGCCACAGTGTGACACAGGTATCGCTAGTCCAGGCCACAGTATGACACAGGTATCGCTAGTCCAGGCCACAGTATGACACAGGTATCGCTAGTCCAGGCCACAGTGTGACACAGGTATCGCTAGTCCAGGCCACAGTGTGACACAGGTATCGCTAGTCCAGGCCACAGTGTGACACAGGTATCGCTAGTCCAGGCCACAGTGTGACACAGGTATCGCTAGTCCAGGCCACAGTATGACACAGGTATTGCTGGTCTAGGCCACAGTGTGACACAGGTATCGCTGGTCCAGGCTTCTATGAACAGTGTGACGACAGACTTGATAGTATTGAAAATGGGTTATGGGTGTAGCTAAGTGGTTAGAGCATTTGATTGCAGATCAAGAGGTTGCCGGTTTAAATCCCCCGTTGCATGTCTGCTAACTAAACACACATAACATAACAGTCCTCTTTACAGAAACAGAATTCAAAGAAATACAATAATTCCGAAACAACCTTAGATGTACAGATGGGGATATGGACATGCAATCTCTTGATCTGCAGTCACAGACTCTAACCACTAAGCTGTAGCCAGGTCAAACCTTATACTGGATATGGACCATCCTGCTGGCTGCCCAGCCATGGAGGTCTGTGGGTCAGAGGTCATAAGCTTCATCCCAGGAAGTGATGACACTGGGTCACATGGGAAGCTCATAGGAAGAAGTGGTGTGTTGGAGTTTAGTTTGTCTTTTTTCCCACCTCTTAAATTCGCTAGTCAATGACACACCTTTCAACCCTTCTCAACCAACACTCTCAAACTAAACCATCCATCAATCCATTCATGAGGCGGCAACACACTCACTCACATACTCTCACACACACACACAAGCACACACACACAAGCACACACACACATACTCTCAAACACACACACACACACACAGACACACAAGCACACAAACACATACTCTCTCTCACACAAACACACAGGCACACACACACACACATACTCTCTCACACACACAAGCACACACACAGGCGAAGCAAATGAACACAATATGGCGAGGATTATAAAATCGCGTCCTACATACGCGTAAAGCCCCCCCCCCACCCCCCTCCCCCGGCCAAATCAAACAGAACCGTTGAGCGGGCAATGCTGTAGACCAGACTCAAACAGCCCCCATGCTCTGTCTGATTTCCTATCAGAGGGATTACTGGGGTTGGCCTAGCAGGGGCTGTACGGACGCTGGGCCGTCCGACACCATCTGGAGCGCGGAGAGAGAGGGAGAGTTCATTATGCTGCAGTGTGGCCAGACAAGCCCCCTGACTACGGCTAATGAAACTGCAGAGCGCTAGCTCGCTCTTAAATCACCCGCGACCCGTAAGCCGCTCTCCAATCTGCACGCCGCGCGCTGAGCTCCGCTCTCTCTTCTCCGGGTCCGGACTCGGAGCCCACGGCGGCTTTGAGGTTGTCTGCCGACTGGCTCGCCCAGAGGGGGGGGGGAGGAGAGAGGTACGGACAGGGCAGGGGGGGGAGAGGAGAGAGGTACGGCCAGGGCAGAGGAGAGAGGTACGGCCAGGGCAGAGGGGGGGGGGAGAGAGGTACGGCCAGGGCAGAGGGGAGAGGAGAGAGGTACGGCCAGGGCAGAGGGGAGAGGAGAGAGGTACGGCCAGGGCAGAGGGGGGAGGAGAGAGGTACGGCCAGGGCAGAGGGGGGAGGAGAGAGGTACGGCCAGGGCAGAGGGGGGAGGAGAGAGGTACGGCCAGGGCAGAGGGGGGAGGAGAGAGGTACGGCCAGGGCAGAGGGGGGAGGAGAGAGGTACGGCCAGGGCAGAGGGGGGAGGAGAGAGGTACGGCCAGGGCAGAGGGGGGGGAGGAGAGAGGTACGGACAGGGCGGAGGGGGGGGAGGAGAGAGGGACGGACAGAGCGGACATGTTGAATAAAGAGCGATCGTAATCTGGACTGTCAGCGTCGTTTCATCCAATACATTTGTATTGTCTCTCGGGTCAGGAGGGAACTTTTTGAGGCAGGAGATTAAAGATTAACTTGGAGAATATGGACACGGTTGAGGTCAGCCATCGCATGCGGCAAAGACAGAGAAATACGGGAGGATGTGATGCGGTTTATCTGAGTGTTATTATAAAAGAACTGTTGATTCGGGTGGGGAGAAGAAGTCTATAAATACTGTCTGCCTAATGCACTGAGAGAGAGGCTGGTTAGACTGAACTGTATCAGTCAGTCTCTGGGTATCCAGGCAGGAAACCTGTTTTAGGTCAAGCAGGCCTCAGTCACAGTCTCTAACGAGAAATACTTTGACAAGGGAGAATCGCAGTTTCCCTTGGCCAGTGAGAGAGGTTTCCTAGGTATTAATAGTTTCTTCATGTTCTTGAGGCATGTTTTTCAATAACGTCACTTAAAGACGTCATTACAGTATCATAACATAATTGGTTTTAAGAACTCACATCTATGGAGAGGTCCTATGTCTGGTCTTGGTTAACAGTGAGCTGGAATAACAGGGTGGGAGAAAAGAGCAACAGGAGGGTTGTGACTGTGAAAACAAAGGCAGGAAACTCCTGCACAGAGTTGTTTGTCTGAAGTTTGGCCCTTCGCCAGCTTGACCACAGATTGCAGCTTGAACATGCGAGGATGAACAAACACACACACATACAAACTCTTGTCAGTATTCCAGGGGTGTTCTAGTCAGGTTACTGTAACACAGGGCTCTGCTCTGGGCTCTGCTCTGGGCTTGTTGGCAGGTGTGCCGGCTGTGGGGAGGGCTCCACTCTGGGCTTGTTGGCAGGTGTGCCGGCTCTGCTCTGGGCTCTGCTCTGGGCTTGTTGGCAGGTGTGCCGGCTGTGAGGAGGGCTCTGCTCTGGGCTTGTTGGCAGGTGTGCCGGCTCTGCTCTGGGCTCTGCTCTGGGCTTGTTGGCAGGTGTGCCGGCTGTGAGGAGGGCGATGCTCTGGGCTCTGCTCTGGGCTTGTTGGCAGGTGTGCCGGCTGTGAGGAGGGCTCTGCTCTGGGCTTGTTGGCAGGTGTGCCGGCTCTGCTCTGGGCTCTGCTCTGGGCTTGTTGGCAGGTGTGCCGGCTGTGAGGAGGGCTCTGCTCTGCTCTGGGCTTGTTGGCAGGTGTGCCGGCTCTGCTCTGGGCTCTGCTCTGGGCTTGTTGGCAGGTGTGCCGGCTGTGAGGAGGGCGATGCTCTGGGCTCTGCTCTGGGCTTGTTGGCAGGTGTGCCGGCTGTGGGAAGGGCTCTGCTCTGGGCTTGTTGGCAGGTGTGCCGGCTGTGGGAAGGGCTCTGCTCTGGGCTTGTTGGCAGGTGTGCCGGCTGTGGGAAGGGCTCTGCTCTGGGCTTGTTGGCAGGTGTGCCGGCTGTAAAAGAGCTCTCAGTCAGAGACGGTCTGGTCCTCCCTCTGCAGCAAGTCTCTCTGAAGCTCTGAAGCATCCCGCAGGCTGGGTGAGGGGAGGCAACCAACGCCCTTTCTCTCCACTCATCCCTTCTCTTCATCCATCTTTTCCCTCATCCATCCCTTGTCCTCATCCATCTCTTCTCTTCATTCATCCCTTCTCTCCACTCATCCCTTATCCTCATTCATCTTTTCCCTCATCCATCCTTTCTCTACATCCATCCCTTGTCCTCATCCATCCCTTGTCCTCATCCGTCCCTCATCCTCATCCATCCCTTCTGCTCCATTGGCGCCGTGAGACACTGCAGCCAAGCGGACAGCACCTGGCACCTGTCCATTACAGCTTTTACCACAGGGAAAGTCAGTGGATGTGCTGATGTTGCAGTTAGATGCAGATACATCAGACTAGTCTGGTTCCCCCGAGCGACCGAGGAGGAAGCATCACGTCATTAGGAAAGGGCAGCAAGCTCAAGGCCATCATTACTCTCTAGTTAATGGAATTCAGCTTCCTGCTTAATAAACGAGCCGTCAGCCACCTCACTTCCTGTGAGAGACGGTGGTCAGACAGGAAGCTGAATCTTCTTCTGGGTTTACCCAAGTTTGACTTCATCTGGGGCGGCGAGGTTTATATCGTCGAATCGATCGCGTTTTCGGCAGTTAGTTAAATATGTTCACATCCGAGGAAGGGGAGTTTAGGTGGATGTCGGTACTTCTAGATGTTTGTCTCGTTTAGCCTCATCAGTCCTGGGAGGGTCGCTTAGTTACCACGCATGACTGTATTCACCCTAGTGCTGCCTTATGAGGTCACAATGACCCGAAGGTTCACAACGACCCATCATTCTGCTACGACAATTTGACCCAATACAAAAACAAATAAAAAGCATTTTCTTTTAACATTTGCGCTGTGGGGGGTGTTAGGTTAAAAGAAAATGCTTCACTTTCTTTTTGTATGAGGTGAAGTTGTCACAACACATGGGGGGGTCACAATGACTGAAGGGTCACGATGACCCGAAGATAACACAAGGGTTAACTACTAAAACACAGCCGCTGGATCAGCCAAGCACAGGAGAAGCTAATACCAGATTAGCATCTACAACTGCACCCTATATACCACTATGCCAAGATACCCTGGGATTATCTTCTGGATCGGATGAAATTAGCGGCGAAACGATACGCTTACAGCTGTTAGGCTTGCAGTAGACACAAACGCTGCCAAGAGAGGATAATAGAAAGACAATAATCTTACTATCATCTTCGAATAGCTGTCTTAACCAAAACAGACACGTGGTAAACATGCCTTTACTGCTTCACGGAGAGAGAAGAACTCCGGAACCAGAAGGAGAAAGTGTCTTAACTCTTGTGTTCTCTTCGGGTCATTGTGACCCTTCAGTCATTGTGACCCCCCCACGTGTTGTGACAACTGTACCTCAAATGTTAAAAGGGTCATTGTGACCTCATAAGGCAGCACAAGGGTTAACCACTGGTTCATTCTACCCATGGACTATTCCAGCCGTAAAACGGACGTCTAAATTCCTTCCTGTCTTTGAATACCATATCATACCACAACGACAGGACAGGATGTGACACGCTTCTCTCTCTCTAGGCTTTCTGACACGCGCCACGGTTAATCCATGTCAGTAAGAAGTGTGAGCCTTCGGAATAAATCCACAGTTTACTGTAACCGGCAGGGCTCAAGGCATAATGACCCACTTTTCAATTCCCATATCAGATGTACGCTTTCGGATCATTCTGGAAATATTCACCATCTGTGAAGCGATATGATGATGAGGCCTTGTGGATAGTACTGATGGATATTGTTAAGATGTTAACAGGTTGTATGGGGGGGGAGAGAAAACAGACAATTTACATGAAATGCATTTTTATCATCTAAATACTAAAGATCACTGGGAGTAGGTCAGAGTATTTGACTGTCACCGGTTCAAATACCCCCCGTGTACGTCGCTTTGGATGAAAGTGTGTGTTTTGAGGAGAGGGGAAACAGTTGAACTGTTCGAACAGTTGAAGATACAGGCTGCAGAGTTAACAGGTTGGGAAGCGTAGTCCAGCCCTCCTGGAAACTCAACTCATGCAAAGACTTGATTTTGGGACGAGAAGTTTGCTTTAGGAAACCGTGATTCACATCCTAAGATAATGGGTTGGTTTGATAGTTAAGTTGATATGATGGTTAGCGGTTAAGTTACGATAGTTTCTCTTGGGACATATTTCGAAATTGAATCATTAGAAAATGCAAGTGACCATATTTTCCGAATCTAACTCTAGCTGACATCTAGGAAACAGGCTTGAATAAGCTCCAAGCATCATTGCCATCGTCCTGTGAGAAGAGGATTTAGAAATAAATTGGGACATTATAAGCTCTGTGAAAGATACAGATGGAAAGATGTTTGGGGTCATAGCTCTCTTCATTTGGAACTAGGTCACGCGGCCAGGTAATATCCACTGGGCTCGTGCACATTTCTGTCTTGATGTCGGACTATTTCAGTTCCGGTTTCAGAGACTGGTGATAACTGATGTCAAACAAATCAAAAACGAATACAACGTAATAATGAAATAGCCTACATATTTCTGGATCTGTGTTATGTTCAACGTGTTCTGGTGCACAGACTCTTCTGAACACAGATAACATGTAGCCTCCAGACCAGGCCATACCGTATTTATAATACTTTTACAGAACATTCTGGACAGTATGGACGCAGAGGTTAGAATTGTACGCTTTCAGTAGCCTACTGTCCGTTAATGATTGGAATAAGTCTTCGTTTTCTGCCGTTGCTCGCATGAACTTCGGAAACGTATTTTAGGATAGCGGGCTATAGGATACAGTGCAGATAAAGTTTCATCGTTATTACCGTTAAGACGTGTTGGTAAACTTACGTAAAAACGAAGAATAGACAGGTGGAGCCGACTAGGAGACAGGCAGCGGTGGACACCGGAATAAATGCGCTCGGTTTAAATCTGTGACCGCCGCTGGTGGGCATTATGTTATGTCCACATTCATCTGAAAATTATTCCAACGAAAACGATACCAGAGATCCGATCATAAATGCTCCTCTGTGGGTGTTTCGGCTCCCCTCCATTGCCCAGAAATCAAATGCAAACGACGGCATCACAAAAAGTCGAGCAGCCTTAACTGTTCCCGCAGTGTCTTCTGTATCCCACGCGATCCGACCCGACCATCAGTTCTCGAGGCGCTCGGATCACGGCTTTGATTGAGCCTATAAGGTGGGGCTTCAGTCCACGGGACGGATGACGTGAAGTAGGTTACGCTTCAAATGCCGCCGATCTTGATATTAAGCATGGTATGATGATCATGGCATAAAAGTAGGCTATATATTTTTTAATGCATAGAAAAAAATATACTTTTATACCATGATCATCATTATGCTTAATATCAAGATATAATATATATATAGCCTATATATTTATAATATAGGCCTATATATTGTTATATTATTAACTTTAGCCTATATCTAAGGCCTATTTAGCTTTTGCCTATAGCTGGTGGGAATGTTTTGGTTTGATTATTGGGGTCACGAATCGATTAATAATCGATTCACGATTTTTATGCGATTTTTTGTAAAGAGTAGGCCTATGTTAGTCCTCATCAAGTAGGCCTACATATCATGATGCAAACTTTTTGTTGAAACGTTTTTGTTGTAAGAAATGTTTCAACCTTTTGAAAACAAAATATTCAGTGATATTTTCTTCAACCTTACAAAACTTATTTTCGAAAATATTTTTTTTTACCATTCAAAACTTTTTTTTGAATTTATATGTATTTTTGTCTTCTGCCTTGCTCCACGGTAGCTTCGTAGACTATCTTAGGTTTGTTCTGCATGATAGCCAGGAAATGAAAAAAGGCGCGCAATGACAAGAAATAACATTGATCATGCCACCAAATACAGATTAAAACTAAAGTTTTAACGATCTAACGATCCTGTCTTAAAAATGAAAGAAGTAGGCCTAGAAAGTACAGATATTTGTGTAAAATAAAGCGTGAAAGTTAAAAGTTGTCCGAAAAATCAACAGTGAAGTAGGCTAAACGTAAGAAAAATCTACCTGAGTAGGCCTACCGTAGGCCTAATGCTATTTGTAGGCTACTTCTTTACTTCCCATCTCTGCTACTATAGCCTCACATGTTAGGAGGTTGGACTTGAGAAAGGCTACTCTATAAAGGTTCATCCATCAGGTTAGCCGGGTAGGCAGTTACAGGTAACTTCACCACAGTTCAAGCTGGTCAAGTTGGAGTTTTGCGACAGTGAATAAGCAACGACTGAACGCTACACTTGTGATGGATTCTGAAGAATGGATTGAAGCTTTCGTTCGATCGTTCATGTGCCTTTTCGGTATCATAGGAAACTGCTGGCTGGGTTTTCGTTCCCTGCCCGGGACCCAAACCCCCCTGCGCACCAACGAACTCCTCTTTTTAAACTTGGCCGCCTCCAACCTCGTGACCAACTGCCTGGTGGACCTCCCTGACACCATGGCAGACTTCGCAGGTGAATGGTTTATGGGCAAAGCTTACTGCTCCATCTTCCTCTTCTGTGCCGACTTGTCCGAGACCAGTAGCATATTCTCCACCTTGTTCATCAGTGTTTTCTGGAACCAGAAGCTGGTGGGGTCTCTAAAACGCGGCGGGGCGCCCGTGCGTCTAGATAACCTGCGGTTGGTGGCCGTTCTGTTGGCCGGAAGCTGGATAATTTCGGTTGCCTTCAGTGTCCCACATTTCTTTTTTGCGGATTTGGAGGGGGACAACGCGAGTCATGAGTGTGTAGAGTATTACCCCTCAGAAAAAGCCATGTTGACTTACGAGACTCTGTACTTAACGTTTGCTAACGCAGTCCCCATAGCTGGAACAGTGTTCGCGAGCATCCAGATAGTTGTCACTCTTCTCCAGAACAGGACACGTGTCCAGGGTCTGTCCGCCCAATCTCACAACAACACAGCTAACGCTCCACCCAACGAAGAGACAACAAGAAGCACAAACAATGATCAGAGCAGCAGCGGGACTAAAAACCAGGAAGGTCCAGTCGGTGACCTTGTCCGGACGCACGTAACGGAACGTAACCAGGGCTCCAGCTCTCAGGTGAGGGCAGCTAAGAGCGTGGTTGCCGTGGTCACGGTGTTCCTGGTGTGCTGGCTAACTCATCTGATCCTACGCATCACCACCAGCGTCAACAGCTCCAGTCTTGTAATGGAGATCGCCAGCTATATCGCAGCCTCCTACACCAGTATCATCCCCTACATCTTTCTGTACGGAGTGAAAAAACTGACTTGTTCCTGCAAACGTTAGGACAGAACTCTGTGCTGCCGTGACGTAGTCGGAACTTCATGAGGTCATCAGATGGGTCCAGTCGTTAGTTTTAGGGGTGGCACATTTATCTAAAGGCCTAGTTTCTGTAGTGTGTTCAACTGCTGAATGAGGGGTATTTTAAAAAGGGTAATGTTTGTCAATCAACGCGAGGGTGGTGTTAGCGTAGCCAGAGAGCAGTGGAATCTCTTGCTATACCAAGGATGTGCCGATGATTTAAATGTATTTTTAAACTTCTACGTCTTTAATCAGCGTTATATGTGATTAAAATATTGTCAGTGGTTTCAATGTAAAGTGTAACCTGCTAAAAAATCGTACTCTGTCTCATTCCATATAATATCATGTTTTTAGATCCTAAGTTCCTCATCAATTTGTTTGGAGGTGGAAATTAGTACTTAATCTCAGGAGTCAAAACGACTTTGTTTTCCAGAACATAACAATTAAAAATAAGTGTTCTGCCTCTGATAGGGGAAGAAGCAATTATTGTGTTTTAGTGACATCAACAAGCCTGAAGGAATGATTATCCTCAATTAAAAGGTAATCGAGTTAAGCAATGCAGCTGTTGTTTGTTTGAGGTGTGACTATTCAACTATGCAAGAGAGGCTAAATCCCAACCACCTGCAATTATACAGTACTTCAAACTGTCAACTATCAAATATCACAGGATAAATGAATCAATGTCAAATACAGAAACACATCCAATTTACACCCCAAAAAATAACAGGTTGCAAAATGTTTTATTCTTTGTTATTTAATAGTATGCAATACAAACTGTAAACAAAGAAACCGAGAGACAAATTGAACTATGTAAAAACACACCGCTTTTATAAAAAACCGCAGGCCACGTTCTTTAAGCTATTTTAAACAACACCCTTTCGCAAGGCATGGATCGAGGCTCGCTTCACCAAAACACAACATACAGAATCATAATCATAACAACATTCATCCAAACTCTGTTTCTACAGACTCGCACACCGATCCGTGATCAAGAAGAAGAATACTTTCATGTTTGTGGTGGAGTTAAGGTCGAGATTTTGGAATATGCCTCGAGCAGGGCCAACAGCACGGCTGTGTCTACAGCGTTTGTGATCCAGCTTCACAAAGACAGAGAGAGAGACAGACAAACCTGGCTAGACTGAGCCTGGGGTCAGGAGAGAGAGGATTCAGGCTCACAGGGACATCATTACCCACATGGTTGTGAACAGATCTCAAGGCTGAAACAGGGAGGGAAACAAATTGGTGCTTTGGCGGGAATAACATGAGTGCAGGTCACACGCTTGGACAAGGTGTTCCGTCCCGACACAGATTCCAGAGTGTGACAGGGTGTCTCCGACCCACGTTCGATCAAAACTGTGGTTCCCACAGCAACGGAGATTATTTCATACGTTGGTTTGACAGAGTAGATTCTACTCGCATCCCCCCCATCCGCTAAATCGAGCGTCTCTCTATTCTCATTGGCTAACGTTCTGACGGCAGTACACATCTGCAACCAATCACGTTCACCGTGTGGTTCGGTTGATAATCGTTTTCCAAACTAATCGGATCATAACTTTTTGTTCCACACACAAAAAACAACAAATGCATGTATGTGTATAATAAGTTAAAAATAGTGCGAAATCAGACAGGTTGTGTAACAAAAAAAAACCTGCTGCAGGTGGTCACTCATGTCGTTCCTCAGGTGTCCACTAGAGGTCACTGTGGCGGCGTCAGAGACAGCCCTCACGTTCTCCTCTCCAGACAGATACTAAACCCACAGCCACAGCCCGAGCAACCACACAGCCAGGCCAAAGACACAGGACACTCGAGACATAATCATTTAGGTCGTGTTCGGGGATCTGGATCGTACAAGTTTGAGCCGGTTTGATCCGTGTAAGTAGAGTCCGTTATCCTCCCCCCTCCTCCCCCCTCCTCCCCCCCTCCTCTCCCCCCTCACAGGGGAAGTTCAGTGAACCTTCTCCAGCTTGGCCTGCAGGGCCTTGAAGTTGCCGATGGTGTGCTGCAGGGCGGAGTTGGGGCTGAGGGACTGCAGCTCCACCAGGTAGCCACAGATGTTGTCCAGACACACGTTGGTGAACCGGCGTCTGGAGGAGAGGGAGCGGAAGAGGGAGAAGGTGAGGAGGGTGAAGGTGAGGGGGGAGACACCCCTCTGACACACAGGCTTGACACACACACAAACACACACTCCCTCTCACACACACACCCTCTAACAAAACAGCACAACAAAACCACTTTACTACTATCCCACAGTCCCCCCCGGACACAGTCCCCCTGGACACAGTCCCCCCCCTCAGTCCCCCCCCAGGTGAAGTCCAGGGTCCGGCAGGAGGCAGTTACCTGTCGTAGGTGGGCACCTTGCTGGGCTCGTCCACGTAGCCAGAGAGCAGGATGTGGATGCACTCCACCAGGTGCAGGGGCTTCTGCAGACGCTGCCAGCACGGGTCCTGGAGACCACAACACAACCGCAAGACGCCATTACAACGGAAAACGCGTTAAAACCGTAACCGCATTGTGATGTCATAATGACATGTCCGGGTGGGGCCTTCCTGCTAGTCTAATGATGCCAGGCAACACCTCTGAGGTTTAGAAGAGGCACTAGGTAATATGGAATACAAAGACACACATATATATATATATATATATATATATATACACACGGAATGATGAGACACGTAGATTGATTACCCATGAGCCTTAGCGTTCATGGACACCCAAGGTGGGTGACTGGATGAATTACGGTGCATGTTATTGGCTGGGGTGATCATGTCATGCATGACGGTGCATGTTATTGGCTGGGGTGACCATGTGATGCATTATGGTCCATGTCATTGGCTGGGGTGACCATGTGATGCATGACATGCATGTTATTGGCTGTATTGAGCGTATTGGGGAGCGTACCCGTGTCTTGAAGAGCTGGTCGTAGACCTCCAGCAGGTGGGGCAGCTGGACTCCGATCTCCTGCATGGTGAAGGTCACGAAGCCCACGTCCCAGCTCAGACGGCACACTTCCTGCTCCAGGAACTTCACCAGGAATTCTGGGAAATGGAGTCAGTGAGGGAGGAGGAAGTGAGATACGTTCACTCTTACCGTTTTCAAAGAATGACAAATGAGATTTCTTGCGTTGTGTTGTGTGAAGGTGTGTTGGTGCCCTTGAGTGCACATGTAAATGTCTGCGTGTGCGTAAATCAATCCTCTCCAGACCCCGGGTAAACAAGCTCAAACAGGTCACTGGCGTAGGAGAACAATTAAGCAATTACAGCTTGAACATCCTGGTTCCTCTCCTCAGAAGGGGGATGAGAGATGGAGGCGAGGGGGTGGGGGGGATGAGAGATGGAGGTGAGGGGATGGAGGAGACACCTGTGTTAGTGACGGCTTACCTAGGGGGAAGTATCTGGGCGTGCCAGCGTAGACCTTCCCCAGTGAGACCAGTTTGAGACTCAGAGCTCTCATCCTGTCCGCTGGGCTCATGGCCAAGCTGTCGCCCAGCTCTGCAACAAGGGAGCACCAATCAGAACGCAGGAGAGGAACACACGGCCAATCAGAACGCAGCACAGGAGCACACAGCCAATCACGATGCTCCTAAAAGGGGGAGAAGCCTACCTTTCTCCATGATCTCCTGCCACAGGGAGTGGACCAGGATGGGGTCAGAGTGACCAGCACAGTGGATGATGGCCAGCTTGCATTCAGACAACCTGAAGTGATCCGCAAACTCCCCATACAGCTGGAGACAAGGGCAGAGGTCAGGGGTCAGTCTCTCACTACACAGAACACAGGACAGGCCGAGCTGTCAGTCAAGCAGTGCTTCCTGTGCCGTTACCTTGGTGATGTCCATGAGCTGGGAGTCGAGCTGGGCGACGGCGCCCTGCACGGAGGGGTGGTGGGAGTACTGCCTGCTGAGAGTGTCCTGGATCTGGAGCTGGATCCTCACCACCTGGGACACACACACATGAACACACACAAGCATGAACACACACACACACACATATGAACACACACACACAAGCATGAACACACACACACACAAGCATGAACACACACACAAGCATGAACACACACACAAGCATGAACACACACGCAAGAAGGGGTGAGGAGTTTACACAGACAATTCTCTGCCCCCTTGTCCTCCGTACCTCCAACACTTCATCATCTTCCTCCTCCCCACCTCTCCTCATCTTCTGAACCGCCCCCCTCCTCCCCATATCCCGCTCCACAACAACCCTCCCTCCTCCTCCCCCTCTCCTCCTCCCCCTCTCTCCCCTCCCCTCCCCCCCCTCTCCCCTCCCCTCTCCCTCTCCTCTCCTCCTCCTCCCCCTTCCCCTCTCCTCCTCCTCCACCCCCCCCTCTCCTCCCCACCCCTCCCCTCACCTCCATCTTCTCCTCCAGCTCGTGGAGGAACTCCCCGTTGGCTCCCTGGGCCGAGATGCAGGAGGAGCTCTTGGCAGACAGGATGGCTCTGGAGATGTACTCCAGCCTCTGCTTCAGAGAGATCTCCGTACTGCACACACACACAGGAACACACACAGGAACAATCACACACACACACACACACACACACAGGAACACAGGAACACACACACAGGAACACACACACTGTAAATGGAACATTTTGGTAATACATGTGCATGTTTTCATTCTGTATAGACACTTTAGCATGTGTGTGTGTACCTGAGTGTGTGTGTACCTGAGTGTGTGTGTGTGTGTGTGTGTGTGTGTGTGTGTACCTGTGCATGTCGGCCAGGCGTGCCAGGACGTGAGCAGCCTTCCCGAAGCTCCGGCTCTTCTCGTAGTAACGCCACAGCATGTCCATGTTCCTCACCTGACCCTGGTCCTGCTTCACTACACGCATCAGGTGCTCCTCCAGGTAGGGGGAGTTCACCTGAGGGAGAGGAAGAGAAACAGAAGGGAAGAGAGGGAAAGAGAGAGGAAGAGAAACAGAAGGAAAGAGAGAGGAAGAGAGAAGAGAGGGAGAGACAGTAGGTAAGAAACCTCCATGTGTAGGTCATGTATCAGTTTGCCAGGTTATCATGTTATCATGTTATCGGGTCAGAGGAGAGGAGAGAGGAGAGAGGAGAGAGAAGAGAGTGGGGAGTCCCACCTCCAGCAGCTTGTCTGTGAGGTCGGCCTGGATGAGCCAGTTGTACAGGGCTATGTGGAACAGCTCATCATGGGACCTCTGGGCCAGGCTCAGCATCTGCTCCAACTACCAGGAGGAGAAGGGAGGGAGGGACAGAGCGAGGGGGAGGGAGGGAATAGAGAGGGGGTTACCGAATGTCCATGGACAGTAGACAACCTGAATAAAAGACCTGACCTATGACTCCCGTTCCACTCACGTGGGCGGTGGCGTCCTCGTTGCTGAGCATGTTGGGGTCGGAGGTCATGACTGGGGGCCCTGGCTGCTTGGGGACGCTGGGGGACTGGGGAGCAGCCTTGCTCTGGGTCACCAGCTCCTGCATGGTGTCTGTGATGCACTTGTAACACGACAGCCTGGATGGGGCAGTCAACAGGGAGAATACCAGGGAGGGAGGAATGTTCTCAAGACTTCATACCCCTCTCCACATCCATGTACCCCTCTCCACACCCATGTACCCCTCTCCACACCTAAGTACCCCCCTCTCCACACCCATGTACCCCCTCTCCACACCCATGTACCCCTCTCCACACCCATGTACCCCCTCTCCACACCCATGTACCCCTCTCCACACCCCATGTACCCCTCTCCACACCCATGTACCCTCTCCACACCCATGTACCCCTCTCCACACCCATGTACCCTCTCCACACCCATGTACCCCTCTCCACACCCATGTACCCTCTCCACACCCATGTACCCTCTCCACACCCATGTACCCCTCTCCACACCCATGTACCCCTCTCCACAGCCATGTACCCCTCTCCACACCCATGTACCCCTCTCCACACCCATGTACCCCTCTCCACACCCATGTACCCCTCTCCACACCAGGCCTCCCTCCCCACTACGCCCCCTCCCCGGCGGGTACCTCTCCTGGAAGGCCTGCTGGCCCGCCTGGTCCTCCTCTGGTTCTCCGTTCTTGTAGAAGTGAGGGCCGAGCCTCTGGGGGTCCTTCTTCTCTGCTGCCGTCAGACACAGCTCCAGGACGCCCTCGTAGAAACGCACTGACACACACACACACAGTACACACACAGTCAGTACACACACACACACAAGAGTGAGACTGAGCAAAAGTGCAAGCGTGTGTGTGTCAGGGAGGAGAGTGTATTTGTGAGTGAATGAGAGAGAGAGCGTGTATGTTTGTGTATGAATGCAAGAGTATGTGTGACTGAGAGAGTGTGTGTTTTTGTGTGTGCACGCTCCTACCCTGCCTGTACTGGGAGCACACCAGGGCCAGGTCAGTATGAGGTGTGTGTGTGTGTGTGTCCTACCCTGTCTGTACTGGGAGCACACCAGGGCCAGGTCAGTGTGGTGTGTGTGTGTGTGTGTGTGTGTGTCCTACCCTGTCTGTACTGGGAGCACACCAGGGCCAGGTCAGTGTGGTGGCTGATCTGCTGGTAGAGACGCAGAGACTCTCTCAGAGTGCGCTCCTTATCAGCCTTGTTCTGCACCTGCCTGGAACCCTGCAGGAGCTCGTTAGCCTGGGGAGGGGGAGGAGGGGGGGAGTGAGAGTGTGGAGGTGAGGGAGGGAGGGAGGGAGCAAGAGAAGCACAAGGGAGTGAAAGAGAGAACAGACAAGAGGAAGACGGAACGTGTGTGTATCTGTCTGTGTGTGTTTCTGTGTGTGTGTGTGTGTCTGTGCGTCTCTGTGTGTGTGTGTGTGTCTGTGTGTGTGTGTGTGTGTGTCTCTGTGTGTGTGTGCTCACCTTGGCACAGACGCTGTCGTCGCTGCTGTACAGCAGGGGACAGACGTCCCTCAGGTGGCTGCTGACTGCGTCCACCGAGGCGCTGTCCTTGATGTACACGCTGACGAGGGCGGTGATGAGGGCGCCGCTCAGCTCGCGACCCCGGGTCACCAGGTCCCTGAAGCTCACGGCCTTCATCTGATCCTGGAGATCCTGCACACACACACACAACATTAAGCACACACACAAACACCTGGGGCCCTACTAGTCACTCCCATTGGTGGGGAGGGGCAGGGGGTGTGGGGGTGGGTTTGGGGAGGGTTTACCTTGGGCAGCTCAGACAGGACCAGGCTGAACTGGTGGTCACACAGAAGCTTCCAGAGGGCCAGGGTCTGACAGGAGCGATGCACCAGCTGCTGGATACCCTGCAGGGAGACCTTCTCATAGGCCTGGGCCTCGGCTGGGGGAGGGAGAAGGGTGTCAATTAGAGCCCGACCGATAAAGGATTTTTAAGGCCGATACCGATACAAATATTTGGTGATTTAAAAATCCGATATCGGCCGATATAAAAAAATATCTAAAAAATCCAGAAACACGTAACAAAACAAAATGATTTCCCTAACAGTAGTTATTTGTAGTTTACATTTAGTCACTTTTAGCAGAAGTTCTTATCCAGAGCGACTAAGTACAGGGACATTCCCAGAGGCAAGTAGGGTTAAGTGCCTTGCCCAAGGGCACAACGTCATTTGACACGGCTGGGAATCGAACCAGCAACCCTCTGATTAATAGCCCGATTCCCTAACTGCTCAGCCATCTGACTCCTGTTATTATTTCCTCACAAAAATTATATGACAATGCAGTTTCTGATAAATAAAATTGATAAAAATACAAACTTAACATCTGAAATGTAAAGGCCTTGGAACAAAAACACAATTATAAAAAATAAATATTTTTTTTAAATGGCGATATCGATAGATCGGAAAATGCCTAATATTGGCCGATAATATCGGCCCGCCGATATATCGGTCGGGCTCTAGTGTCAATAACCTTATATCAGATGCACCGCTACAAGCTGTGGTGTTTTCCTCTAGATGTGGACAGTGTAAGGCTGGTCTGGGACCAGGTGTAAGGCTGGTCTGGGACCAGGTGTAAGGCTGGTCTAGGACCAGGTGTAAGGCTGGTCTGGGACCAGGTGTAAGGCTGGTCTGGGACCAGGTGGCAGACTGGTCTGGGACCAGGTGGCAGACTGGTCTGGGACCAGTACTGCAGTGTTTCCTCTAGATGTAGGCAGTGTAAGGCTGGTCTGGGACCAGGTACGTACTGTGGTACTTCCTCTGGAGCTCCTGCTGGACCTGCTGCGAGGTGGCCCCGTCCGGACGTATGAAGCCCAGCAGACGCTGCTGCAGGTGGGCCGGGAGCTGAAGCTGTGAGGGGCAGAGGACCAGGGGGACAGGGGGCTTTTAGCACGGCAGGAAGGCACCTCACAGTCACGCTACAGGGGCTGAGAGGCCTGGGGGCCTGGAGGGGGGTTTCCAGGAGAGGGGAGGGGGTTACCTGGGGGCCCCCAGAGAGGAGGGGCTAAACTGGGCGTTCTTGTCCAGGAAGTCCTTGAGGCCTCGGAGCTCCAGAAGCACCGACTC
>CAEFZP010002241.1:32500-117500 GCA_903064625.1 Mallotus villosus
ACACAGTGCTTTAGAGGGAGGAACAGCTAGAGGAGTGAGAGAGAG
Organism: Mallotus villosus; assembly: GCA_903064625.1. Taxonomy (NCBI): domain Eukaryota; kingdom Metazoa; phylum Chordata; class Actinopteri; order Osmeriformes; family Salangidae; genus Mallotus; species Mallotus villosus. The sequence goes on from CAEFZP010002241.1 coordinate 32,546, forward strand.
CAGAGTGCTTTAGAGGGAGGAACAGCTGGAGGAGTGAGAGAGGAGGAACAGCTGGAGGAGAGAGAGAGAACAGAGTGCTTTAGAGGGAGGAACAGCTAGAGGAGTGAGAGAGAGCAGAGTGCTTTAGAGGGAGGAACAGCTGGAGGAAGGAGAGAGGAGGGAATGGGAGAGAGCAGAGTGCTTTAGAGGGAGGAACAGCTGGAGGAGAGAGAGAGAGCAGAGTGCTTTAGAGGGAGGAACAGCTGGAGGAGAGAGAGCAGAGTGCTTTAGAGGGAGGAACAGCTGGAGGAGAGAGAGAGAGCAGAGTGCTTTAGAGGGAGGAACAGCTGGAGGAGTGAGAGAGAGCAGAGTGCTTTAGAGGGAGGAACAGCTGGAGGAAGGAGAGAGGAGGAACAGCTGGAGGAGAGAGAGAGCAGAGTGCTTTAGAGGGAGGAACAGCTGGAGGAGTGAGAGAGAGCAGAGTGCTTTAGAGAGAGGAACAGCTGGAGGAGTGAGAGAGAGCAGAGTGCTTTAGAGGGAGGAACAGCTGGAGGAGAGAGAGAGAGCAGAGTGCTTTAGAGGGAGGAACAGCTGGAGGAGTGAGAGAGAGCAGAGTGCTTTAGAGGGAGGAACAGCTGGAGGAAGGAGAGAGGAGGAACAGCTGGAGGAGAGAGAGAGAGCAGAGTGCTTTAGAGGGAGGAACAGCTGGAGAAGAGAGAGAGAGCAGAGTGCTTTAGAGGGAGGAACAGCTGGAGGAGTGAGAGAGAGCAGAGTGCTTTAGAGGGAGGAACAGCTGGAGGAGAGAGAGAGAGCAGAGTGCTTTAGAGGGAGGAACAGCTAGAGGAGTGAGAGAGGAGGAACAGCTGGAGGAGAGAGAGAGAGCAGAGTGCTTTAGAGGGAGGAACAGCTGGAGGAAGGAGAGAGGAGGAACAGCTGGAGGAGAGAGAGAGAGCAGAGTGCTTTAGAGGGAGGAACAGCTAGAGGAGTGAGAGAGAGCAGAGTGCTTTAGAGGGAGGAACAGCTGGAGGAGTGAGAGAGGAGGGAAGGGGAGAGAGCAGAGTGCTTTAGAGAGCTCCACAGCTGGAGGAGTGAGAGAGGAGGGAAGGGGAGAGAGCAGGCGGGGAGGACTGACGGAGTGGGGAGGTCTACCTTTGCTGTGGAGAGCCTTGTGCACCTTGGCAGGCTTCTGCAGGGTGGAGGAGGCGGAGAACCCGGGGGGGAGCCGGACGTGGACCAGAGCCAGCAGGCTGGGACGACCCGCAGCCTGCTTCTGGTGGGGAGGGGCGAACGGGGCGGTGCTGAAGTAGAGCCGCACCCCTGCACACAGGGAAGAGAGAGAGAGGGAGAGGGAGAGGGAGAGAGACAGAGAGAGAGAGGGGGGGGGGAGGGAGAGAGGGAGAGGAAGAAGGTGAAGAACCAGGTGGGGTTGGACTGAAGAGCGCAGGATTGGGAGCGCTCCTCTCCTCCTCTTACCTGCGTGAGTGACAGCGAGCAGGTGGCAGTCTGACGACTCGGACCTGTCGATCACGGAGATCTGGACGATGGGCTTGAAGACGGAGCGATCGATGGTCCTGTGAGAGAGAGAGAGAGGGAAGGAGAGACGTGAGCCAGTGTCTCTGGAGGGCGGCTAAGGCGTTGAGGAAACAGGAAGTGATGTCAGGACGGTCACCTGGCGATGTTCCCGGCCGCGGCGACGATGGAGTTGAGAGACATGGCCGCCACTCGACTCATACCCTGCCCGTCTGAACCCAGGTCATACACCTGAAACCATGACAACCAGAGCACACACATTCTATTACACCTGAAACCACGACAACCACAGCACACACATTCTATTACACCTGAAACCACGACAACCAGAGCACACACATTCTATTACACCTGAAACCACGACAACCACAGCACACACATTCTATTACACCTGAAACCATGACAACCACAGCACACACATTCTATTACATCTGAAACCACGACAACCACAGCACACACATTCTATTACACCTGAAACCACAACAACCACAGCACACACATTCTATTACACCTGAAACCACGACAACCACAGCACACACATTCTATTACACCTGAAACCACGACAACCACAGCACACGCTTTTACTACATTCTATTACTACCGCTACTGACAGTAGGATTATTCATGTCTATAATACTACCATCTTTATCTCTATGGAGATTAGCAGATACAGTACGTGTGGTGCAGAGACGTGTGAGCGCCCCCCAGGGGATGACAGCTGTACCTGCAGGACTCCCTTCTCAGAGCGCGTGAACAGAATGTTGCGGGAGTTGTCGATGGCGATCTGTACAATGGGATCTGACAAAAACAACAAGAACGTGATTAGAGTCTGGAGAGTGGGGCAGGGTAGAGGGAGTGAGGCAGGGTAGAGGGAGTGAGGCAGGGTAGAGGGACGGGGTAGAGGGAGTGAGGCAGGGTAGGTCCCAGGCCCTCTGGTTCTCCTCCGGTTCCTTACCGTCCTCGGAGAAGGAGAACTGGAGCAGGGAGGGCACGAGGAAGGACAGGCTGCTCTTAGAGTGGTTGATCTTCTTGCAGCGCTGGCTGAACCAGCCCGCCTCCGCCTGGTAGGCCACCTCGTACAGGCAGCCGTCCTTCCCCGCCAGGAAGATGCGGCCCAGGTCGGTGGAGGTGATGGCCAGCAGGTAGGTGTTGTCTGTGGGGATGGAGTACAGGGGGTCCGGCAGCAGCTGCATCCCACCAGACATGCTGTCGTTCAGGCCTGCCGGGGGAGAGGGAGGGGGAGGGAGGAGAGATTTCACATAAGCAGACAGAGGGTGATGAAGGCCAAGGCCCTAATCGTCTAGGAGGAGGGCAGGTGTGTAGGAGGGCGGGTGTGGAGGAGAGCAGGTGTGTGGAGGGCAGGTGTGGAGGAGAGCAGGTGTGTGGAGGAGAGCAGGTGTGGAGGAGGGCAGGTGTGTGTAGGAGGGCAGGTGTGTGGAGGAGGGCAGGTGTGTGGAGGAGGGCAGGTGTGTGGAGGAGGGCAGGTGTGTGGAGGAGGGCAGGTGTGTGGAGGAGGGCAGGTGTGTGGAGGAGGGCAGGTGTGTGGAGGAGGGCAGGTGTGTGGAGGAGGGCAGGTGTGTGGAGGAGGGCAGGTGTGGAGGAGGGCAGGTGTGTGGAGGGCAGGTGTGGAGGAGGGCAGGTGTGGAGGAGGGCAGGTGTGTGGAGGGCAGGTGTGTGGAGGAGCGCAGGTGTGTGAAGGAGGGCAGGTGTGTGGAGGAGGGCAGGTGTGTGGAGGAGGGCAGGTGTGTAGGAGGGCAGGTGTGTGGAGGAGGGCAGGTGTGTAGGAGGGCAGGTGTGTGGAGGAGGGCAGGTGTGGAGGAGGGCAGGTGTGTGGAGGAGGGCAGGTGTGTGGAGGAGGGCAGGTGTGGAGAGGAGGGCAGGTGTGGAGAGGAGGGCAGGTGTGGAGGAGGGCAGGTGTGTGGAGGAGGGCAGGTGTGTGGAGGAGGGCAGGTGTGGAGGAGGGCAGGTGTGGAGGAGGGCAGGTGTGGAGGAGGGCAGGTGTGTGGAGGAGGGCAGGTGTGGAGGAGGGCAGGTGTGTGGAGGAGGGCAGGTGTGGAGGAGGGCAGGTGTGTGGAGGAGGGCAGGTGTGGAGGAGAGCAGGTGTGGAGGAGAGCAGGTGTGGAGGAGGGCAGGTGTGGAGGAGGGCAGGTGTGTGGAGGAGGGCAGGTGTGTGGAGGAGGGCAGGTGTGTGGAGGAGGGCAGGTGTGGAGGAGGGCAGGTGTGTGGAGGAGGGGCAGGTGTGTGGAGGAGGGCAGGTGTGTGGAGGAGGGCAGGTGTGTGGAGGGCAGGTGTGGAGGAGGGCAGGTGTGAAGGAGGGCAGGTGTGTAGGAGGGCAGGTGTGTGGAGGAGGGCAGGTGTGGAGGAGGGCAGGTGTGTGGAGGAGGGCAGGTGTGTGGAGGAGGGCAGGTGTGTGGAGGAGGGCAGGTGTGGAGGAGGGCAGGTGTGAAGGAGGGCAGGTGTGGAGGAGAGCAGGTGTGTGGAGGAGGGCAGGTGTGGAGGAGGGCAGGTGTGTAGGAGGGCAGGTGTGTGGAGGAGGGCAGGTGTGTGGAGGAGGGCAGGTGTGGAGGAGGGCAGGTGTGTGGAGGAGGGCAGGTGTGGAGGAGGGCAGGTGTGTGGAGGAGGGCAGGTGTGTAGGAGGGCAGGTAAGGGGCAGCATCTCCACTCACCTGCCACAGCCTTGGGGAAGCTCAGTCCCAGGATCACCACGTCCACCGGGGTGGCCAAGACCAACAGGAAGTGGATGTGTGGCTGGAAGATACCTGGAGGACACAAGACCACGAGGACACATTGTAGGCTGGTGGTGCATCACTCTAAACATGAGCACTGTGCCTGTTACAATACAGAGAGCTCCTAGACTCACTCACAAAACACTGTTCAAACTACGCACTTCTGACACTTGATTTCCTGCTGTGGGTACTGTCTACATGCACTATTGCTATGCTGTAAAATGAATGACGTGTCAGTTGCGATGTGAGGGCTTTTGTACCTAGTTTGGGCTTCACCAGGCCTACTGACAGAATGGTTTCACTCAGTCCATCAAAGTACGCCACATCTCCCCTGCAGACAGAGAGAGACAAACACCAGTCACAAGTGTGTCAGAGCTCTTCACCTGAGAGAGAGAGACCAGTCACAGAGTGTCAGAGCTCTTCATCTGAGAGAGAGAGAGACCAGTCACAGTGAGCTCTCTTCATCTGAGAGAGAGACACCAGTCACAGTGAGCTCTCTTCATCTGAGAGAGAGACACCAGTCACAGTGTGTCAGAGCTCTTCATCTGAGAGAGACACCAGTCACAGTGAGCTCTCTTCATCTGAAAGAGACCAACACCAGTCACAGTGTGTCAGAACTCTTCACCTGAGAGAGAGAGACCAGTCACAGTGTGTCAGAGCTCTCTTCATCTGAGAGACAAACACCAGTCACAGTGTGTCAGAGCTCTTCATCTGAGAGAGAGAGACCAGTCACAGTGTGTCAGAGCTCTTCATCTGAGAGAGAGAGAGACCAGTCACAGTGTGTCAGAGCTCTCTTCATCTGAGAGAGAGAGAGACCAGTCACAGTGTGTGAGAGCTCTTCATCTGAGAGAGAGAGAGACCAGTCACAGTGTGTCAGAGCTCTCTTCATCTGAGAGAGAGAGAGACCAGTCACAGTGTGTCAGAGCTCTCTTCATCTGAGAGAGAGAGACACCAGTCACAGTGTGTCAGAGCTCTCTTCATCTGAGAGACAAACACCAGTCACAGTGTGTCAGAGCTCTTCATCTGAGAGAGAGAGACACCAGTCACAGTGTGTCAGAGCTCTCTTCATCTGAGAGACAAACACCAGTCACAGTGTGTCAGAGCTCTTCATCTGAGAGAGAGACCAGTCACAGTGTGTCAGAGCTCTTCATCTGAGAGAGAGAGAGACCAGTCACAGTGTGTCAGAGCTCTCTTCATCTGAGAGAGAGAGAGACCAGTCACAGTGTGTCAGAGCTCTCTTCATCTGAGAGAGAGAGACACCAGTCACAGAGTGTCAGAGCTCTCTTCATCTGAGAGAGAGAGAGACCAGTCACAGTGTGTCGGAGCTCTTCATCTGAGAGAGAGAGAGACCAGTCACAGAGTGTCAGAGCTCTCTTCATCTGAGAGAGACAATCACCAGTCACAGTGTGTCAGAAGTCTCTTCATCTGATAGAGAGAGACACCAGTCACAGTGAGCTCTCTTCATCTGAGAGAGACAAACACCAGTCACAGTGTGTCAGAGCTCTTCATCTGGTCCACGGCCCCAGAGAGACAGGAGGGACTGGAACATGTAATCCTGAATACTCACCCATCTTCGTAGTTCCACATGAAGATGTCGTTGTCGATGGTGAGCCATGCCCTGCAGATCTCGGGGAACACTCCCATCATGCAGTTGCACTGCATATCTATGGAGCTGGTCAAGGTCTTTTCCCACTGAGGTTCCCTTGAAGTGACTCGTATTCGTCCAGATCGAAACAAGACATCCGATTGTACGACAGTGCAAAACAGGCGACTTTCACAAGTAGTATCACAGTTGAGCCATGCTTCATAGAGCTAGGACTCTTCCAACGCTGTTTAAATCTGCTCAAAAGGATACGGCTGAATTGCTCCACCAGCTCAGGCGGAAGGGGCACCCTGCGTACCGCACTGAGCTCTGGGAGGTTCGGTACGGTAATAAGCCCCGGTCCTTGGAGCGGGTAGTCCATGTCGGATACCCCAGACAGGGACGGCATGTCTGCGGGAGCGGGACAAGACATCGGTAAGCGTGAGCTGACTTTTTGAAATACGATTTTGTAATGACCACATCAACGCTGAGAAAGGGTAGTCGTTTTTACACTCTGGTAAAATACATAACGTGACTTGATGACCAGATATAACGCGGTGAAGGACTATGTTCTTCTAATCGTTGATTCGCTATCTGGTGTTCTCTCTGTGAACGCTATTTGTATGTCGCTTCGGGTAAAAGCGTCTGACATGTCACATGATGCAAAGTCACTGGTGTGCTGCCTGAGGAGACAGTTTAGACTTACTGTGAGAAGGAACATTGAGGAGTTCTGACAGGTCTGGGAAGCATCGATCCTCCTGAAGATGTCTATCGATGAGCCGGCCAGAGCTTTCCAAAGCTTCGGCAAGAGCAGCGGCTGGACTGCTCGGTCCGACGCTAGACGGCATTGCTTCAGCTCAAGCCGATGTCTGTGTGGAGAAACAGTCGTGTCTTTCCACAAGGAGGCAACTACAATGCCGTATCCAAGCAGACAGTTTTCATCTTTTAAGCGTTGTTTAAGAATGATCTGAAGGTTAGTCTAGCTAGGTTTCCTGAGTTGGCTTGCTAGGATGCTAAGCTAGTAGCAAGCTAGCTAAGCTCACTTGTAAAGCTCACAGGTTCGCTGGTTGCTAAGTGTCCATACTTTGGTGAGCGTATATGAGAAGGCATTTAGCGTATTGTCTTTTAAACGTTAGTTTGCTGTCTGGATACTAAAAATACAAACAATGCCCAAACTTGGTTGACTATCTGCCCTGGTAGTACAAAACGCGCGCTCAGTTCATATTCATAGAAGATTAGCAAAGCCGGCTAGCTAGCAATAATGGCTAAGGGAATGCGAATAACGTGACAAACTTTGACTCGTAACTCATATCGTGCCAACTTACCCTGGTGACAGTGCCGTCCGCTGATGTTGTGTCGAGCGACTTTACAACTGTATTAAAGAGCACAACTCCTAGCTAATGTTTTCAGACTTTCGTAAACAAACGAATGCTACAGCCCGCCAGCCTCATGCCTTGAGTTGAAGGGTGAAAGGTCATGAATGGAGACGCAACATCCGGCCAGGTTGGTTGGTTGTGCTTCAAGTGCGTGTTCGCTAGATGGCGCCAGAGGTCTATATGAGAAGGTCAAGCGTCCAAGAGATTGGATTTTGAGGCCATGCACCTGTTGGTGTTTGAGCTTATTTTAGTAGTCCGATACACTCGTTAACTACAGGAAATTCTTGAACCAACATATCCCACCTCATAGAAATATCTTGCTTATCATTTGAACCCATCTCAGATGGCGTTACAACATACACTAGCCCAATATAATGTGGCACCAACTTCAAATGTCCCTCTGCAATTTTCTTATCAAAGGGCTGAATTGACCCAAAACAGAACAAGACAACTGTAAAACAAATACAAATAATAAAAAGGTCTAAAATAACAGACAAAGTGGACGTTAGTTTCAAAGCTGACTGTTCTATCCATTTAAAACAAACTCAAACGCAAACAAGACAAGTAACAAAGAGAAGTAAAAAAAATTTATTGCAGTATTTTGCTCCACCAGATGTGCTGGGGAACCCCTTTCTCTTTCTCAGATGACCGTTACATCAAAATCTACATTTACAAAACTGTCCCCTCGCATATCGGCCACCTATACTGCATGCTTTGCTTTTCAACAGAATAAATTATTTCCAAGAGACTCCATTGTACAGCATGGGTAAAACAAACCAAGAGAGGAAAACAAAAGGATTATTTTAAAAGAAGCATCCTGGAAACGGAGCAAAGCTAAAGAAATTCATCCGCTGCTAGGCTTCAAGAACACTTTATTAAGAACATCAACAGACTAAATTTCCAACATTCACTTTGTTTATTTTGTTTTCTTTTAAACAGAACTTTTGTCAGAGATATAAACATGTTGTTTTGTTTTGTTTTTTTTAGTTAAACTATTATACAGTGGGAGTAAAAACCAAACAACCGAGTTGCTGCACAACAGCGAAGGAACTCCCACACAATGTTTGCCAAAACATTTCCTTCTGGTGTGTTTTATCTGTTTAACTTAAACATGTCCTGGGATCCGATTTACAGTTCCTCGCAGATCAACGTATCACAACACTCGCTCTGCCCTCGTCAGTCCTCATCCATCTCCCGTTTACGCCGTCCTCTGTGTTTCCGAGTCCTCTGTCTTTACAAAATATTGGATCCATGTCGAGTTTGGCTGCAAAGGTGTGTGTGTGTGTGTGTGTGTGTGAACAGGCGGAGGTGATTAGCTAGACCCCTCCTTGGCTGCGTATAGAGACCGTAACGTCTGCACCACTCTGTTCGTGAGCTTGTGGCCACTCGTCAAGGAGATTTTCTTGTAAATAATGTCAGACTCCTTGATGGTGTCCACCCAAGGCACCAGTTTGCGCCCGTCCCGTTTCTTGGCCTCCGCCCAGGGCCCGGAGTAGGAGCCGGCCATCCAGTGCACGCTGTAGCCCGTGGAGACCTTCTGGATGACCCGGGCGATCTGAGGACGGTCCTTGTACTTGGGGCAGCAGAGGGCGATCACGTCCATGGATCCCACCGCCTCGTTCATGTGGCCCGACGCCTCGGCCGAGTCGCCGCCCTTCCTGGACCGCCGGGACGCCTGGAGAGGAGGAAGAGGAGGAGAGGAAGAGTGGAGGAGGAAGAGAAGAAGAGTGGAGGAGAGGAGGAGGAAGCATGGAGGAGAGGAGGAGGAGAGGAAAGCAGGAGAGGAAGAGTGGAGCGGAGCGGAAGAGGAAGAGAAGAAGAATAGATGAGCAGAGGAGGAGAAGAAGAGGAAGAATGGAGAGGAAGGCAGGAGAGGAGGAACACAGGAGAACAGCAGGTGTGGTTAAGAGGAGGAGACAAAGAGAGGGAATGGCGTCAGGGACATCACACCCTTACTGTTCCCCACCAGCCAGCCCCCCTCCCCTGCCCCTCCCCTGCCCCCCCTAAGCACGTACCCCCGGGGTCTTCTCCTCCCCGTCGCTCTCGTCATCGTCCGTGTCGACGGGCACGGCGTGGTGGTGGTTCTTGGGGGTGGGGGCTCCCAGCAGAGCCGAGATGGCTTTGTTCCTGGCGTTGGCCGACGCCTCCCCACCCTCCTCGTCTTCCTCGTCTGGGTCCAAGTGCTCCATCAGTAACTTGAACTGAGAGAGAGAGAGAGTGGGGAGGGAGAAAATAAGTAAAGAGAGAAAGAAGGAGCGAGAAAGGGAAAGAATGAGTAAGGGGGAGAGAGAGAGAGAGAGAGAGAGGGTTGAAAGCAAGAGTGAAAGAGAGAGGGAGAAAGTGAGTGAGAGAGTGGGGGTGAGAGAAAGTGAGGGTGAAAGCGAGAATGAGAGAGAGAGAGAGAGAGTGGGGGTGAAAGCGAGAGTGAAAGAGAGAGAGAGAGGGTGAGAGAGTGAGGGAGAGGGTGTCTCCCTGGTTCAGCTGAGAGGGTGAAGGGCAGAGCAGCAGAGACACCTACGTCCAGGTACTGCTTGACGATCCTCCTCTTGATGTCGTAGGTGAGGGTGGCATTGGCCAGGTCTCTGTTCAGGAAGTCCAGGGTTTGCCGAGGGCCGAAGTGCACGTTGGCCTTCCTGTTGACCGCCTTGTCGTACACCTTGGCAGACTCCGTCGGAGAGTACTTCTGGATTTTACTGAGGAGGGGGGAGGGAGGAGGGGACGAAGGGGGGGAGGGAGGGGAGGGGGGGAGGGGCGTAGAGTCAGTCAGGGTGTCCCAGTCTGAACCTTCTCCTGAGAGAGCGGGCTGGAGCTGGGGTGAGGAGGGTTGGAGACGGTGTGGGGTGAGTGGTGTGTGTGTGGCTGTATGGAGGGTGTAAGATGCAGTGTGTGTGTGTGTGTGTGTGTCTGTATGGAGGGTGTGAGATACAGTGTGTGTGTGTGTGGCTGTATGGAGGGTGTGAGATACAGCGTGTGTGTGTGTGTGTGTGTGTGTGTGTGGCTGTATGGAGGGTGTGAGATACAGTGTGTGTGTGTGTGTGTGTGTGTGTGTGTGTGTGTGTGTGGTGTGCGAGCGCGTCCCCTACCTGTCGGAGAAGCCGTACAGGTTCTTCAGGTGCTGTTTGAGCACCAGCAGCAGCAGGATGCCCTGCGAGGCGTTGGCAAAGTCCAGCAGGGGGGCGGTGTTCTCCGGCAGGCGCTGGAGCACCTTCTCCACGTCCTCCACCTCCAGGTCCGAGTCGGAGCCCGAGCCGGGCTGGCCCCGGGGCCCCTTCTTGGGCCGGCGCGCCGCCTCGTCCTCGGAGGAGGAGCTGGAGGTGGAGCTGGAGGACGAGCCGCCGCCGCCTCGCTCCTCCTCCGAGCCGTACTTCCTCTCGCGCTCCTTCTTCTTCTTCTTTTTCTTCTTCTTGTCTTTCTCCCGGCGGACGGGCTCTTTGAGGAGGGACTGGAGAGGGGGAGGGGGAGGGAGGGAGGGGGGGGAGGGAGGGAGGGGGGGGAGGGAGGGGGGGAGACAGGTTAGAGGTTGGGACGAGTCTTGATCGTCGTAAGCGGTTTTGACGGACAGTGTCGTCGTAATCTTTTTATGCCATTCGTTTTTGAATGGCGACGGGACATTTTTCGATATAATTTAATTTAGGTTCATTCACAGTCTGCTGCGGTGACATGGCGTGTAACAATAAAGCCTCCCATAGACAATGAGGTCAGTGAGGTCCGGCACGTCAGACCAAAATCACCACGACGTGTGTGTGTGAGAGTGTGTCCTACCTCTTTGAAGGACTGCAGCAGGTTGCTCCCTGACACAGACAGGGTGATGTCTATGTGGTGCTGTGTGTGTGTGTGGTGTGTGTGTGTGTGTGTGTGTGTGTGTGTGTGTGTGTGTGTGTGTGTGTGTGTGTGTGTGTGTGAGAGTGTGTCCTACCTCTTTGAAGGACTGCAGCAGGTTGCTCCCCGACACAGACAGGGTGATGTCTATGTGGTGCTGTGTGTGTGTGTATGTGTGTGTGTGTGTGTGTGTGTGTGTGCGCGTGTGTGTGTGTGTGTGTGTGTGTGTGTGTGTGTGTGTGAGTGTGTGTGTGTGTGAGAGAGAGTGTGTCCTACCTCTTTGAAGGACTGCAGCAGGTTGCTCCCCGGACACAGACAGGGTGATGTCTATGTGGTGCTGTGTGTGTGTGTGTGAGTGTGTGTGTGTGTGTGTGTGTATGTGTGTGTGTGAGAGAGAGTGTGTTCTACCTCTTTGAAGGACTGCAGCAGGTTGCTGCCCGACACAGACAGGGTGATGTCTATGTGGTGCTGTGTGTGTGTGTGTGAGTGTGTGTGTGTGTGTGTGTATGTGTGTGTGTGAGAGAGTGTGTCCTACCTCTTTGAAGGACTGCAGCAGGTTGCTCCCGGACACAGACAGGGTGATGTCTATGTGGTGCTGTGTGTGTGTGTGTGTGGTGTGTGAGTGTGTGTGTGTGTGTGTGTGTGTGTGTGTGTGGTGCTGTGTGTGTGTGTGGATGTGTGTGTGTGTGTGTGAGAGAGAGTGTGTCCTACCTCTTTGAAGGACTGCAGCAGGTTGCTGCCTGACACCGACAGGGTGATGTCTATGTGGTGCATGATGAACAGAGGCTCCTCCTGACTCTGGAAGGGGAAGCAGGCCAGGTTGTCTGCGATGAACAGCAGCATGTTCACCTCCGTCTTCTGCAGGGGGACACAGCAGACACGGGTCAGACGTCACACACATCACACACCTCTCACACACATCACACATCACACACAGCACACACCGCGCACACACAGCACACACCGCGCACACACAGCACACACCGCGCACACACAGCACACACAGAGCACACACAGCACACACCGCGCACACACATCACACACCGCGCACACACAGCACACACCGCGCACACACAGCACACACCGCTCACACACATCACACACCGCTCACACACAGCACACACCGCTCACACACATCACACACCGCGCACACACAGCACACACCGCGCACACACAGCACACACACAGCACACACCGCTCACACACATCACACACCTCGCACACACAGCACACCTCTCACACACATCATACACATCACACACACCTCTCACACACATCACACACATCACACACCTCACACACCTCTCACACACATCACACACATCACACACATCACACACACATCACACACCTCTCACACACATCATACACCTCTCTCACACACATCATACACCTCTCACACACCTCACACACACCTCTCACACAGGAAGAGCCCCCACGGGAGGACAAGAATGGCATGGGGTGACGAGGAGGGGGAGGGGGGAAGAGTGGGACAGAGAGGGAAAGGGAGAGAGAGAGTGTGAGGGAGAGCGAGAAAGTGGGAGAGAATGAGAGGGAGAGAATGAGAGAGAAAGGGAGAGAGAGAGTGTGAGGGAGAGAGGGAGAGAAAGAGCGAGAAAGTGGGAGAGAGAATGGGAGAAAGAGAGGGAGGGAGAGAGTGGGAGAAAGAGCGAGAGAGTGGGAGAGAGAGGGAGAGTGGGTGGGAGAGAGGGTGGAAGAGAGGGTGGGAGAGAGGGAGAGAGAGAGAGGGACTCACAGAGCTGTCGTCGAACAGGCTGAGCAGTGAGCTGAGGAAGGCTCTGCGGTACTGCCGGTTGGTTCGGACCATAGAGAACAGGTGTGCGCAGAGTGCCGTGGTGGTCTCATCCTGCCTGAAGCCTCGGATCACCCCGCTCCGAGACCCCATGATGGCCTGCTGGACCTGGTAGGCCATCTTCATCCCTGCCACTGCCTTCATCTGCACACACACAGAGATACATACACACGCAGGTTTACACACACACACAGGTATACATACACACACACAGGTATACACACACACACACACAGGTATACATACACAGGTATACACACACACACACACACACACACAGGTATACATACACACACAGGTATACACACACACACACACAGGTATACATACACAGGTATACACACACACACACACACACAGGTATACATACACACACACAGGTATACATACACAGGTATACACACACACACACAGGTATACATACACACACACAGGTATACATACACAGGTATACACACACACAGGTTTACACACGCATACACTCACAGATTTACACACACACACAGGTATACATACACACGCAGGTTTACACACACACATACAGGTATACACACACACACAGGTATACACACACAGGTGTACAGGCACACACACACACACACACACACACAGGTATACACACAGGTATACACACACAGGTGTACAGGCACACACACACACACACAGGTATACACACAGGTATACACACAGGTGTACAGGCACACACACACACACACACACACACACACACACACACACACACACACAGGTATACACACAGGTATACACACACAGGTGTACAGGCACACACACACACACACACACACACAGGTATACACACAGGTATACACACACAGGTGTACAGGCACACACACACACACACACACACACACACACACACACACACAGGTATACACACAGGTATACACACAGGTATACACACAGGTATACACACACAGGTGTACAGGCACACATGCACCGGGCCACTCACATGGATGAAGCCTGTGTACTTCTTGTCGATCTCCACCAGCTGCTGGTCCGACTTGTTCCTCATGGTGGGCTCCGGGTCCGTTCCCATGGCGATCAGGTAGGGCACGCACTGGAACGCAAGGGTTACCCATACTCATCAGCAGGAACCATGGAGCCTTCCGAGTGTGTGTGAGAGTGCGTGTGTGTGAGAGTGTAAGTGAGTGAGCATCAGTATTGTGTGTGTCTGTGAGTGAGTGTGTTTCTGTCTGTGTGTGTGTGTGTGTGTGAGTGAGTGTGTTTATGTCTGTGTGTGTGTGTTACCTGCACAGGGTGGATGAGGCCCTGGTTGAGGGTGAGGGCGATGACACTGAGGGCAAAGTGTCTGACGTTGGACTGGGTGTGGAAGAAAGCTTCCAGAACCTGCTTGAGGTACAGCTGCATGATGGAGCTGCTCATCCCTGACGAGATGTCTCCCATCTCCTTCAGATCCTCCTTCTTGGACAGCTTCTTCCCTGGAGAACACACACACACACACGGAGGGTTACGAAACTGGAGCCCCCATCAGCCTCGGTGCATCGATGGTGTGGTGGTGTGTGTGTGGGGGGGGTATGTGTGTGTTACTGTGTGTGTGTGTGTGGGGGGAGGGGTATGTCTGTGTTTCTGTGGGGTGTGTGTGTGTGGGGGGGAGGGGTATGTGTGTGTTTCTGTGGGGTGTGTGTGGGGGGGGGAGGGGTATGTGTGTGTTTTCTGTGTGTGTGTGGGGTGTGTGTGTGAGGGGTGTGTGTGGGGGGGGAGGGGTATGTGTGTGTTTCTGTGTGTGGTGTGTGGGGTGTGTGTGTGTGGGGGGGAGGGGTAGTGTGTGTGTTTCTGTGGGGTGTGTGTGGGGGGGGGAGGGGTATGTGTGTGTTTCTGTGGGGGTGTGTGTGTGGGGGTATGTGTGTGTTTCTGTGTGTGTGTGGGGTGTGTGTGTGGAGGGGTGTGTGTGGGGGGGGAGGGGGTATGTGTGTGTTTCTGTGTGTGTGGTGGGGGGTGTGTGTGGGTGGGGGGAGGGGGTATGTGTGTGTTAATGTGGTGTGTGTGTGTGTGTGGTGTGTGGGGGGAGGGGTATGTGTGTGTTTCTGTGGGGTGTGGTGTGGGGGGGAGGGGTATGTGTGTGTTTCTGTGTGTGTGGGGGTGTGTGTGTGAGGGGTGTGTGTGGGGGGGGAGGGGTATGTGTGTGTTTCTGTGGGTGTGTGTGGGGGTGTGGTGTGGGTGGGGTGTGTGTGTGTGTAGGGTGTGTGTGTGTGTGTGTGGGGTGTGTGAGGTGTGTGTGTGTGTGAGGTGTGTGTGTGTGTGGTGTGTGGTGTGTGTGGGGTGTGTGTGTGTGGTGTGTGTGTGTTTGGGGTGTGTGAGGCGTGTGTGTGTGGGGTGTGTGTGTGTGTGGGGTGTGTGGTGTGTGTGTGTGTGGGGTGTGTGTGTGTGTGTGAGACTCACACTCGCGGTCGGCCTCCTGCATACGTGAGTCCTCCTCCTGCAGGTAGTTCTGCAGGTTCTTCAGCACCTGGATCTTCAGGTTCACTGAGCTGCTGGGGTCAGACAGGATGCCGTTGTACAGGGTCTTTACATCCTGGAAGAACATCAGGTCTGGGTACATGATGAACTGGAAGCCTGGAGAGAGAAGGAGAGGGAGAGAGAGGAGAGAGAGAGAGAGAGAGAGAGAGAGAGAGGGGGGAGGTTGAAGAGAGAGGAGAGGGGGAGACGGAAAGAGAGGAGGGAGAAGGAACATCAGCAGGAGCAGAGGAACTCTTCATCAGCGAGACACTCTGGGGTGTGGTGACCCAGGGCGACGGTAACCCAGGGCGACGGTAAACTCACCCAGCCCGATGATAGCCTTGGTCTGGACCTCCTCGTCTTCATGCTTGGTGAAGTACAACAGAAGCTCCAACACCTTGTCCTTAATGATCACCTGTCGAGGAAACGCACTCGTTTACAAACCGTTCCATTAACACGTCTCAAACACACAGTCTCAAACACACAGTCTCAAACACACAGTCTCAAACACACAGTCTCAAACACACCCCTCTCTCCCAGACCCGCTCCCTCCTCACCTTGTTGGCCCCCTTGAAGTCCTCCTGGTCGAAGTCAAAGTGCCGACACAGCGCCCCCACGGTGAACAGCGAGCGCAGCAAGGCGGGCTTGTTGGCGGTCAGAGCCATGTTACTGGAGTCCTCCTGGTGCTGCGTCTTCAGCTTGGTCAGGGCGCCTGCAGACACACACACACACAACACCACGTTACACACACACACAACACCACGTTACACACACACACACCACCACGTTACACACACACCACGTTAGACACACACACACACAACACCACGTTACACACACACCACGTTATACACATCACACACACACACACACACAACACCACGTTACACACACAACACGTTAGACACATCACACACACACACCAACAACACCACGTTACACACACAAACACGTTAGATACATCACACACACACACACACACACACACACAAACACCACGTTACACACACACACAACACGTTAGACACATCACGACACACAGACACACACACACCACCACGTTAGACACACCACGACACACACAACACCACGTTACAGACATACACACACACACAACACCACGTTACAGACACACACACACACACACACACACGCACACACACGCACAAACACACACACAACACCACGACACACACACCACAACACACACACACCACCACGTTATAGACACACCACGACACACACACACCACCACGTTACAGACACACCAGACCACACACACCCACACAACACCACGTTACAGCCACGCCACGACACACACACACACACACACCAGACCACAGCCTGACTTTCATGACTTCACAAGCAGTTCATGTCGAGTCATGCAGAACATGGAGGTTTAAGCTAGCGGCGGCTCATCCCCATAGCAACAGAACCCCGAAGAGAGGGCTCCTCCCTGTCTTACCGTAGTATCTGTTGAAACACGCCCACACAAACTTGTGGTTGTGAGTGACCCTGTTCACCACAGCTCCCAGACAGCTCACGCAGTGCTGGACAACCTGAGGACACACATGGAGACAGTTACTCAATCATGATGGAGTGATAGATACAATACAGAGACAGAGAGAGACAGAGAGAGGGAGGGAGAGAGAGAGAGAGAGGGGAAGAGAGTGGGAGGGGAGAGAGAGAGGGAGGGAGAGAGAGAGAAGATAATACGCTTTCCTAAGATAGAGGGAGGGAGCGGGTGGAGGGAGGGAGGGAGGGAGCGGGTGAGAGAGAGAGAGCCAGTCAGACAGAGAGGGAAGGAGGGTGAGGAGAGAGAGTTTAGGACAGGGCCAGATGGAGAGAGAGAGACACTAACCGTCATGCCGTATTTGATGATGAGCTTCATGAGGTCTTCTTCTATGGTGGTGAGGAAGGTCTCGCTGGGGTGCTCCATCAGAGGCACCACCAGCTCCAGGATCTTAGCCACGTTACAGATCACCATGAAGTCACTCTGGGTCTGAAAACACACACCACACAACGCACACACATTTAGATTCCGAAATATTACTTTCCTAATATAATAAATTCATTCCTTTTAGAATTCCTATTTATTTCATAGGTAAATATGATTACATTATTGTAATATATTACATTCAAAATTAGCTAGTTGAATATTAGTTGTGCACGTGTACTTCCAGTGACCAGCCACTAGATGGCCCTAGAGCTCTTCATATGAACAAGCACTTTTCTTCTCCCCAACCATCCTAACATCCTAACAGCCTAACAGCCTAACATCCTAACTCCACTACCTGGTGCTCCAGGAGCACACGGAAGTTTGAATCGACTGCAGGACTGAAAACATGAGGACAAGCGGAGAGCCAGGTTGTGGGCCAGGTTGTGGGTTACGTACGTTGCACTTGGTGGTGAGGTAGGGCTGCATGGTCATGGCATGTTTGACCATCAGCTGGGGTCTGATCTTACTGAACAGGAAGAGAGTGGTGATGCAGGACACCAGACGGTTTGAGTTGACTCCATCTGCAACACACACACACACAGACGTTAACAACCCATGAACTAAACATGGTCAGGGTTAGGGTGGTTCGACTGAGGATGGTCAGGGTTAGGGTCAGGATGGTCATGGTGGTTAGGGTCAGGGTGGTTAGGGTGGTCAGGGTCAGGATGTTTAGGGTCAGGATGGTTAGGGTCAGGGTGGTTACGGTGGTTAGGGTCAGGATGGTCAGGGTCAGGGTGGTTAGGGTCAGGGTGGTTACGGTGGTCAGGGTTAGGATGGTCAGGGTCAGGGTGGTTAGGGTCAGGGTGGTTACGGTGGTCAGGGTTAGGGTCAGGGTGGTTGGGGTCAGGGTGGTTACGGTGGTCAGGGTCAGGATGGTCAGGGTCAGGGTGGGTACCTGTGAGGGACTCCTCGTGTTTCAGGATGTGCTCCACCAGGTTGTCCACCAGCTGGACGCAGGCCTTCCTGGCCGGCTTGTACGAGGCGTCCTCCTCTGACCTCAGCAGCTGCAGGGAGAGAAGGGAGAGGAGGGAGAGAAGGGAGGCCATGAGAGAAGGGAGAGGAGGGAGGCCATGAGAGGGAGGCCGTGAGAGAAGGGAGAGGAGGGAGAGGAGGGAGGGCCGTGAGAGAAGGGAGAGGAGGGAGGCCCGTGAGAGAAGGGAGAGGAGGGAGAGGAGGGAGGCCGTGAGAGAAGGGAGAGGAGGGAGGCCGTGAGAGAAGGGAGAGGAGGGAGGCCGTGAGAGATATATACACCTCTTCATCATCTCAAGTCACATCCTAGATCTGCAGGTCTCAAGTCACGACTCATACTGGTCCCAAGCACAGTCCCCAAGTCACAGTCACCAAGTCACAGTCACCAAGTCACAGTCCCCAAATCACAGTCCCCAAGTCACAGTCCCCAAATCACAGTCCCCAAGTCACAGTCACCAAGTCACAGCCCCCAAGTCACAGTCCCCAAGTCACAGTCCCCAAGTCACAGTCACCAAGTCACATATCATACACCCCAGACCCCCAGCGGTACTCACGTTCTGAAGTAGCTGCTCAAACCAGTCGTAGCCGGTCTCTTTGCATGCAGACACCTGAAGGAGAAACCAGAAGAGGTTTCAGAGAAGAACCAGGAACAGAGTTCTAGCTCGCCGTGTTCCCCTGAGGACGGCTCGACGCTCCCGAGCCCAGACACGCCCCCAAGCCCAGACACTCACCACGTCTGTGATGTTGAGGATCTTCCTGGTCATGGCGTCCTTGTCGTGATTGGGCGTCGGTGTGAACCAGAGCTTCTGGAAAGTCTCGTTGACCAGTTTCTGGAGGAGAGGATGGGATTGGTACATGATAAACACACACTTCTACGCATAGGTGGTACTTGAACACACACGCTTCCAGACTTTGGAGGTAGTTGTATACACACACACACACACACACACACACACACACACCTTGATGCCCTCTTCGTCGTGACCCTCCTGATCATCTTCACACACATCTCGGTGACCTTGTTGAAGGTGGGCTGCTCCAGACAGATGTCCCGCAGGATCTTGATGACACGCTTCCTCACACTGATGCCCGTGTCCTGGAGGGGGGGGGGAGACGAGGCGGGGGGGACAGGTTCAGGGAAGGAGGGGCCACTGACCACTTCTTACAACAACAATCATTACTCAGGTAAAGCTAGATCCGTTTTTAACAACTAATTGGAAAGACATTCAATATGCGACGCCACGCGGTACACCAAACATCGTCTGGCCTGCAGTGAGACTACATGTATACTCGTAGGTAGGAAGGAAAGAATGACTCCAAGTATGAACTTCAAATAAACTGGGCTTGCAGTTCACTGTCAGCTCCCTAGGAGGCAGTGTGGAGACAAATGTGTATCTGATATGTATATTTATACCTCAGCTGAACTTCTCCACTTGCTATGAACTCAGAGCTAAAGGTGGCCAATGTCTCGGGCAGAGTTGTCTGCAGGGCAGACTTCTGCCCTTCACCCAGACCACCAGACTGCCCTGTGAGGGCTGGTGGCCCCTGCCCTGGTGGCCCTGCCCTGGTGGCCCCTGCCCTGGTGGCCCCTGCCCTTCACCCAGACCACCAGACTGCCCTGTGAGGGCTGGTGGGCCCCTGCCCTGGTGGCCCCTGCCCTGGTGGCCCCTGCCCTGGTGGCCCCTGCCCTGGTGGCCCCTGCCCTGGTGGCCCCTGCCCTGGTGGCCCCTGCCCTTCACCCAGACCACCAGACTGCCCTGTGAGGGCTGGTGGCCCCTGCCCTGGTGGCCCCTGCCCTGGTGGCCCCTGCCCTGGTGGCCCCTGCCCTGGTGGCCCCTGCCCTGGTGGCCCCTGCCCTGGTGGCCCCTGCCCTTCACCCAGACCACCAGACTGCCCTGTGAGGGTATCTAATATGCTTCGGGAACATTACCTACTTCGTTGCTGCCAACAGCTAAACGCTCAAGTATGAAAGGCCGGGTGTGGTGACTTGTGAACTAGGCTGCGGTGAAGGTGTGTGAGTGTGAAGGTGTGAGTGTGAAGGTGTGAGTGTGTGAAGGTGTGAAGGTGTGAGTCTGTGGTTACCAGGATCCTCTCGATGAGCATGTCGTAGTACTGCTCCGTCAGCTGTGTGTGTGAGTGTGAAGGTGTGTGTGTGTGTGAGTGTGTGAAGGTGTGTGTGGTTACCAGGATCCTCTCTATGAGCATGTCGTAGTACTGCTCCGTCAGCTGTGTGTGTGAGTGTGAAGTGTGTGTGTGTGTGTGTGAGTGTGTGAGGTGTGTGTGGTTACCAGGATCCTCTCTATGAGCATGTCGTAGTACTGCTCCGTCAGCTGGGGTCGGCTGAGGACGAAGCGTCCCAGCAGCTCCACGGCCGCCTCCCGCACGCTGGTGGAGTTATCCATGAGACGCCCGTGCACCCCGCGCTGCATGTCCGACTGGACCACAGAGAGAGAGAGAGAGACTTTAGGGGAGGACCCTCACGAGTGGCACATATCTACTCCTCTTTTTGAAGTTTGTTTTTTACATTTTGGGACATTTTTTTAAGTGAAGAAGGCTCTCCCTCTCTCTCCCAGCCCGCTCTCCCTCTCTCTCCCAGCCCGCTCTCCCTCTCTCCCATCCCGCTCTCCCTCTCTCTCCCAGCCCGCTCTCCCTCTCTCCCAGCCCGCTCTCCCTCTCTCTCCCAGCCCTTTCTCCCTCTCTCTCCAGCCCACTCTCCCTCTCTCTCCCAGCCCTTTCTCCCTCTCTCTCCCATCCCGCTCTCCCTCTCTCTCCCAGCCGCTCTCCCTCTCTCTCCCAGCCCGCTCTCCATCTCTCCCAGCTGCTCTCCCTCTCTCTCCCAGCCCGCTCTCCCTCTCTCCCAGCCTGCTCTCCTCTCTCCTCCCAGCCCGCTCTCCCTCTCTCTCCCAGCCCGCTCTCCCTCTCTCCCATCCCGCTCTCCCTCTCTCTCCCAGCCCGCTCTCCCTCTCTCTCCCAGCCCGCTCTCCTCTCTCTCTCCCGCCCGCTCTCCCTCTCTCCCCAGCCTGCTCTCCTCTCTCTCCAGCCCGCTCTCCCTCTCTCTCCCGCCTGCTCTTCCTCTCTCTCCCATCCCGCTCTCCCTCTCTCTCCCAGCCCGCTCTCCCTCTCTCTCCCAGCCCGCTCTCCTCTCTCTCCCAGCCCGCTCTCCCTCTCTCTTCCCAGCCCGCTCTCCCTCTCTCTCCCAGCCGCTCTCCCTCTCTCTCCCAGCCCGCTCTCCCTCTCTCTCCCAGCCCGCTCTTCCTCTCTCTCCCAGCCCGCTCTCCCTCTCTCTCCAGCCGCTCTCCCTCTCTCTCCCAGCCTCTCTCCCTCTCTCTCTCTCTCCCAGCCTTCTCTCCCTCTCTCTCCCAGCCCGCTCTCCCTCTCTCTCCCATGAAGCCCTGCTGTCTCTTACCCGGGCCAGGATGCTGGGGTCCACGGCCACCACCTCCGACAGACACTTCATGGCTTTGGTGCGGACGGCGATGGCACTCTCCCCCAGCACTCTCAGGATCTGTGGGGGGTAGAGAGAGACGCTTCACTACCAAACACACACCTTCCTATTACTATCACACCCCACCTTTTACTTCCAAACCCCACACACAAATCCTTTCCTAACTGCCCCCACGCACACACATACACCAGTCCTTTACTTTTATATCACACACACACACTACACCTTTACTACCAAGCCACACACACACCCCTTAACTTCCAAACCACACACACACACACACACACCACACACACACACAGACGTCATTCCCTTCCACAGACACAGGGGTGTCGTCACCTCCCGTGTCATCACTCTTACCTGTGTTAAATAAATATCAAAGCTCTGCGCAAACGGCCTCATGGAGGCCAGATATCTGACTATGAGGCAGGACTCCTCGTAGTCCACAGTGTCAGAGTTCATCCTGAGGGGAGGGAGGGAAACACACGTCTTAACTCCAGACTCT
The DNA here is from genome assembly GCA_903064625.1 of Mallotus villosus. Taxonomy (NCBI): domain Eukaryota; kingdom Metazoa; phylum Chordata; class Actinopteri; order Osmeriformes; family Salangidae; genus Mallotus; species Mallotus villosus. Next base: position 54,767 of record CAEFZP010002241.1, read on the forward strand.
GAGAGGACCGCAGCGGTTTAACCACCATCCACCACCAAATCAATCAAGCCAATGGAATCAAGCGAGTGAAAAGGTTCCGTACTTCAGAGTGTTGAACTGGGAGGGGGCGGTCCTGATGATGGTGCGGAGGTACTTCTTGCGTGCCTCTGCCTTCTGCATGATCTCTCCGGCGGTCTCCAGGTCCTTGGCGTGGTGCTGGCCCTCGGACGAGTCGTCGTCGCCGCGCTGGTTCTGGCTCTTCATGGCCTTCTCCGTCTCCGTGGTGGTGTCGCGGAACCACTGGGCGATGTAGAACTTCCTGGAGAACTGCGAGGCGGAGGAACAGAGGGGGGCGATCAGACGAACGCCGCATTCTCGCTGTTTCGGTGGGTGCGGTTCGACGTAATCCCTGAGTGCGTTTGACTGAATGGGCGACCGTCTGTCTTGTGTGTGTGTGTCTGTGTGTGTGTGTGTGTGTGTGTGTGTCTTGTGTGTGTGTCAGTGCAGACACACTCACCACCAGAGAGGGGTCTGTCTCTGCGTTGTCGTTCAGGTAGTCCAGCAGGGCCTTCTGCAGCTGCTGCGTCTCATCATTCCCAGGGACCTGAGGAGCATCAGCACAGAGACGGCATCAGCACAGACAGCATCAGCACAGAGACGGCATCAGCACAGACAGCATCAGCACAGAGACGGCATGAACACAGAGACGGCATCAGCACAGAGACGGCATCAGGCATCAGCACAGAAAGCATCAGCACAGACGGTTTCAGCACAGACGGCATGAGCACAGAGACGGCATGAGCACAGAGACGGCATTAGCACAGAGACGGCATTAGCACAGAGACGGCATCAGCACAGAGACGGCATTAGCACAGAGACGGCATCAGCACGAGACGGCATCAGCACAGACAGCATCAGCACAGACAGCATCAGCACAGACAGCACGGCATCAGCACAGACGGCATGCAGCACAGACAGCATCAGTACAAAGAGAGCATCAGCACGGAGACGGCATCAGCATAGAGACGGCCTGAGCACAGAGACAGCATCAGCACGACGCATCAGCACAGACGGCATCAGCACAGAGACGGCATGAGCACAGAGACGGCATCAGCACAGAGACGGCATGAGCACAGACGGCATGAGCACAGAGACGGCATCAGCACAGGGCACGCCAAGACGGCGTTCACCGACCGACCGGTCGTCGTGGTTACCTCTTTGAGTATGCGGTCGATGGAGCGCTGGTCCATGGTGCTGGTGACGGCGTCCTTGCGTAGCCTGGCCGCCACGGTGCCCAGGTAGTCCAGCGAGGCCACCCGCAGAGCCATCTCCGTCTGCTTGTTACTGAACTGGTGCACCTGGGAGAGAGGGGCGGTCCACACCGTCAACACCTGGTCGCTTCCTCCTCATGCTTTCTGGCTCTTGTCTCACAGGGGTGTTTCTATGTAACTCTACAGCTGGTTGGTGACGGATGGTCTGGAGGGGTTATTGGTTTTCCTACAAGGGTTCACATGAGGACCCACCAGTCTCTAACTAGCTCTACAGCTGGTGAGCTGGTGAGGGTATCTCAGTATGCTTATGGCTGGTCAGCTGGTCAGCTGGTGAGGGTATCTCAGTTGGTGAAGGTATCTCAGTATGCTTATGGCTGGTGAGGGTATCTCAGCTGGTGAAGGTATCTCAGCTGGTGAAGGTATCTCAGCTGGTGAGGGTATCTCAGCTGGTGAGGGTATCTCAGCTGGTGAGGGTATCTCAGCTGGTGAGGGTATCTCAGTTGGTGAAGGTATCTCAGTATGCTTATAGCTGGTGAAGGTATCTCAGCTGGTGAGGGTATCTCAGTATGCTTATGGCTGGTGAAGGTATCTCAGCTGGTGAGGGTATCTCAGTGGACTCACCAGCAGACGTCCCAGCAGGCTGAGCAGCAGCTCTGCAGCGGGCCACTCCGGCTTGTTGACGGTCGACAGCAGGTCCTGGACGAAGTTCTCAAACAGCGGACGGTAGTCCTCCTCCCCCTGCTTACTGCCACACCTGAGACAGAGGAGCGCGGGGGTTAGTGGAGCCGGCACACTCACACACAGCATTCAACACCAATCATCGAGCATTCGACCAATCAGCAAGCAGCCGGCACAGGAAGTCTTACTTCTTGAGGAAGACGGACAGGAAGTTCTGCGCCGCCCTCATGGCCGTCTCGTACGAGTTTGTGATGAGGATGTCCTGATCCACCTGGAGAGAAAACAGAGCCTGCGTGTCACAAGCGACGCCATCTTCCCTCTCTCTCTCTCTGAGTTCCAACACTCACACCCTGCCTCGCTCGCCCGGGGGACCCCCCCTCCGTACCTTCTTGCTGTACTCGTCGTCCAGGCTGTCCCTGTCGCAGGGCAGGTGCACCACACACTGGATGAGCTGCAGCACCAGGGCCGTCACCATCTGGATGTACATGGGCTCCCCGTCCTTGTCACTGCTGTTCAGCCTGGGGGGAGAAGGGGGGCGCAGAACAGGATGTAGACAACGTTCAACTTCCTCAGAACTAGAAAGACTTCAGACTACGTTAGAAATGAGAATGCTTGAGGAATTAGAATGAGAACGTCATTAGGATTTAGAACTCGGGTGTAATTCCGGGGTTGAGCTCAACTTTGGTTCAGAGGTGCATGGTGTGTGTGTGTGTGTGTGTGTGTGTGTGTGGTGTGTGTGTGTGTGTGTGTGTGTGTGTGCTGTGTGTGTGTACCTGAAGTTCCTGAGGCTGCGCTTGCTGGTGGGCAGCCTGGCCAGGGAGGTAAGATCTCCTCCAGGATCAGCTGCCTGTGCTTCTCATAGCGAGGAGAACACCTGAGGGAGGAGGAGAGAGAGAGGAGAGAGAGGGGCACCACATCAGACACACACTCCTAGTGACCTGCAGAACCAAAACATGCACAAACACACACACGCGTGTAGATTCTTACCGCCGTGACAAGCTTGATGGCGCACAGCTGCAGTTCACTGACACCCTCCACAAAGAACGGGGTGATGCCCATGGAGGAGACCTGCAGAGGGAGAGACACATCCAGGGGGGGGTCACAGTGTGAACAGAGGTCAGGGGTCAGGGGTCAAAGGTCAGAGTCTCACCTGCAGGATGGTGGTGTCGGTCAGCAGCTGGATCTCCAGCAGCTCCGAGATGTTGCTGACCACGTCGCACACCTTGTTGTACAGCATGACGATCACCCGCTGCTTGTGGCTGGAGCACTTGGCTCTCTTGGCCTTGGAGCTCAGCAGCCCTCCTAGTGGAGGGAGGGAGGGAGGGAGGGAGGGAGGGAGGGAGGGAGGGAGGGAGGGAGGGAGGGGAGGGAGGGAGGGAGGGAGGGAGGGAGGGAGGGAGGGAGGGAGGGAGGGAAAGAGGGAAGGAGAGTGAGAAAGAGGGAAGGAGAGTGAGAGAGGGAAAGAGTAGGAAAGAGGGAGGATGTGAGAGGGACAAGATGAGAGAGGGAGGATGTGAGAGAAGAAGGGAGGGAGAGAAGATGAGAGAGGGCGGGAGGAGAGAGTCAGACGATCTGATAAGATACACAGCAGAGAAGCATGTAAATATCCCAGACTGGTCCACCCTGTAGACAGGGTCGTACTGGGGGTAGAGTGTGTGTGTGTGTGTGTGTGTGTGTGTGTACCTCCATGGGGGTCCACCTGTAGACAGGGTCGTACTGGGGGGTTAGAGCGTGTGTGTGTGTGTGTGTGTACCTCCGTGGGGGTCCACCCTGTAGACAGGGTCGTACTGGGGGTGTAGAGCGTGTGTGTGTGTGTGTGTGTGTGTACCTCCATGGGGGTCCACCCTGTAGACAGGGTCATACTGGGGGGTAGTAGAGCGTGTGTGTGTGTGTGTGTGTGTGTACCTCCGTGGGGGTCCACCCTGTAGACAGGGTCGTACTGGGGGTACAGCGTGTGTATGTGTGTGTGTGCGTGTGTGTGTGTGTGTGTATGTACCTCCGTGGGGGTCCACCCTGTAGACAGGGTCATACTGGGGGTAGAGCGTGTGTGTGTGTGTGTGTGTGTGTGTGTGTACCTCCATGGGGGTCCACCCTGTAGACAGGGTCGTACTGGGGGTAGAGTGTGTGTGTGTGTGTGTGTGTGTGTGTGTGTGTGTGTACCTCCGTGGGGGTCCACCTGTAGACAGGGTCGTACTGGGGGGTAGAGCGTGTTCTGCAGGTGGTACTTGGCGTACTGCAGCACCCTCTCGATCACGTCCTCGATGTAGACGGCCTTGGGCATCCGCGCCGACGTCATGATGTTGAGGGCGGTGAGGCAGGCGTCCGCAGACTTGGTCACGCGCTCCATGATGAGGTCACGCCAGAGACGCTCCTCGTCCTCGCCGTCATTGTCCTGCCGGGGGGGGAGGAGGAGGAGAGGGAGAGAGGAAGGGGGGGAGGAGGAGGAGGGGGAGGGGGGGAGGAGGAGGAGGAGAGGGAGGAGAGGGAGGAGGAGAGGGCAGAGGAGAGGGAGAGAGGAAGGGTGGGAGGAGAGGGGAAAAGAGGAAGAGAAAGAGGAGGGAAGAGAAGAGTGTTGTCAGGTAAATGCGACCCCAGACATCTCCAGTGAAGATCTAGATGAACCAGTGATGTGGCTTACGTGGTTCATAAACGTGGAGAGCTTGGAGCCGTCCTGAATGTTCTTCTCCAGGATGTTCAGCACCTTGACCAGCTTATCTGAAGGAACCTGGCCACGAGACAGAGGACAAAAGGAGTTGTTTTCCAAAGAGTATGATGGAACCAATCTGTACTGTCCATCACCGGAATTCATGCACGTAACCCTCAAAATCCCAGATCCTCGGTTTACCTCTCTTACACTCTCTCTCTCTCCCTCACACACACACTTGCTCTCAGACACACTGCCTCTCACACTCTTTTTCTCACACCCTCACTCTCACACTCTCACGTTCACACACACTCTCTCTCTCACACTCTCTCTCTCACACTCTCTCCCTCAAACTCTCTCTCCAGAGTGTGTTGTCCGGTGCTCACCCTGTAAGTGATGCCCATGGCCTTGATCTTGGCCGACTCGCTGGCCAGCTCACACAGCTGTTGTTTCCCCAGCAGCAGCTCCTGGGGGATCTCGTCGTCGTCTGAGGAGAACAGCAGAGTGATGAGTCATCACCTCAGTCATGCCCACCTCACACCAGGGCCACTGAACCCTGACATCACAGCAGAGTCATCACCTCAGTCACCTCAGTCATGCCCACAGAGTCATCACCTCAGTCACCTCACACCAGGGCCACAGAGTCATCACCTCAGTCACCTCACACCAGGGCCACAGAGTCATCACCTCAGTCATGCCTCATACCTCATACCTCACACCAGGGCCAGGGCTTGAAATTAACTTTTTTCCTCAGTGTCCCACAACTGTCCCGAATTCTACTTTGTATTGTCCCGGATATAACCAACAGTGTCCCAAATTTTTTTCGTTGTCGCCCCCCGCAGAGTATATATAATTTGATTATTTTTTGTCACTTACTCATCACACCATGGACTCTGGTCCACCATGTAAGTTTAAAATACTTATTCCTTTATTAAACATATGAATTAGTCTGAGGGTGCCAATGGCTTTGAAGAATGACACCCTAAACTCGTGACACTATCACAGATAGTGAATATCAACCTAAGGAGAACCATGAACTCTGATCTGTTGCATGAAAGAATTCTATTTTTTATTTTTCAATTTAATATTTGGATCTACTTGCCGATTAGGTAGACACAAAAACTACAACAACTGGAACATTACTCTCTCTTAAGTTCATAACACATTTTTCTCATACCAACGTTGATTGGCAAACTCGTCATTCTACAATTCTACAATTACCTTGCGACCCCCTTTGTACTCGGTACCCGATCTGACTGACGTTCTTGACCAAAATAAATAAATAAAAGCATTGGCTCATGGACAAAAAAAAGTATGATTAGCCGCTAGCTTACGTTTTTGAAGCTAACGAATCTAGCTTAGTCCCTGACTGAACAAAGAAAATACAAAAATGACAGTACAAATGACACCTCTTAATCTAATCAAATGTATTTCACATGATTTTAGCAAACATCAAAATAACATTTCGGACGTTTGTAGCTGCTATGCATAATTGTAAGGCACACTTCAGTTGCTAGCGTTAGCTATCGCTGAGCACTGCTAGCTAACACTGTCACAGGCAACGAACTTGGAGAAGACGATGAATGATGAGTTGGGGTGTCGGGAGTCTGCAGTGTTGGAGCTTGCCTTATTTGCTTTAGGAGGCTGTTTATTAAGCCACCTCAGCATTTTGTTGTTCTCCTTGTCGATTATATGGTCTGTCTATTACATTACTTCTCTGTCTGCAGCAACTGACAGTAGAATGGATGACGTAGAATGCATTCTATGATTTGCCCAATCGTGATTCGTGAGATGTCGCAAATGTAACTCGCCTTTCTAAAAGTAACGTCTATCTTTACTCATAATTAATGAATTTGCAAATAACGGCTGTTTGGAAGTAAGTTTACTTTTATTTATTTTTCACTGTCCCGGGATTGTCCCAGACAAAATACTTTTGTGTCCCAGAAGGATTTTTTATCGTCCCCGGGACATCGGGACACCGTTAATTTCGAGCCCTGTCCAGGGCCACTGAACCAAGGGCCTGACATCACAGCAGAGTCATCACCTCAGTCATGCACACCTCACACTAGGACCACAGAGTCATCACCTCAGTCATGCCCACCTCACACCTCACACCAGGGCCACAGAGTCATCACCTCAGTCATGCACACCTCACACCGTGACATCACAGCAGAGTCATCACCTCAGTCATGCCCACCTCACACCAGGGCCACAGAGTCATCACCTCAGTCATGCACACCTCACACCGTGACATCACAGCAGAGTCATCACCTCAGTCATGCACAGTCCATCTACTGTGCATCACACAGTGACACAGTCACACAGTGACCTCACACCAGGGCCACTGAACCGTGGGCCTGACATCACAGATACAGATACATGGATATGTAGATGGACTGAATGGAAAGATACAGATGGAGGGATTGGAATGTAAAGGTAGATGATAGAGAGCTAGAAGATGGATGGACAGATAGATGGAAGTCTATTGATCCCAGAGGGGAAGATGTAATCAGATGATAAAGATGACGCGGGTGGAGAGCTACCTGTGAATTCCACATCTTCCAAATTCTCCAAAACGTTGTCCACGCTGGCCGAGAATCTCTTGAAGGTGGACGAGTCCATGAGCTCTGTTGAGACACACACACAGAGACACACAGACACACACACACACACACAGTGTGAGTGAAAGCAGCTCTAAGGGGCCGTGGCGATGGTGAGGATGGGCAGGACAGCGTTCTCACCCTCCGGCGTCAGCTTGGGCTCGTAGGCCTTCCTCTTCTTCTGCTTCTCCTTCTTCTTCATCTTTCTGGCAACTGGGGGGACGGAGAAACGTCATGACAACAAACCCCCGTCGTACTGCTCTCTGGCGTTATGCTGGAGCGGAGCTAAGACTCTATTTAAAAACCTCTCTACTCTGGGTGGGTAGTAGAGAAGTAGAGAGAGAGGCAGAGAGAGGGAGAGAGAGGGTAGAGAGAGGTAGAGAGAGAGGTTGAGAGAGAGGTTGAGAGAGAGCCAGAGAAAGGGAGAGAGAGGTTGAGAGACAGCTTGAGAAACAGGGGTAGAGAGAGTGGTTGGTAAAGAAATAAAGGTAGAGAGGTAGAGAGAGGGAGGTAGAGAGAGAGACAGAGAGGACACCCGTCCACAAACGTGACATGGAGACTCACTGTCGCTCATGCTGGGCGGCGGGGAGCCCTCTTCCGACTCGTTGGGGCTGCGTTCCCGGTGACGGGAGCCCGAGCCTCGCCGGCCCTCCTGGTGGCCCCCACTCTTCCGGTGCTCCCCGGAGCCCCTCCTCTCACGCTCCTCGTGCTCCGCCCCCTTGTCACGCTCACGCCGCTGCTTCTTCCGTGCGGCTGAGGGAGGAGAGGAGGGAGGGAGAGAGGGAGGAGGGGAGGGAGGGAGGGAGGGAGGGAGGGAGGGAGGGAGGGAGGGAGGGAGGGAGGGAGGGAGGGAGGGAGGGAGGGAGGGAGGGAGGGAGGGAGGGAGGGCGGGAGGGAGGGAGGGAGGGAGGGAGGAGAGGAGGGAGGAGAGGGGAGGACGAGGACAGAGGAGAGGACATGAGAGAAGGGAGGGAGGGAGGAGAGGAGGAGAGGCGTTCAGTTGTACAGGAGAGAAGACGGGGTTCCGGCTCAGTGATGTAGCCAAGCACATCACACGCCACCATCACATGACACACATCCCAGCAGATCACATGACCTCCCGTTGAGGTACTCACACTCGGTCACGCAGTCGGTGGCCTCGTTGTCGTCCTCCGAGTCGACCTCGGCGTACTTGGGCTTGTCGTTGACGGTGCTGCGCTTGCGCTTGTTCATCTTGACCCTCTCGCACAGCGGCATGGTGGACTGGATCTCAGCCAGGAGCTGGGGAGGGAGGTCCTGTAGAACCGACTCGTCCAGACCTCCTGTGGAGACAAGAGGGCCGTCACAGTCACTCACGGAAGGTTCTGGACACAGCCTGACTACCTGCTCAGGGATGGACATCTGGCTGGATCTCAGGGCCCTATCAGACCACACAGCAGCTCAGGTGGCGTCTGAGCGCAAGGTGGAAGTCTGGTTCGATTCTCGGCCGTGTTAAATGACGTTGTGTCCTTGGGCAAGGCACTTTACTTTAAGTCGCTCTGGATAAAAGCGTCTGCTAAAATGAATAAATGTAAATATCTAGAGTCGTCGCCAAGAGCACTGACGGTGACATGCAGTTTGCTGCATCACTCAGTTGTTGTGATGTTCATTCACATCGTTTGTCGATTATTATGCAGAGTGATCAGATGCATTTGAAATCAAAGCTTCATAAAAAAAATATGATAAAAACACTGTCTTTGGGCCCTGGGATTAAATGACCAACTGACATAATTCCAGTCATATCATCAGCACATGGGAAAGCGTGAAGGAGAACTGGTCAGCTAAAATGACTATCCTTCTGATTGGATTAAAATAGCAGACTGATCGCTATAAATGGGGAGGACTCTTTGCATGTATTTAATGTTTTTGCCAATAACATTTTTAAAAACGGGAAATGCGTATCATAGTTTTCCAGTATAGAAACGAGAAACATTATTCTACAAATGCTGAACCAGCAAACTTTGCTAAACACTAAATTTGTCACTGCCAATACCTTTGTCCACGACTGTATACCATGCTTCGATTTCCATCAACTACTAAACTATTACACAAATAACTAAAGTGGTGGACATACCACCTAATGACAACATGTAATAGCCTAGAAGGTCAAACATGGGACATTGCTTCGTAAAAACGACCCAACAAATAAAAAACGGGTTAACCCTAATAAAGTTAGGGTTAGAGTCCTGTTAAAAATAAAGAACATGTATTCAGATTTGATTTGAAACATAGCCAGGTAACATCCAACGGTTGTGATGTGCCTTTCCACACGGCCACATGCCCGCCAGCGCAGCCCGCAGAGAGAGGAGGGGCCACAAGCCCCACAAGCCAGCGCAGCCCGCAGAGAGAGGAGGAGCCACATGCCCCACAAGCCATCACAGCCCGCAGAGAGAGGAGGGGCCTTACCTTTCCCTGACTTGCTGAAGGACGACGAGCGGTTCTTGCTGGATTTGGAGCTGCGGACGTTCCCGTCCTCCCTCTCCCTGATGATCTTCTGCACCTCGTCGATGGTGAGCTTCTGCAGCACCACCACAGGCTTGGCCCCTTTCTTCAGCTCCTCCACCAGCCCGGCTTTCTCCTGCTTGACCCGGGGCTCGCTCCAGCCCACCATGGTCCCCGTCCCCTGGCCCTGGCCCTGGGCAGGAGCGGCGGGCCGCACGTCCCCCGGACCCGGAACATTCCCGTCCTTGTCCCGCTTCAACTTGGGGATCACAAAGTTCTTAAAGGCCCCCGACTGCCCCCCGAGCAGGTATGAGGGGAACTCTCCACCCTTGGGCTCGGACGACGGCGGCGGCTTGTTACCGTCCTGCTTCCCCTCCTGCCTGCTCCGGCTCCCGTCCCCGCCCCTCCTCTCCTCTTTCCGCTCTGTTCTCTGGCGAGCGCTGGGGTCCGCCCCCGCTCGCCCCTCCTGCTTGACCCTGGGGCTGTCGGGTCTGGAGCGCTGCTCGGGGGAGCGTCGGTCTCGGGTCTCCCCCGGCTCGGCCCGGTGTTTCCTGTCCCTGTCCCTGTCACGCCCGTGTTTGGACTCGTGCTCCGCCCGGCCGGAGGACTTGGAGGGCGTGTCCGGCCGCCGCACACGAGAGGAGTCTCCGTCCCCCCGGTGCCGCTCGTCCTTCTGGCCGGAGTCGGGCCGACCCTCGTGTCTCTGCCGCGGCGTGTCGGGCGCCCGGCCGTCGGCACGCCCCTTGCCGCCGTCCCCCTTGCCGTCGTGCCGGTGCTTGGACGAGTCCCGTTTGTTTTCGTGCTTGTGTTTGGGGGTTTCCGGACGCCCGTCGGGGCCGAGCTTCCGGGGCGTGTCGGCTGCGCGCTGCTTGATGACCTCCGGTCGGCCGTCGACGGCCTTCGGCGTCTCTCCTTCTGCCTTGGAGCGGAGGCGGAGGACGCCGGTGGCGTTGGCGCCGTCAGCGGGTGCCAGGCGGTCCTCGGGCCAGCGCTGGGCCTCCAGGGCCACCTCTGGTTGTCCGTCTACCCGGCCGGCCTGCTGCAGGTCGATGCTGACCATCAGGGCCGGCCGGCTGGTACCGTTACTGGCGGCGCTACCCTCCTGGGGTGTGAGCTTGGCGCCGGCGTTGCCCCCTCCTACGCCGGGCCCCCCGGTGGCCCCCGCCGTGCCCCCGGCCCCGGGCTCCTGAGGATACGAGTCCTGCTTCCTCTTCTTCAGTGGTTTATCTGGAGGGAAGGAGGGAATGAGAATCTGGGGGTTAGAAAACTCAACAAGAAATCACATCGACAAGAAAACTTATCAGCCGTGTGACATCGCCGTTTCATATCTTTCTTATCTCAGGGTTACAGTGGCAGCCGCGTGAACACACACAGACAAACACACAGCCCCACTCACTCACTCACACGCACACACACACACACACACACACACACACCTTTATCCTGAACCTCCTTGGAGCAGCGCTCCCTCTCGATGGCCGACTCGCGCTCTATCCTCTCGATCTCGGCGAGCGCGTCCATCTCCGCGTCGTCGTACACCACGCCCCCCACCAGCACCCCCTGCTTGGTGTTCTGCAGCACGGGCACCTGCTGGTACCCCGACTGCTCCCCTGGGAGCCCCTGGCCCAGCCGGAGGGCCTGCTCCCCCGGAAGGCCCTGCCCCAGCCGGAGGGCCTGCTCCTGGCCCGTCCGAGAAAACGGCAGGCTGTTGTAGGCCAGCTCCGCGTCCTGGTCCGAGCCTTGCTCCGCCCCGGGGACCAGCTCTCCGGATTGGTCCATCTCGGAGGACTTGACCCGGGACAGTTTGAGGGTCAGCTTGGTGGAGTCTTTGGAGGGAGAGCTGACGATGTCGTACAGGGCGGCCTTGTCGAGTTGCTCCTTCTCCTCTTTGCTCAGCTTCTTCTGCTTCTTCTTGCGGTCGGGGGAGTCGAGGAGGAGGTCGGGGGCTCCGTCTCGGGGGGACGTGTACGGGGGCGGGGACTGGAGGATGAGCTGCGGCCGAGACCCTGTCGAAACACACACCCCCCCGGAAAGAAACACACACCGTGGTTTTAGGAAAAGACAAACGGGACAGATTACTCAGCTGTGCGTACTCGGCACGGTAACGGCTAGACGCTGTGTGGTCTGGCGGTGAGCGCGGGACGGGAGCTCGGAGGTGGGGTTACCTTTTGGGGTTCCTTCACTCCCGGCAGGAGAACACTGAGACTGAGGCGATCGGAGAGAGAAGGAGGCGTTTCTCATGGAAGGGTCGCTCTCCTTCAGGGGAACAAACAGACGAAACAGTCGGTCAGAAGACACACCGACGCAGACAAACTGATTCGACGGCATTCTCGCTCTTCAAACAGGCGAGTGTGATCATGACCGGTACCTCATTCCCAAGTCTTTGGACAATGTTCATGTAGTCTTCATTGGAGCCCGGTCTGGCGTTGTGATTGGCCGAGTTGCTCGACATCTGCCCGGAGCCCTTGCCGTCGTGGATGTTCCTCATGCTGCCCGGGACCATGGGACTCGCGACTGAAAACACAGAAACCTCAGAACCTGGCCGCCTAACACAAGCTCCCTCGGTCGTTTCGACACAGAGGGTTCAAATCATCTGCGTGTTCCTTTGCGAGTAGCGGGTCGTCCTACCTTGCTGGATCTGTTGGTGCTGGGAGTAGCTGGGCGGGTGGGGGTAGTGCATGTAGCTGGCAGGGCTCTGAGGGGTGTAGGGGCTGGGCACAGGGCTGTTCTGCTGGGGCAGGAAGCGCCCGCCCGACCCCGACTGTGGAGAGGCAAAGCGACTGTGGAAAGAGAGAAGAGGAGAAGAAGACGTTCGTTAAAAGGGCTCTGTTAACAGGAGGCTAGTCTGAAGGGACGGCTCGATACCAAGCTGCTGTGATACCTAGAAGGGCTGTGCGTGATAGTGGTTTGCTGGTAGTTGGTGGACGCTGGGCTTCCGTGCATGGAGTTCTGCTGAGACATCTTGTACTGAGGCATCATCGACTGCTGCAGAATACCTGATGAAGAGAAGCAAAGCGGATTAGAGAAGCAAATCAATCGAATCAAACGTATTTCTATAGTCCTTCCTACAAGCAAGACGGCAAAACAGACGGCTTCACATACACCCACGGAACGGCGCCTGAACCAACCGAAACCCTCAAGGAAGACGAGGGAAAACTCCCAGGGAAAATAAGACATAAAGACATGGAGGATGTCCTGGCCGGAGGAAATCAGTGTGTGTGTGAGTGTGTGTGTGAGTGTGTGTGTGTGTGTGTGTGTGTGTGTGTGGTTCCTCTGGTCCAGACAGGAGCTCCTACAGGAGGAGCAGGTGGATCACTAGAGCACCAGATCTCAGGCTACTCATCTCTTCACATACAGTTTGTGTATGTGGGAGGGAAAAAATACATATATATGATATTGATTCTAGGTAATACACGAGTAAATAAGCCATTTCCCGAGAGCAGAACTAGAGTTCAGCGTTATGCGGGGCGGCTGTAGTAACAGCAATCCACACGTCGCTAGACTCGTCATTGGATACAACATCAGAGCCGCGGAAACGGTGTCAGAGGCCTCTAGCTCCATCACAACACGGGTCATCCTGGCCTCCATCACAACACGGGTCATCCTGGCCTCCATCACAACACGGGTCATCCTGGCCTCCATCACAACACGGGTCATCCTGGCCTCCATCACAACACGGGTCATCCTGGCCTCTATCACAACACGGGTCATCCTGGCCTCCATCACAACACGGGTCATCCTGGCCTCTAGCTCCATCACAACACGGGTCATCCTGGCCTCCATCACAACACGGGTCATCCTGGCCTCCATCACAACACGGGTCATCCTGGCCTCTAGCTCCATCACAACACGGGTCATCCTGGCCTCCATCACAACACGGGTCATCCTGGCCTCTAGCTCCATCACAACACGGGTCATCCTGGCCTCCATCACAACACGGGTCATCCTGGCCTCTAGCTCCATCACAACACGGGTCATCCTGGCCTCTAGCTCCATCACAACACGGGTCATCCTGGTCTCCATCACAACACGGGTCATCCTGGCCTCCGCCCCGCCCCGTCTCACAGTCTCTGGTGTTAACACACTCGGCTTGCCAGGCCAAGGCCACCGACGACACAAGACCAATCCATACCAACGAAGAAGACGACAAGCTGTTGGTTTAAAGCAGCTTTGAGGGTTAGCAGCGCCACAGCAGTCTCAGCTTAAGAGCGTCTGGGAAACAGTTTTAAACTGACCACGTGTGGCAGATTTAGACATTTACAAACGATCAGGCCACGGTGATGCTCCCGAGAGGTTGGAAAAGGGTTCAGCCTGGGTCATTGTCACAACGTGTCCAGTTATTTTTTATTTATATTTCACATTTTAGTCATTTAGCAGACGCTCTTATCCAGAGCGATTTACAGTAAGTACAGGGACATTCCCCCGAGGCAAGTAGGGTGAAGTGCCTTGCCCAAGGACACAACGTAATTTTGCACGGCCAGTAATTGAACCAGCAACCTTCTGATTACTAGCCCGATTCCCTAACCGCTCAGCCACCTGACAGTTATCTGTAGGGACATTCAGTTATGTGTCCAGTCTCTATGTATTCTGACACTGCCACCTGAACCGACGGCGCCTACACACTTCCTGGTTTTTGTCCCCGTGCCACCCAATCACATCCACCGCCTCCTCTCTCTCTACACAAGCTACCAGACAACGGTAACTCATCAAACTGTCATCCTTTCTCTCTCTGATTCATTAGTGTGAGACGAGCTGACAAGACTAGTGCCGTGTCTGGCACACAAAGACTACAATGAAAGTTAACTACCTCAGAGTTTACAAATGGAGCAAAACCTTCATCGATCAATGAAACACAATAACAATTGGAAAATCATAATGATACTAATAAGCCAGGCAACTCAATCCAACCCAAGCTCTTATCCAATCACAGTCTTCAAAAAAACATAAGAGACAAGCCAAACTAGCCCTTGCAAAGTTTGACCCAGAAAGCATCGAATGAGTAGATTCACTAGGAAAGCCGACAAAGGGTGTGTGTGATTCATTAGGCCGTGCATCACACACACTCCACTGCCGAGTCAGAGAATAATGTCTCTGCATGTCTCCTCCCTCCCTCCTCCCTCCTCCCTCCCTCCCTCCCTCCCTCACCCCTCCTCCCTCCCTCCTCCCTCCCTCACCCCTGACAGGAATGAACAAAGGTATGGGTGCAGGCCTACTTTTCTCCCTGAAGATGTTAGGGCTCCTGGACAGCACGGTCTGCAGCAGCACTGGCACATCTCCCTCCGGGTCATCACTTCCCAGGTTGTCCTTCAACTCTCTGTCGTGGGAAAGAGCGAGAAATCAGTCACCAAGGTTACACCAAATACCAGGACGTTAACCTTTGATGATACGACCCTCAAACATCAACACACACATGCATAGCCCGGGGGACACTGTAACTTTAAGTGTCATCCTTTAAGGTTAACTTATGCTCTTGTGCTTTAGGAAATCCTTGTGTACAGAAGATAAGACTTCATAGACTATTGACGTGTTGCTGGGCTAGCTACTTGTCCTGAACGGAGTTGAGCCCTCGCTGGAAAGGCCCGGAACCAGAGGGGTACTCACATGTGCTCGGTGGAGACCTGGTTGAGGCTGTGGACCAGCTGGGACACCAGGTTCTCATCCTGGCATCCCAGCAGGCAGTTGACCTCCTCTGCGACCCTCCCATTGTACAGCAGGCTCTTAGTGGTGGTGGCGGGGAGAGGGGAGGGCAGGGGCAGCTGGTTTAACACTGTAAAGACAACAAGGCAGAGCAGGTCAGAGTGGAGGAACACACCCAGGAAGTGAGGTTCCATCCCAGGAAGTGAGGTTCCATCCTGCAAAGCTGCACATTGAACACTAAAACTTTGGATAAAAGTGTCTGCTAAACAAATCCATGTAAATGAACTGGTTGAAAGTAGTAGAACTTGAAACAGTAATGGAATACTTGGCTATTTCAGAAGCTAACAACGTAAACAACAGCTCATAAGAGCTAATAAAATCCAATGCAAATCCGACCAATGAGACTCTGAAACAAATATTACAATCGAATTAATTGGCTGCGTTGATTGCACGCTCCAAATATCAAGACTGCAATATTCATGTGCAGAACATGAATGTTTCATTACAACAGGAAGTAAATGAGAGCCATCAAAGCACAGCAGCTGAAACAAGCTAGCAGTGGCAAATGCCAGGTCATTAGTGAACGCTTCACAATGACAGAAGCCTCCTAAAAAGAATCCAAACTTACTACGTGCTTCTAGAGGACAGTACAAGCACAGCAACCTCGTTCCTCTAGCCTTAACCTCACAGCAAAATGACATCGCTCAACATGAGAAACGTGATTTTATATTTGCATGGATTTCTGATCTTCGTCTGTGCAACCTATTAGCTACAGACAATGGGTAGTTATGCTCAAAATCGTGCGAGTCGCCTTTTAACCCTTGTGCTGCCTTATGAGGTCACAATGACCCGAAGGTTCACAACGACCCATCATTCTGCTGCGACAATTTTACCCAATACGAAAACAAATAAAAAGCATTTTCTTTGAACATTTGCGCTGTGGGGGGTGTGAGACAGCCCGACGGTTAAAAGAAAATGCTTTACTTTATTTTTGTATAAGATAAAGTTGTCACAACATGTGGGGGGGGTCACAATGACTGAAGGGTCACAATGACCCGAAGAGAACACAACCGTAGAACCCGAGAGAGGGTCTTCCGTACCTGTGCTACATCGAAGCTGCAAGTGAGTGAAACGAGAGGCAGAAGAGTTGCTGTACTTACGATCTGTGAGGCTAGCGATCCCAGCAAGAGTAGTGATGGGAACATGAGGCATATCCCCATTCATGCTGAAGATGGGGGTGGGGGGGGTCGTGTCGATGCACAGGTTGCTCAATGTCGTCGCCTTCCGACTGTCCTTCACATCTCCCAAACGCTGTGGACACAGAGAGAGAGAGAGAGAGAGAGAGACGAGAGAGAGAGAGAGAGAGAGACGGTTGAAGCAATGAGTGTTGTGTGGTCGATTCATCCCCCACCTCCCACATGAGAAACGGTTAAGTCCTGGCAAACTGATGCATGCCAAAGCCTCTGTGAAGAAGACAGGGGTTTTCTATTAGGCTATAATGATACAGGATGATGTTTCAGCAGACAGTAGCAGTGGGCTCACAATAGTTTGTTAGACGGTGGAGTGACAAGACTGAGGGCTGCAGAACCACATTAATAATAGTGGATTGTGTATGTTACTATGGTGTTCTACAGTGCCCAAAGTTCTGAAGTGCAACTCAGTGCATTAAGACTGAAAGGGAACTCAGTGCAATTTATTCAGAAACGTAATAATCACCAGGAGATGGGAAGTTCCATTGGAACTGTGGAAATGTGCTGAAAACTGTTAGCGACTTGGCTAAAAGGAATGTTAGTATTTTCTGTTGAATGGCTACTTCAAGATGTAATAAGTTGGGCCTGTTTCACCAAATCAATCATGATCTCGCACCACTGTTGACTTTAAAAACGAAATCGTGTTTACATAATGTATTTTCGGTTTAACTGGCTGGAGGGATCATACCACTAAAGTAGCCGTTTACAGACGGCCTACTAGGCAGTATTTGCTAGACAGCAGGCTAACGTTAGCTAACTATTGTTTGAATCGTATCTACAATGACTAGCTAGCGAACTCGTTGAGTAGTTATTGCTGCACAATTACCTGGTCATTCAGTTCTATTTTGCACCAGGCATAGAAGCAATGAGTTTCGATGTTGATTGTGTTAGCTACCTCGATTACATCAAAAGAGGGTTGACAGCAATTTGGATTCGTGAACTCTTGTTTTCACTCTCCTCAGTCCAGGTTGACAGTCGCTAGCTAGCTAGCTAGTCATTGCACATCTGGCTGAGCTGGGTTAGCTAGATTGTAGCTGGCTAAGCTTTTAAAACGGTCTTATAACAAAACATGTGTTTATAGATATTTAGTGCACACTGATTGCAAAAATATTGTAGCTAGTTGACTAGCTATCACACCTTACTAGAGTTAATGTACGCTAGGTACATGAAAATATCCCACTGCGCAGGAACGTCATGCATCCAAGTTAGCTATCGTTAGCTCGCTCACGAGCTAATGAATGCAACCGAGGATGCAACCATATCACTGCTCGCTATGCTAGTTAGCTAGCTTGGCCAAATCGAATCATTCTTCGTCAATACAGCGCGTTCATTGCTGTGTTTTCATCATAAACACTGTGGATGATACCCTAGCGGCCTACATCGGCGTATGGCTATCTTAAACTGGACATCGGACTGGCCTGGGTAAGGGTCACCCCGACCCAACACTTAGCGTTTGCAAGGTAGCTAACAGCCAACAGAGACCCCCCCTTCTGGGTCCATTATTTAGTGGCTAGACAAATGCCCAACATGTAGCTTATGTTAGCTGGCTAGCTAGCAAGCAAAGTAGCATTCGCCAGCACAGCGTGAAACCAATAGGGATTGTTTCATGAAAAGGGTTATAGAGCTGGACTTGTGCGATCATATTTACCTCAGGGTGTGTTGATAAAAAGAAATGGTTGCAAACGGGGTTGGATCCGTGTCTCTAGCTCCCTCTCCGTTCTACAGCTCTAACAGCTCCTCCGAGTAATAATATAACAACAATAATCCGGGTCGGGAGGGTTCGATCTTCTTTTTTCTCAATGCAAACATGTATGCTTAAAGGGGGGAAACATCTTTCAAACCGGTCTCCGGCCGGTAGATCCCTAACGCCTGCAGGGGAATAATTAAAATTCCGACTAGTTTCGGAAAACAATCAACTGAGAAAAACAGAAAGGCTATTGACGCGGTGATAAAAGGCATCCACTCAGACTCTCCCCCTCTCTCGCAGAACAAAATGCCGACCGGAAGAACTGCTGCAGGAATAACTCCCTCCACCGGCGCCAAACCAACTAGCAACCAGAGTAGCTGCGACCCGTATGCTTCCGCCGCTTGAGAGTTGCATCGGAGCTGTGTACCTCAATGCTCCCCGTACTACAGTTCATCATAGTAAGATAAAAAGTTTTTGTATTTAATCATATCGCCTTAACATTTACTACGATTGGTACTAAAGAAATTGTCTGACTGACTCGGTCAAAGGTGTGGGAATCCTGAAATGTGCTTTGAAACTGCTCAAGATACAGGACAGGGGGGTTGTAGTAGTAAATTCAGTGGTCTGTCCATTGACCATGTTGCTGAGATACAGGCTAAAAGTTGTAGAAACTACGGCAGAAGAGGTTATGACCAGAAGTTAGGAGTAACCAGTTAGCTAGGTAGGCGCAGGGAGCTAAGTAGGCTGACTTGCTAGGATTGGAAATAAAACTCTTTATTGCAACTACAACAGCCTGAAAAGTAAGATTTAGAAAAAATCATGAGCGCTGCTGTAGTCTAACTTTGTACTGTTACATATCGATGGTAAAATTATTTTTGGTTATCAAAAGACATTCATCCAAATCAAACTCAATACACGAGCCCCCTCTAGTGTCCAGAAAGAATAGTGTGGTCAAGGCTACAGTAGCAAACTAGTAACTAGTAGTACAGTACTGGTAGTAAAACAGTAGAGCTACAGTACTAGGCTATCAAGTAGCTACTGTACTGCTGCTGTCGGAACATCCACTGACTGTACAGTACTAGAACAGTAAAGTTACTGTTGCTCTAGTACTGTAGTACACAGAGTTGCCAGTGAAACCGAGTGATTCAAGTCGAAGAGAAAACAATTAGCACCAGTTAATTATTAATTAGAATCTTACTCCAGTAGGGTAGCGACTTAATTAGACTTAATTACTGTACCTTCATCTCCCAACACCACACCCATCAAGATAGTTGGCTAGCCAGCTAATGCTAGCTAGCTGTTTGTACTGTACTAATTATGCAGACAGTACAGAACCCAGCCAGCTACTGTAGCCTACTACAGAACTGTAACTGATGGCAGTTGGCAATTTTTTTCCATAGCCACTTATTAGGTAACTAATAAGTTGTTTGCCAGCAAATAACAACCTAAATTCCAAGCTTGGCGTCTGTTGGTTGAAGTGTTTTAAGCCGTGGTTGACGGTTCAATTTTAAAAATCTGGCGCGCGCTTGGTCGTCCTTTTCACTTGGAACTTTCTGCTTGAAGATACCTGGTTCTCATTAAAGGTAGGGTCGGTAATGTTGTTGAGGCGCATAGCCTATTTATTAACCAACAGGGTCTAAATCTAAAGTTTTGACTGTAAAATGAAATAAATCCGATTTCTGTGGGTGTCGCTTGTAATGAACACTACCTATCATTTCTTTCAAACTAAACGGATTTATTTCGTTTCACTTTCAAACCTTTAGATTTAGTAGTTGCTATGTCAAGTTTATTTCAGCAAAAATGACAAAACGTGCATCACAACAACATTACCGACCCTGCCTTAAATCAACCCTAAATAGCCCAATACACTAGCATGAAAATATATATATAGAAAATGTCCATAATATTCATATGTAATTTATATAATTTACGAAACTCCAGCTTTGTAAGAAGGGTAGCATAAAAAGGTAAATCATTAAATAAGGTTGTTGTTGCGTCAATATTCTATCGCTAGGTGGCAGCATCAGTCTTCAATTCATAGGGGTTCACTGCTAGGCACATAGCCCATCCCCTCTGGATAATGAAGTTCCTATTTGCAGGTAAAACTAAACGTAATAAAACTACTTTAGGCTACATTATGACATTTTAAGAAAACTGCGGCGTTTCCTTGTGTTTCAAAACAACACAAAGTCAACGTTCTTATTATAAACGTTGTAACGTTTTTATCTCCACAAATGGAAGGCGTGTGACTAGTAGGCCTACAGATGTTGTTTTTTTAGGTCTATATGATTTTTATACTAAGGTAACGGTTTAGCCTGCATGATTTGTGCGCCATATATAATTATATTTAATGATAACCAGGTATTTTCAAGCAGCAAGTTCCTGATTTTATTGCAGCAGCAATATAGATACTTACAGCTTTAACATTTTTCTACATTTTATTCAAAACGTTATTTTTCAAAGACATGCCCCATTCATAACTTTTTGAACAACAAGTTTTACAGAAACTGGATTTACAGAAACTTAACCAAAATGTATGAAAAGAGAAGGGGAAAGACACAATATAATCCCAGTTAAGGAAGTTAGACACATTATTATCAACGGAAGGACTTGGAAAAGCTGCCCAGCCTTTTAAATGAATATCTTATCTCCCGACATTGATATTAAAGAAGACATTCAAGTAATTGATTAATCTACAACTAATTCACACAAAATCTACATTAAATCTGTTCACAAAGTCTACTCATTTATAAAGTACACTTCTTATGTTGTAAGCTGGTTGCTCATTCATTATATTTCTGATATTGTGGGGTCGAGGGGTTGATGGTAATAATGGTGAAGATAATATGATAAATCGTTCTTCATAGTTTGTCCATGTTAATAAAAGTAGAAACGTTTTATCCATATTAAAGTTTACAGTGTCCTCCAGATATTTTGCCCCCAATTTTCCCTTTAAAAAATGAATTTACTATCAACCTCCTCAAGATTTACCTAAATATATTATAAGGTTATTACGTAGTCTTAACTTTCTTTCCTTCAGAATAGCCATCATATTATTAAGTGTGGCTTAATTAACACAAACACACACACACACACGGCGAGAAACCTTTCAAATAACACAAACCTCTACATTAGGAAACGGCCTATGTTTGTTCTGTATTGATGAGAGTGTTCATATCTTGGATAAGTCACTTTAACATGACAACACATAAAAATCTAAGTTGACACGAGAGTTTTGATGTTATGAAATGAGGTGACTACATGGAAAACCACCATAAACTCAACGAAAGAAATCCTAACATGTAATCATTACAAAATAAACACAATAAGCAACGAGAGAAACACCAGAAGGTTGGTACTAGGACACAGAACGCTGGGTTGTTTACAATCCGAAAAGTTCCGGAACCCAGGAGAGGCCTACAGGCCTACATCTTGGTGTCGCCGTGACGATGCGTTTCATTATCGTAGTCGTTCTCCTGAGAGATGAGCCGATAGGGTTTCTTCCTCTCCAGCTCCTCCAGCACGGCGTTGCCCATCTCCACATCTTTGCTCCGCAGTTCGTGTCTGGACAGGAACTCCACGATGCCCGCTCCGATGGAGTCCCCCAGCACGTTGGTGGTTGTGCGCAGGCGGTCGCTACGGGAACAGGAGACCAGAGGATGAATACAGGCTCATCCAGGAAGATGGCGTTACGTGCAAAACAGGAAAACCAGAAGAAGAAAAAGCTGCAGGGACAGGGGGGAATTTAAGAGCAAACAAATGGAACACTGAGCAAACAAATGGAACACTGAGCAAACAAATGGAACACTGAGCAAACCAAATGGAACACTGAGCCCCCCCATTATCTTAGCATCTAGCTATACGTTTCTAAAAGAGAGCTCTATAGCCGTATGCAAATATGCCCCCTTATGGAAACCAAATGCCCGCCCATCCGATTAGTTCTGGAGTCGAGCCTGTGCAGGGAATATATCTCAGTTGATTTAAAAAGAAAACCCTTTCCAGGGCCTGTGGGTCTTGTTAAGTGGAACAGTCGACATTCACCTATTTTTGGTCACCTATTCACCTAGTTGCTGCTCACTACGGTGTGGACAGGAAGTAGGTCACAGGAGTGTCACTTCCTGTCCACTGGAGTGGAGTAGTCGAACACTGGAGCAGACCGGACATCCCCATTGGCTACTTCAGGTTCTAATCACTGCTGGAGGGCTTCTCTGTTTTGATCTTGTGAAGCTTGGACTGCACATGTAGTCCATCCCAGTTAACTGAGAGTGGAATTTTTTCTTATTACCCAATTAGCCAATGTAGTTTCTGGGAAGGGGATTGTAATTGAAATGATTAATTTGGGCAACCTAATTATGTTTCTATGTTAAAACTCAAAAAAATATGTGATTCAAAAAAAGGAGTATGTAGAGCGAGACTCAAGGGATCAAAGAGAAGTGTGTCACTAGGGTGGTCGTAGACAAAGGGAAATCGACCTTTAAAACTAGAACTGATTCTACAGTGCTCACATGTTCAACTTCTGACTATAAACTGGGGACTTTGACAACTTTAGTCGACAACGTAGATCGTTCATAGTTTCATGTGCTGGATATGATCGTATAGTGCCTGCAACAGACATTTAGGGAATTACTCACAGGAACCAATCGACAGCAATGATGAGGGTGATGTCATCGGTAGGAAGTCCGACGGAGGTCAGCACGATCACCATGGTGACCAGGCCAGCCTGCGGGATCCCAGCAGCCCGATGCTGGCGGCCGTGGCTGTGATGCTGTGGGACGACACGCACCGGTCTTCCTGTTAATCCCTCACATACGCATGCATCATACATATACTGTACACGCATACACGTAGTCAAAATCATGTTGCCTCTGAGCATTCTCAGGGAGTCAGGTGGCTGAGCGGTTAGGGAATCGGGCTAGTAATCCGAATGTTGCCGGTTTGATTCTTGCACGTGCAAAATGACGTTGTGTCTTTGGGCAAGGCACTTCACCCTACTTGCCTCGGAGGGGGGGAATGTCCCTGTACTTACTGTAAGTCGCTCTGGATAAGAGCGTCTGCTAAACGACTAAATGTAAATCCTTCTGACCTGATTGTGAGGATCTGACCGAAGTTCATCTCCACGTCGTTGACCTGGGCGATGAAGATGGCCGCCAGAGCCTCGTAGAGCGCCGTCCCGTCCATGTTGATGGTGGCGCCCACCGGCAGCACGAACCGTGTCACGCGCTTGTCCACCTTGTTGTTCTCCTCCAGGCATTTGAACGTAACGGGCAGAGTCGCGGAGCTGAGCGGAAGAAGGAGCGGAATGACACAGGCACATGAAGAGGTTGGGACGGTGTCATTTAGAAACACGTCAGACAGTAGCCTCGATTCGCAACGTCGGTGACGCTTGTGGAGACGTTCGGCGAAGGCGAGCGGAGGCCCACCTGGAGGAGGTCCCCAGGGCGGTGATGAGGGCCTGCAGCAGGCCGGCGATGAAGAGGAAGGGGTTGAGCCGCGTGATGGCGAAGTACAGGAGGGGCAGGATGAGCACGCCGTGGATCAGCAGGCCGATGATGACCGTGATGGTGTACATGGCCAGCTGGCCGCCCATCTGGGTGATGTCGTCCATCTCCACGATCTTCCCCGAGATCAGGAACATGATGCCCACAGGGGCGTACCTGGAGGAGGAAGAGAGGAAAGGAGGGGGAGGATTGTCGGGGAGGATCGTGGCCACGCAAGTGTCAAAGTCACCCATCCGTGTTGACCTGCTGCTGTTATGATATCACAGCAACGCCTGAAGCCGAAAGGTTAATAAGGTTCTACAGAGTAACATTGTTTGTAGAGAGAGTGTGCGAGAGAGAGGGGAGAGAGGGAGGGAGAGAGAGTGGGAGAGAAATATAGAGGCCTTTCCCACCACAGGGCTAACTAGGGAAGTCCTGGGCTTTGTCACAACACACACATTAATAATCACCAGATAATACTATGACATCTCTACATACGATAAATGAGATGACGGGGCATGATAAAAACGAACGCCCACCACATGATCAGAGCCACCAGCTTCATGATGGCTTCGTTGAGGCTGTCGAAGAAGTCCCTGAGCACCTGGCCCTGCTCCTTCATGCTCCCGATGATGAGACCGAACCCCATGGAGAACACGACCAGGCCCAGGGCGTTCACCCCGTTCACCGCCCCCGGCACTGGGGATCACCTCCTCCCGGGCTCAGCTCCTGCGTGGCGTTGGTCAGGTTGAAGACGCTGTCGTTGACCGACACCGTTACCGTGACGACGCGCTTCCCGTATTTGGTTTTGAACTTCGGGGAAGTTGGTGGAGTTGGGGGGGGAGGAGGAAGGGAGAGCAAGAGTTTTGTAAGACGACAATTAAAAAGTACGGTCAGAGAGATATCAGATTTTACTCTCTTAAATGCTGCTCAGTACTGTAACCACCATTCAATTTTCTCTGGGAAATGTCTTAGGCCTGATTAAGATTGTGCATATTTAGTCCGTAGAGACCCTAAAGAAAGGTCCTCGGGCCCCACTGGTCCCAGCTGACCCCCTGGGGACACGCTCACAAGCCTCGCTTTTGTCCAGAGCCAGCGGTCTCGTCTCCATCCCTGGTGTCCATACCCTCCCTATTGTCTCCCACCCCCACCACAGAGTGATTTCTGCCCGTTAAGCCTCTATTTTCCCCCGATGAAGTAATAGTCATGTTATCATTTACCTGCTGTGTACAGGCTTGGACCAAGTTCGGTGGAAACATGTTTCTGAAATAAAAAACAATCATCACCATCATCATAAACATCCATAGTACAGTAAGTGAGTGGCTGTAAACAAAACACCTTCTCCTTCAACTGGCCTTTCACCAGAGGCCTGTCTGTGCCTCCCAGCCCGCCCCCCAGCTCCAGCCCTGCATCCTGGCCTCCCAGCCCCGCCGCCCACCTGATGAGATCCAGGAAGGCGTCGATGGGGCTGACTTGCTCGATCTTCTGCTGTTTCCCAAACTCGGCCTTGGATCCTTTCCCCGGGTGGATGATGAGGACCACCAGGATGCCCACGAAGACGGCGATGACGGTGGTGGTCATGTAGTACATGAGGGCTCTCATGCCCATCTTTCCCGAGGCCTTGCTGTCCAAGGCGGCCATTCCTGGACAGGAAACACAGAGGACATGCTTGGCCTCACTCTGATACAGATCAACAGACGTGACACGTCCTTGACATTGAATGGGGGAGGTGGGTAGGAGTGGCATTACTGGGGGGTAAGAGTGGCAGGTAGTGCAGTAGTGGCATTACTGGGGGGTAAGAGTGGTAGGTAGGAGTGGCATTACTGGGGGGTAAGAGTGGCAGGTAGGAGTGGCATTACTGGGGGGTAAGAGTGGCAGGTAGGAGTGGCATTACTGGGGGGTAAGAGTGGCATCACTGGGGCCACCGGTACTTCACCGGTAAGCGTGAGTACCATGTAGGTTGAGGCCCCACAGAAGCTGTCTGAGTTCGAATCCCCCCTGCGGTCTTTGCTGCATGTCTTCTCCCACTCTATCTCTCCCTGTCTTTCCTGCCATACTTCCCTTAGTAATAGTCTAATAAAGCATGAAAATGCAGAGAAAAAGCCATCGCATTCCCAACATGAATCATTGACAGGATGGGTGTAGCTCAGCAGCACAGCATGTGACCGCAGATTCGAATCCCCTCGCTTGGGATGAAAGAGTCTGCTAAATGAATACTTAACTAAATGGCTCTATGTTAGTCTGTAGTGTCTGGAATGTTCCACGGTGCATGTGAGAACGACAAAGGAGAAGATTGCTTCTGTCGTGGGGAGCTATATCGTTCACAGTGTGAGAGGGTTTTCTTCACAGTATTGCGCGTCTGTTGTGGGAACTCCAATTAGTCCACAGAAGCGCTAGAAAGATCCACCCTGTTGTACACAAGACGAAGGGTTTGGCTCTTATTGGACTAGCAGGGCGTCTCAATTCTCTACAATGGCTGCAGGTTAGAATCAGAAAGGGGTTTTAATCGCCATGAAAGTTTGCACAGACAAGTAATTTACCTTGCCAGGAAGGTGCATACATTCAACATATAGGAGTAAATCTTAAATAGATGAACAAGTCTAACTATACTATACAAGGTGCAGACTGCAGAGTCTAATGAACTAATACTAACTAAGGTGAGCGTGAGCCTGGTAGACGGGGGCTCTGCAGGGCAACTCAGCAAGAGAAGCCGTTTATCGACATGGTAACCGCTGGTTGAACCTGGTCCGAGGGCCTCCTCAGCAAGAGAAGCCGTTTATCACCATGGTAACCGCTGGTTGAACCTGGTCCGAAGGCCTCCTCGCTTTGTCCTCAGAGGCCGTGTTGTCGTCCGCTGTGAAGGAGGCCTGTTCATCATCTCTGTCTGGGCTCCCGGAGGAGGAGCCAGCATAGCGCAGGCAGACAGTGGGAAGGCCTGCGATGCTGACAGTGTCGTACCTGTGATGATGCTGACAGTGTCGTACCTGATGAGCGACATGCTACCGTAATGAGGCTGGAGACCAGCAGGGGCAGCACCAGCATCTGCAGCATCCTCATCAGCAGCTCTCCGGGGAAGGAGAAGTACTTCACCTCTCGGTACGTCATCTTATACGGACGCAGCGCAAAGCCCAGTATTATGCCTGGTCCGAGAGGGAAAGAGTTAGCAGTGTTTTCAGTGGGGCAGAGCGATCACTTAAGTGTGTGTCTGTGTGAGAGAGAGAGAGAGAGAGAGAGAGGGGGGGAGAGGGAGAGAGAGAGAGAGAGAGAGGGGGAGAGAGAGAAAGGGGGAGACGGAGAGAGGGTTTTCTTTCAGAGGCACCCCACTCACCTATTATGACCGCAGCCACAGTGAAAAGTACAAAGCCGTGCTTCTTCAGGAAGGCCTTGACACTCTCCTTGGATATCTCCTCCACTTTCCTCTTGGCCTTCATGGTGCGTATGTGGATGCCCTCCCTGAAGCGCTGCATCCTGTGGAGGGAACCCAGGGTATCTGTTACCGGGGGACGGGGCTGTTACCGTGGGGACAGGGCTGTTACTTGGGGGGCGGGGCTGTTCCCGGGGGACTGGGCTGTTACCGTGGGGACAGGGCTGTTACCGGGGGGGCGGGGCTGTTCCCGGGGGATGGGGCTGTTACCGGGGGACGGGGCTGTTACCGGGGACCAGGGGCATGCATCTGCACCATGCAGTTAGGTATAAGTGTAATAGTTACAGGTGTAGATTAGTAGCTGTAGTTACAGGTGAGGGTGTTGTAGCTACCTGTGAGGGTGTAGCTACAGGTGAGGGGGTGCAGACAGGTAGGTATAGGATGCAGATGGTGTTAAGATCACAGAGAATAAGAGATCTTTCCCAGATCTCATCTCAGTGCTCACAGCCTTGAAGAATAATACACACCATGGTAACAAATCTCCATGGTAACAAACCCATCAATGCTCTGCATTTCAATACTCCTCATCCTTTAACATCATCATGACATCCCGATCAAAGAGTATTGTGCAAAAATAACAGACAAAGAAGAAGCCACTCTCTTCAAAACTAAAAGTGTTCAGGTCAAACTCCAAAGTAAGCAGGTCAAACTCCAAAGTACGGTTTAACACAGTTAGATCCATGGATCCATAGGAGCCTGGTGTGAAACCACAACGCCCAGCAGGTGAAAAGGACGAATATATATTCATATCTGAATAATCTAACATACAACAGTTTACAACTGACGATATTCTTTCTTGCTAATGAAAAGAAAAATCCAGTCAAATAGAAGAAAATAACTTGATAACTCAACAACAAACTGGAAAAGAAACGTCCAAAGGAAAGAACGCAGGTAACCTTGCCGACCACTTTCATCCACGGGAAAATGGAACATGAATCGAAAACTCTAAAAACATGTCAAAACTCACCTCGCTGGTGAAGTTGCTGCTGCCTTCAGATGAACTTGTTCCTGGCTCTGGGCTTGTGCTCAGGCAGAAGGAAGCTCTGGAGAGGAAGCTGCTGTGTGACAGAGGCTCCAGTCGTAGAGGAAGACCGAGGAAGAAAGACAGAAAAGGAGAAAGAGAGAGAGAGAGAGACTGGAAGATGGAGGGATGGAGCAAAACGCACGTCGAACAGGAGGGGTGTGTATGTTCTGCTTTGGCATCTGAGGCAATCCCTCATACTATCCAACTGAGAGGGAGGTGACTTTAGAGACTTTAGAAAAGAGAGAGACATCGAGAAAAGAGAGACCAGAGAGAGAGAGACACAGAAAGAGAGAGAGAGAGAGAGAGAGAGAGACCAGAAAGAGAGAGAGAGAGAATGAGAGACAGAGAGAGAGAGAGAGAGAGAGAGAAGGGAGGAGATCACAAACCATGTGGGAGATGGAGGCCCAGTCTCGCTGACACTGTTAATTCTTTCTCTGAGACTATTTCTATGTCAGTCATTTACAGATACAAAAGCCGATACAAAAGCCTACCCAACACACTACTGAGTCTAAGATGGAGGTAGCCTAAATGTATGCTGCCTATCACATTTACATTTAGTACTTATCCAGAGCAACGTATAGTAAGTACAGGGACATCCCCCCGAGGCAAGTAGGGTGAAGTGTCTTGCCCAAGGACACAACGGCCGGGAACCGAACTGGCAACCTTCAGATTACTAGCCCGATTCCCTAACCGGTCAGCCACCTGACTCCCTAAATCACCCAAGGGGGTTTGTGATGTTGTGGGTGTCGTTGCTGTGGAAGGATTCACAGCAGCTCATCTGAGACATAGTGCCTCAGGGTAAGTGCCACTTCAGAAAGTCAATTATAGTTAGTTGGGAAGAAAAAAAGAGAGGAAAAACTAGTCCTGTGCTGATTGACCTCACTGTATGGAAAATCTGTCCCCTGGCGAAGAGGAGTATAATTAGTGAGAACACCCCTGAAATCAGGCCACGTAACCTGTTACAAATAAAGCTCACAGCAAACTGTCAGATGAATGAATGACTGGCTTCCTTGATCTATTCGTGTAGCACATGATTTTTTTCCCAAAATATTGTCAAACTTTCGAAACTTTTTGGGGAGTTTTTTTTTATTTAAAAAAATATATATATTTTCGAAAAAATAATTTTAAACAAAATATTTTCGAAAAAATATTTTTCTTAACAAAATATTTTCGGGTTTTTTTTTAACAAAATATGTTCGATTTTTTTTTAACAAAATATGTTCGATACAAAATATGTTCGAAAACATATTTTTAAACAAAATATGTTCGAAAACATATTTTTAAACAAAATATTTCGAAAAAATATTTTTAAACAACATATTTCGAAAAAATATTTTTAAAACAAACATATTTCGAAAAAAAAATTTTGAAACAACATATTTCGAAAAAATTTTTTTGAAACAACATATTTCGAAAAAAAATTTTTAACAACATATTTCGAAAAAATATTTTTAAACAAACATATTTCGAAAATTCTTGTCAAACCTTTGGTCAAACTTTAGAAACTTTCAAAATATTTTTTATAACCTTTGAAAAAAGATCACACTTATTTTTTACACACAAATTGAAAGGAGAGGAACGAGAGGACAGGAGAGAGATAATGCCACCAAATAACAAATACGAGCCTGGCTTGAGTATAACCTCGTTAATCTTCATTGCAAATGTGTCTGGCCTTATTCCCAGCAGAGCTCTCCTGCAGCATCGCGTTACGTTTTATTAATATAGCAGAAGCTTCAACAACATGGGCTAGAAATAGTGCAGTAAAGAGTAATAAGTAAAGCAGATGAAAAACTGCTAGAAGTCCACAGGTCCAGCCGTGTTTTGACCAATAAAGTTACGTCTTACTACATTTCCTGTGCGTACAGATGTACCTTGTAGCCAACCTTTTTAACAAATCTGGTTCTGATTGATAGGCAGTGATCTACAGAGATATATGGGTGGTCAAGGTTTCTAAAAGTGTTATGGAAGGAGGTCTAGAAATATCACTCTCTCCAACGACACAAAGAGGAAATGATCAATGTTTGACATGTAGCTGGTAATGAACGGGGCAGAGGGTTGCTGATGTGACAAGCAGCAGGGAGGGTGTAATGAGCGTGGGTTACCAGTAGAGAGCAGTGCTCCACCATCGTTATCATCGTTTATCCCTGTTAGTTAAAGGTACAATAGGTACAAAATTTTTTTCAGGAAACATTGTTTGTCTTTATTTATTCTGCGCTAAATGCTACACATTTCTCTCTCAACGGTTCTGGCCTCCTTCACTTCTCCCTCCTTACTCTCTCTCTCTCTCTCGCTTTCTTCTTCTTTCTTTCTGCTCTCTCTCTCTATCTCTCTCTCTCTCTCTCTCTCTACTCTCTCTCTCTCTCTCTCTCTCTCTCTCCCTCCCTCTCTCTTTCTCTCTCTCTCTCTCTCTGAACTTCAACTTGGAAAGCCATGTGACACGTTACCTACATTGCAATGACCTTGGTCCGGGCAGTGCATGCGCAGGGCATGCCATTGGCCTTATTAAAAGCTGTGTACATGTCAAGAGCCAGGAGCCCACTGCCAAGGTCAGAGAGAGAGAGAGCGAGAGAGAGAGAGGAGAGAGAGAGAGAGAGAGAGAGAGAGAGAGGAGAGGGGAGAGAGAGAGAGAGGGGGGAGAGAGAGAGAGACAGAGAGGGAGAGAGAGATAGAAAGCGCAAGAGAGAGAGAGAGAGAAAGTGCGAGAGAGAGTTCTGCTACCCGTCTCGTTGCGTAATAGCGTATACCTTCTGGCCCATATCGAGGGAGAGCCTGAGAATTAAAAACAAATCCCGATTGGGAAACATGTACATGCAGTCAGAGCAGGATTCTGGCAGACCACAACACAACCCACAGTTCCACAGGTCATTGAATGGTCTGATAACACGACACACACACTGCTGAGGTGTCACAGTGAGGAGGGTATTGGCAAGAATGAAAGCCTTCATCCCAACAGAAATATATTTCCACCATGTCCACAGTATTAATGCATGAATAGACGCCTTATCATCTGCAAAAAAAACTAACACATATCACACTCACTGGCATGTGTGCTGACAAATATGCAAACACACACACACACACGTATGCACACACAGGCACACAAACACACAGAGAAGCACACACACACACACACACACATGAGAGCACGAGAGAGAGAGAGACAGAGACAGAGAGAGCCCCCATGCCCTCCCTCCAACAGGACAGGACAGTGGAAATTTCCTCCTGCTACTACAGAGCATGCCCAGAAAACCAGCCTGTTCCAGTCCCCCTCGCTCACATCCTGTCCTTCTATCGTCATGAATCTTAATTACCAGCTGGAATATGACATGTGACCGTGCGTCAGCACAGGGGGTTAGCGCGCACTGGGGGAGACTGCCTGCCTGGACACATGATACTGTAATTAACTATCGAGAAACAAAAATAGTTCTGGTAAAATGAGCCTAATCGAAACGTTATTTATATTTATGCTCAATTATAGATGTGTAGAAAATACCCATCTGTCTGGCTCATGTGAAATAGATGTGAGATCATGTATCGGCACACTCTTCAAACGTGAGAATGCGGGCGGCCCCCTCGCCGTGTTAATAATAGCATTTGGCTCGCAGCCATTTATCATATAGTGTTACTATCACCGGGCCAACTATACTCGGACGGTAGGCTACCCCAAATTGGAACAGAAATATCAGTTCTGTGTCGTAAGTGGCTCACCTGAGCCCAAGTGGGTGGGTCTCTCTCCTGTGTTTCAGATTGAAGCATGTCTCTCTCCTGTGTTTCAAACTCAACGTCTCTCTATCGGAATTAACATTATGGCAGCTGTGGAATAGAACCTATGTCATTTTGGCTAACTGTGCTTTTGGAATATGAACTTTGTTGTAGGCCTACCGGTGATGTGATGCCTGAAAAGTTCCAGAGTACTTGAATTATTCATTGGGAGTTTGAGCCTTTCGTCGCGTGGGGAAAAAGGGATGTGTACTGAAAACATTTCAGAACTGCTGACATTCTATCAGGGCCGTAATCAAATGTCCCCAATATATTGATATAAAATATAAATAAAATATAAATGTGCTACACTACGACAGGCAACCACGCACGCTGTCCAAAATTATCATTTAAAAAATATATATATATTATGTAAACGTAAAAAGTTTTTCAGGAGGGGGGGGGGACCCTCAGACTCCCCAGCAGATTACCTCCCCCCCCAATGTTGACTCCATGGTTACGGCCTTGCATTCTATTGACCGGTAACGCGAATAGGTCTAGTCAACAATTTCCTCACTTTCAATCACTAATTCTGTTCACAGATTTCACAGACTGCGAAGAGTTAACATCATGTCTTCTTCGTGCTACTCACATATTCAGATTGCCTCGTGTCCCTTAAATATGGATTTGAAAATATCGCCCACACCAACTGCCAATCAAACATGGTCATGTTGCATGCCACGCCCACATTTTATAAACTGCCCAATGCTAAACTGTGGCGCGCGGCTCAGTAGTAAACAGACTGCACGGGGTTTAACCGAGCGTTCATTCACCTTCTCTGTCTGTAAGGCAATCGGAAAGGTAGATTGTCGCGTCCATAACCGTTGTCTGCCTCAAATCGGATACGATCTCGTCAATACCTTTACTTAAAATCGAATAGATAAATCGTCTCGTCAGTTGGCTACACCCTTTCTTAGGCTACAAGACCCAAGTTAGGGTAATCATCGTATTTCTTGTGTGAAACATTATGAGATGAAGAGTTTTCAGCGACGATGCCGTTCTCGAGGAACTTAGGTGAGAAGATTCTGTGCTCGGTCACACACGTGGAGAGTGCGCGTGGAGCTGTCATCTCTGATTGTCCCGAGCCGAGTCCGGATGCGGGATGCGCAGAAGATCAAGCAGAGGAGTTGAAAGGTAAATTGTATAGGTGATTGTATATCAACCATCCATCTTTTTACATTTGAAAGAAGATAGTTAAGGCTTCCAGATGCAGAAGGTAAATTACTTTGTATTAATTTAATAAATAATGAATAATTACATTCTAGTAAATGCACCGAAAGGGCTGAAAGTTACTAATCTCAATATTCCCAATAAATGTAAAATAAATACATTTCTCTCAGTCAAGAATTGTATCTTCCCCATTGAAGTGTAACATAGTTAGACTGCTCTTTGCTCTTGCTAAATAGTGACATATTTGGCAAAACTCCCACATTGGCCCACAGTCAAACACACACTAACACCCACTCTGGCACACATTCAGACACAAATCTTCATGCTGTAACACCTCTTATCTCCCTGAACGCACCACAGAGGTTACGGTCCTCATGGTTACCGTAGGAACAATCCTAACAGGGGCCGTGACGTTTCTCCGTCACCCCGCCCGGCTCCCGGGTGACGACAGGACCCCTCAGCTGAGGTCGCGACCCCTGTCACTGCTGCCAAGGGGGAGCACGCTGAGCCAGACACCCAGAGACACTCCGCTGTCAGTCCCAGGAGAGCTCATCTCATAGGGGGTTCAGGTTGGGGGAATGAGGGGGTGGAGCAGGATGGCCGGCTGGCTCTGTGAGCTGGGTGTTGGGACCAGGAGCAGCTGATCGTGGGCCACATGTTCGGCCGGGCCACCTCTGGATCCAGGCTCAGAGCTCAGCCGTGTCAGCCTCAGCCAGGCTCAGGTAGGGAGGGAACTCAGCGCAGGGCTGCCACTTGCAACTATACCTGGACCTGGTGGGTGTGTGTGTGTGTGTGCGGGTACAGTAAGGCTTACCTGGCCCTGGTGTGTGTGTGTGTGTTCAGGTACAGTAAGGCTACCTGGCCTTGGTGTGTGTGTGTGTGTGTGTGTGTGTGTGTGTGTGTGTGTGTGTGGGTACAGTAAGGCTATCTTGCCCTGAAGTGTTTGTGTGTGTGTTCAGGTACAGTAAGGCTACCTCGCCTTGGTGTGTGTGTGTGTGTGTGTGTGGGTACAGTAAGGCTTACCTGGCCTTGGTGTGTGTGTGTGTGGGCACAGTGGGCAGGATTTGAGATCGAGCTGTAGGCCTTCTTCGGCATACGTGAGAGAGGAGAGGAGTCCTTCGGTTTCATTTCCCTACTCTCCAAGCTACAACTCAAGGAAACGAGGACCAGATTGGACCAGCTTTTTCCAGTTTGTGTCTTACCTCAGTCTCACTATAGTATCTGGCTCCAGGCACGGCCCAGAAGTGGGACTCTCAGTCAGGTTTCTAGCCAGGCCTTTGTATCTGCCTCTGCTCTGGTTTCACAGGAACAAGCACGATTGTTCCAGGACAGCAGAAGTTGCGCAACGCGACAAATTAAATTGCTGCTGTAGAACGGCAGTTGGGTTTGTTATGATGCAGGGATTGCCTCAGAAAATGTGGCATGACGCAACAGCTGTTTTGATTTCCCTTTGACATACATTTATCATTGAGATGTTATTACTTTACCTCAGTGAGCCAGACAGATACATCCATAGTGGGGGGTGGTTGTAAGTAGCCTCACATTCCTATGGGGTGAAGCGCCCCCTGTAATAACCCTGCTGGAGGCCCAGGGTGGCTTACGAGCTCAGGGGCAGCAGCCTCCCCTGTCCCTGTACATTTACATTTAGTCATTTAGCATTTATCTTATCCAGAGCGACTTACAGTAAGTACAGGGACATCCCCCTCGAGGCATGTAGGGTGAAGTGCCTTGCCCAAGGACACAACGTCATTTCGAACGGCCGAGAATCGAACCGGCAACGCTCAGCCATCTGACCCCCCTGTACGCTGTCGGTTTCCCAGCGAAGGTTCTGTGATTCTGGGGATCTGTGCTCGTGTCATCTGAGTTCGCTCTGCATCGCTGCCGTAAACGAACCACAGATGTTTATGTGAACGGGAGCCATTGTGGCGGCGCTGTTCTTGGAAGAGTGAGAGCTTTTCTCCTGCTCTCTGGCCTCCTACGTTGTAGAGAGAGGATGCTCTCTGTCTAACAGACCTCGGGGCAGTTGGGTCAAATCTGCGTGGGGGGAGATAGAGGCGGGTGGGGTGAGGGAGAGGGGTACTTGGCGCTGTGTGTGTGTGTGTGTGCAGCAGAGAGGGAGACAAGGAAGGCGGCATTGTTCCCAGGGTGAGTAATGTGTAGGCAGCTGCCGCCTGTGACACTGAGCAGAGATATTGTTTTTCCTGGGCCTCCCCCCCCTCTCCTACCCCCATAACTCTTCCACCCTAACCCCGCCCCCATCCCTTTAACCCTGCCCCACCCCCCTCTAGCCCCGCCCCCGCGTGGCTGACTGGCTGAGTCCAGAGTAGCCTGGCCAGGGGTAGATATGGGCGGATCTCTCCTGTGTGTTTTGTTGTGTTTTGGTTCAGGCTCTCCTCTTTTGGTCTCTCTGAGGGTCTCTTCTTCTCTTTTGGCTCGCAGTAATTGGTGGAGTCTTGTTTTGGCTCGCAGTGATTGGTGGAGTCTTGCCACAGCTGGCACTGGTGTTTATGAGATGTTGAGTGTCCGCCAGAGGACAAGCACACTGGACTTCTTCTGTTTCTGTTGAGTCACCCTGAGCACAGCACAGAGACACACCGGCCTTTACAAACACGCCAAACTCTCCCCTCTCATGCCCTCTTGTTGCAAGTCAACATCAGACAGTTTGTCTTTAAATCTGGAACAGGCTTGCTTTTCAGTGGAAGGTTTTAGGCGAAACTGGAGTTATTTACGTTCTGTTTGAGAGTGGCCTTTCTCATGTTATTTACCAACGAGCCGTCAGAGTGCAGAACAAATAGCCACGAGTCTAAATCTGTGTCTTTGAGAGAAAGAGGGATATAAAGAGAGAGAGAGAGTAGGAGAGAGAGAGAGAAAGAGACACACAGAGAAAGAGAGAGAGAAAGCGTGAGAGAAAGAAAGAGAGAGAGAGAGACAAAGAGAGAAAGAGAGAGAGAGAGAGAGAGAGGAGAGAGAGAGAGGATCGAGAGAGAGAGGGAGGGAGAGAGAGAAGAGGGATATAAAGAGAGAGAGAGAGTAGGAGAGAGAGAGAGATAGGGAGAGAGAGAGAGGGAGAGAGAAAGAGGGATATAAAGCAGAGAGAGAGAGTAGGAGAGAGAGACGAGAGAGAGAGAGAGAGGAGAGAGAAAGCATGTGTGTGTTTTGGGCAAGCCTGCCTGCAAGCCTGCCTATTTCACCAGAGTCAGGGATGTAAGGCCAACGTGACTGGAAGCACACACACCCCATGACTCATTCAGCCATGCTCTTCAGCTGCATCATCTTGACTTTGAAACTGGCCCAACACAACAAGCCAAAAGAGTGGACATCCCTGGGGTTCTGTAGAACACAATGTACAATGCAGCTGCATCATGGATATATCTGTCTTCAATATATGAATATATCTTTGAATATATCTTTGAATATATCTTTGAATATCTTTCTCAAAACAGTACTGTCTTCGCAATGTGAATTGGAAACTGCACCATCCCAGTAAATAAAAATGTCTGTAAGATTAAACATAAGATGTTTCATTCATTTAAAACTATGATTTTCTGTGGGCACAGAGCCAGCAGCTTGTTCTTACACTGTCTTTACCGTTCGTGTGACATTGTGAGGAGAGAGGACAACAAGTCTTAAATCACCACTGAGTGGCCAGTTCTGAGAGGCTGCCATGACGATAAACGCTTCTATTTAATCAGAGTGAGGAGGCCTTTAAGCTTTGCCTCAGGAAAGAGAATAGATCAATGTCAATGTTTTGCCAGAACGTTCAGTAAACATAGGTACCTTTCTCTTTGTGGGTTTAAACCTGTTGTTTGACTAACAGAAGCTTTGCATCATGTTGCGTTATGTAAACGTAATGTATTTGTGAAGCAAATCTTTAATCCGGGGTGGATTCGAACCTTCAACCTCTTGATCCGCAATCAAACTTCACACACCAAACTGTACCGATTCCACCTCTCTGCCTCAACACAACAACTTATTTTACCTCAGCAAAGCTATGAAACACAGATTGTTTGTCTGACTCTTTACGTAACGGCGACCTCCCTACTCCGCGATGTGGAAAGCGAGCGTCTGCCAGAGCGAGGGCCGTGTCAGGGGGGGGGCGTGTCCTGGCGGCGAAGCACAAGCGCTTACGTCAGCGCGGCATCCTCGCGATGTCTTTCACGCCCGTGGCAGGGTCGGGGGTCGGCTGCCCTCTGGAGTTGCAGACAGACACGAACAAGACTAGAATTTCCGGAGGCAGGGGCAGGCAGGAGGCAGGGAGGCAGGGAGGCAGGGAGGCAGGCAGGAAGGAGGAGGCAGGAAGGCAGGGGAAATAACATGTCAGGGTACGAGAAATGGAGTGTGTTGAAGAATGACGAATGGCCGTCGCTGTGAATGCACAGCGCAGAATACTTAGATGTTTCCTTCGGACGTTGAAAGTAGATTAACTTACTTACCCTCCTTAGCAACACTGTCAGGTTGTCAGGGAGGATGTGTCCTGCTATAAGTGTCCAGGGGGGTTCAGTGACCTTAGATGCTTCAGTGTGCCATAAGTACCTACCCTGAGCTGAACCTGGCACTGTGCATGGACTGTTGTGTACACTGCTGATCCCCTCGATTGGCCTCCCAATGTTTATCTCCTGTGGGTGACTGAGTTCCATAATCCTCAAAGTTGAACAGTTAACTTCATTAGTGGACTGGCAGAAATCCTGTCAATTACTCGGGATTGTGAAAGTACTTTGCAAAATCTGTACGGAAGTTCAAATTTGACCAAAAACGACTTAAGTTTATGGAGTTCGTAATGGTGTAAAACATCCCTCTCACCTATACAGACCTCTCTCATTCATGAGGAGGCAGTTATACTACAAGATCTAGTCCTTGTGGCTGAGCTCCGTGTAAGTAGAGCTGAGAACACGACAGTGACAGCAAGGTGTATTTATAGCCTCCAGACAGGTCTGGACCGGTCACAGTTTGACCCACTGCCAGAGCCTGGTCCCCTGGTATCTGGCTCACATCTCCAGCATAGCCCCATCACTCACGCCAGCCACAGGAGGCCTGTCCCCAGCCCCCCAGTCCCCCCAGCACCCCAGACCCCCAGACCCCCAACCCTCCAGACCCCCAGCCCTCTGGTCCTCCAGCACCCCAGCCCTCCAGCCTCCCAGGGGCCCCTGACCACACCACGGGCTTACATAACAGACCCATAAAGTCAATGCCTCCATTCATTAAAAAGAATGCTTTGGAAGGGGAAGATTCAGATCTCCTGGGGCAGCGAGCTAGCTCTGTCATTCCTGTCCGGTGTGTCGTGTGCTGGCGCCTTTTCAGAATCCCGTCTGAAAAATGGAGATCATTCTGGGGAGGTTGTCTTTGAGATTTAGCTTGTTCAGAGGGGTTCTTGGTTACTAGATCGATAAAGGAATGGAAAGAAGGGCCGTTAGGTTTGTGTAAGTGGACAACCCGTGTCTGTTCCTAGGTGTGTGTTCTAGAGTGTTCTGGAGTTCTAGAGTGTTGGCAGGACAACATGTCCTCATGTTCCCTATTACTAACTTCTTTGTGGGATTGTGTGTTGTGTGTGTGAAACAACTGGAAGGTTTACAAAGCACCAGCATTTCAGGGCTGGGCTTTTTTCCGTTTAAATGAAAGTATCCGTTTTCGGTGTAAGTGGCGTTGTTGCTGAGGGGCAGAGATGGCAAAGTACACACCCTTCACTCAAGTAGAAGTACATATACTCATGTTTAAAATGAATCTGAAAAAGTTGAAGTACTACAAAGGAATACACTTTTTCACTTAAGTTAAAGTAAAGAAGTGTGGGCTTCAACCTTTCCAATCTTTTTTTTTCCAATATATTTTTTTTTCTACTTTCGAAACTTTTCTTTCAAAAATGTGTAACTTTTAATTAGAAGCTTTTTTTCTTTTCTTTTTTTCACACTCAGTGAATTTTTTTATTCTAAAACTTTTTTTCTGAAACCTTTTCTCTTTTTTTCTAAAAGGGTTTCAAGGCTGAACCAAAAAATAAATCACAAAGGTTTCGAAATATTTTCTTTTTTTAAGTTTCCCCCCAAAAAGTTTTGAAAGTACAAAAAAAGAAAAAAAATCATTACCCACCAAAATTCAAGGAGTGAAAGTACTCATAGTAAAGTACTGATACCAGAAAAATCTATAAGTAAAGTAACTAAATATTTGTACTTTACTATTTACTACTATTACTTCCCATCTCTGCTGAGGTGTACGCATATAAACACCCAAAGTAGATAAATGTCCATTTGTCTCAAGCCCCAACATCTCAAACTCAGTTTCGTTTGTCTTTTCACAGAGAAAACTGTGCTGGCTCCACCTGTGTTCGTCTTCCAGAAGACGGTCCTGGCCATGAAGGTGAGGGTTTGAAAAGTGCAGGAGCCTCTCTGAAGCTGTGTTAAAGACTGTGTGTACTGGGCCTGTCTGAGGCTGTGTTAAAGACTGTGTGTACTGAGCCTGTATGAAGCTGTGTTAAAGACTGTGTACTGAGCCTGTCTGAAGCTGTGTTAAAGACTGTGTACTGGGCCTGTCTGAAGCTGTGTTAAAGACTGTGTGTACTGGGCCTGTCTGAGGCTGTGTTAAAGACTGTGTGTACTGGGCCTGTCTGAAGCTGTGTTAAAGACTGTGTGTACTGAGCCTGTCTGAAGCTGTGTTAAAGACTGTGTACTGGGCCTGTCTGAAGCTGTGTTAAAGACTGTGTGTACTGGGCCTGTCTGAAGCTGTGTTAAAGACTGTGTGTACTGAGCCTGTCTGAAGCTGTGTTAAAGACTGTGTGTACTGGGCCTGTCTGAAGCTGTGTTAAAGACTGTGTGTACTGGGCCTGTCTGAAGCTGTGTTAAAGACTGTGTGTACTGGGCCTGTCTAAAGCTATGTTAAAGACTGTGTGTACTGAGCCTGTATGAAGCTGTGTTAAAGACTGTGTGTACTGGGCCTGTCTGGAGCTGTGTTAAAGACTGTGTGTACTGAGCCTGTCTGAAGCTGTGTTAAAGACTGTGTGTACTGAGCCTGTATGAAGCTGTGTTAAAGACTGTGTGTACTGGGCCTGTCTGAAGCTGTGTTAAAGACTGTGTGTACTGAACCTGTCTAAAGCTATGTTAAAGACTGTGTGTACTGAGCCTGTCTTAAGCTGTGTTAAAGACTGTGTGTACTGGGCCTGTCTGAAGCTGTGTTAAAGACTGTGTACTGGGCCTGTCTGAGGCTGTGTTAAAGACTGTGTGTACTGGGCCTGTATGAGGCTGTGTTAAAGACTGTGTGTACTGAGCCTGTATGAAGCTGTGTAAAAGACTGTGTGTACTGGGCCTGTCTGAAGCTGTGTTAAAGACTGTGTGTACTGGGCCTGTTTGAGGCTGTGTTAAAGACTGTGTGTACTGGAAGAGTGTCAGAT
This sequence comes from Mallotus villosus, assembly GCA_903064625.1. Lineage (NCBI taxonomy): Eukaryota > Metazoa > Chordata > Actinopteri > Osmeriformes > Salangidae > Mallotus > Mallotus villosus. The sequence goes on from CAEFZP010002241.1 coordinate 95,199, forward strand.
ATGGTTTTAAAAATGTCGTCTCTTCATTTTGATTTACCCTCAGAGAAGAGCAGAGAGGTGGGAGGAGGGGGCAGGTAAGCACATAATCCTCTCCATAACTGAACGCCCCACATTGCATCGCAGGGTCTGGCACCCCCGGGACAAAAGTTAGTTATGTTATTCTCCATAAATGGTTGAGTTGATCTGATTGGCTTCTTTTCTCCATCAGTCGGGGTGAGCCCAAACAAACGAGTCCGTTCCTTCACCTTCCCCAGTCCCAGAACGAGGAACGGTGAGTGTGTGTGTGTGTGTGTGTGTGTGTGTGTGTGTGTGTGTGTGTACGGGAACGGTGAGTGTTCATGAAACGCTTCCCAGGGAAACAAATAAATATTTAGGGATAACATTCATCTCTATTTGCCTGTAAAGACTAGATTATGAGCCACAGGAGGTTATCAAAGCCAGTGATCTCCACTGTACTGAACTATTCAGCCATGTATGACGAAACATGTTTGTCTGTCTGCTCCTGTCTGTCTCTTTACCTGTCTGTCTGTCTGTCTGTCTGTCTGTCTGTCTGTCTGTCGTCTGTCTGTCTTCTGTCTGTCTGTCTGTCTGTCTGTCTGTCTGTCTGTCTGACTACCTGTCTCTGTCTGTCTACCTGACTGTCTGTCTACCTGCCTGTCTGTCTGTCTGACTGTCTACTGTCCGTCTGTCTGTCTGTTTACCTGTCTGTCTGACTACCTGTCTGTCTGTCCACCTGCCTGTCTGTCTGTCTACCTGTCTGTCTGTCTACCTGTCTGTCTGTCTACCTGTCTGTCTGTCCACCTGCCTGTCTGTCTGACGACCTGTCTGTCTGTTCCCAGGTTCATGTGAAAGAAGCAGTCGTATCCGGTCCACCTCGGTGTGTTTCCCCCCGCCCCCCCCAGGTATGCCAAACATCCAGCTACGTCTGGCAGAAACACCATATCTGGATTCACGTCTCCAACCCCCCTAGGGGTTTGCAAAAACATGTTCTGCAGCTAGGAAGACGCACTAAGCACAAGCCGTGCCTCGACTTGTTCAGAAATGGCCCGTCTCCTACGTGGAGAAATGATCTTGGCCTCCGCGGGGGGGTTTGAACCAGAGCTTGGATCTCCTCGAGGGGCCCAATAGGTTTCAAATTGATAGCACCTTCCAACTCAGTCAGCGATGGCAGGGGTGATGACTCAGGTCTAAGTTTACAGCGCAGTTCCTTTTAGTCATGTTGATGATGATGTGGGTGGAGGAGGGGGGGGGGCAGTCTTCAGACGGCCTGACACCAAAATGTCTCTAGATTGTACATAAGATGAGGGGGGCTGAGAGAAGCTGGAGACACATGGCTTTGGAGCCACGGTTGCCAACCATAGCCACACCTGCATGTGTGAGTAAATCTAGGATCTTCTCCCGGTGTTCGGTTCATCCCACAGCGCCAGTTAAGATGGCCAAAACCGTCCCTCGCCAAAACCGTCCCTCTCCACGGTTCCCATTCCTCCCAGCCTGGCTCTAAGCCAGTATGGATGCGTCCCCACCCTGGATGCCTATAGTCACAGACCCTTGTGCTGCCTTATGAGGTCACAATGACCCTTGTGCCTTATGAGGTCACAATGACCCGAAGGTTCACAACGACCCATCATTCTGCTGCGACACTTTTACCCAATACAAAAACCAAATAAAAAGCATTTTCTTTTAACATTTGCGCTGTGGGGGGTCTGAGAAAGCCTGACGGTTAAAAGAAAATGCTTTATTTTTGTACGAGGTAAAAGTTGTCACAACACCTGGGGGGGGTCACAATGACTGAAGGGTCACAATGACTGAAGGGTCACAATGACCCGAAGAGAACACAAGGGTTCTAAGAGACATTCACTGGGGTTCTAAGTCAAGGTTCTCCTGACTCACACACCAACTTTATCCAGCTTTGGCCACTAAAAAGCTTCTCGATGCTGCGGCGTGCGGGTGGGAGGTATTAATACAGAGGAGTGAGTTTAATTAATTTAACACTGCAGACATTCACTGACCTACTCTACCCTAAAACAAGAGCCATTACAGTATCGAAATAGCATTAAAATAAATATAACTTCAAAGAAGGTCATGACAAAGTGCTTCTACCGAGACACACACACGCACTCATCCACTCTCTCAGAAGCTTAAAGTGCTTTAACCATCTCCATTAGGGCTCGGGTTCCCAGAAGCCACCTGGTTGTGTCTTCTTCCTCCTGTGTCATCTCGTCTGCCCTCATATGACATGTCATAAATCACTTCACTGGGCAGAGATCATGTGGCTATTCCTGAAGTCTGGCGGTCACGTAGAAAATATCTAGGGCACGCTTTGAAACCTCAATGGAATGACCCAAACTTAATTCCAAAAGCATGCTACAGTATATGCTAGATATTCTTATGTTTATTTATTTGTTGAATATTTTTTTTATCTTGTCTTTTCTCTCCTAGTGTCCCAATCAAATGTGTTCATGCCCCCAAATATGTGCAAGAGGACCGCAGAAACAGGTAACTATAACAACCATTTTCATGTTTTTCCATTTGGCTTCATGGCCATTCATTAATTGCAAAATGCTGTATTTTGAAACATTTTCTAATGTTTAAACAATCTTGTGAGACAATTGCATTGTGTCGCTGATCGCAAAACTGACTACAAATCGTCGATCAAATCGCTAATTCTCCGCCTCTCCTCCACCCCCTTTGCCTGTCCCCCTGGCTCTCCTCCACCCCTGCCTCCCTCTGCCTGTTCCCCTGGAGTGTAGCTTCTCCCTGGATGAGAAGATCCCTGCTGAGGCCTGCTCTCCTCCTCGCCCCCAAACCCTGGAGCATCTCCCAGAAATCACATCAGCCTGAGGTAGTCTACAGCTCTCTGACCTCACTTCCCCGACCCCCCTCACCCTCCCCACAGGCTCCCCCACCCCACTCCCCCTCCCCACAGGCTCCCCCCCCCCTCCCCCCGTCCTGGTACAGCCAGTACGTGTCTCACACCTGGGTGTGGGGGTCGTGGTACTGCTCAGGGCCTTCCCTGAGAACCTGGGACATTCACTTTCTCAGCAGTTTTAAGGCTTGTGGTGAAAAACCTCAGCCTTCTCCTCAGCCCTGTCTGTGTCACTGCACCAGGAAGCCATGTTGTCTTCTTCTGGAGTTACACATTCTGTACAGACTGCCGCAGGGGTGGGAGGGTGTGTCAATGGGTAAACTCAACGTTCAAACTGGTTTTGCTCTGTTTTTACGTGTTTTTCTATTCATTTGACATTTTTCTTCCACACACCTGCAACGCGTCGCTTCTCAACCAGCACATATTAACAGATTACATATTAACCCGAACACATCCAACTCTTTTAATCAATATGATTTGAAAGTCATAAACTGGACAATGAAAGAGAATATACAGTGGATTTACAGAAGATAGGACTATAGAATAAAATGTAAATGAAGTACGCCTTTGTGTTTTGTCCTACAGGGTAGCCATGACAACCTGGCGGGTCTCTGCAGTGTCACAGTAAACAGACCCTCTTCAAGTCTTTCACCTCCAGATAATAGGTATACTTGGGCTTTCATGTCTATAAGTTTTCATTCAAAATTAATTCATTTTATCCAATGGGACGGACAGGGTGGGATTTGAACCTAGGATCTCTTGACGATGCAATCTAATGCTCTACCACAGCTAAAGGACAACTCGCCCCAATTTGTTTATTCACAAATGTTACTTAACGTTAAGTTTCAATTTAAATCAGTAATACAGTAGCATTTGCACTTGAACGTTTCCATGAATGTGGCTTCACTGTATCTTTCTCTATCTCTATCTCTCTCTGTCTCTGTCTCTCTCATCTCTGCTATCTCTGTCTCTCTCTGTCTCTCTCTGTCTACTCTATCTCTCTCTCTGCTCTCTCTCTCTCTCATCTCTCTCTCTCTCTCTATCTCTCTCTCTATGTCTCTCTCTCTCTCTCTCTCTCTCTTCTCTCTGTCTCTCTCTGTCTCTCTCTCTCTCTCTCTCTCTCTCTCTCCAGATCAGACATCGACGTCTCCCCCTCTGACAGGCTTCAGTTTGTTTTCGGAGAGAACATGAGCGAGAGAGTTCTGGTGAGTTCCGAACATTCACTTGCGCTGACATTTCAAAATGACACGTGAACGTAAAATATGACGACTATGTGACCGTTCACAGTAAATCAACGTCTGAAGGGGGGTAACACCTTGTTATTATGTTTTTTTGTCACGTCCGCAGAGTCCACAGAAAACAGTGAGCGGTGAATCGGAGTCGGATTGCAGCTCCTCCGAATCTGACTCATCCAGCTCTGAGCCAAGTCATAACGGTAAATCCTGGCTCCCGCTGCCACTCTGGAAGATTCTAGAAGCTTGTAACGTAATGTGACTTAGCTTTGGGAGCGCCAGGTAAAAAGGGTGCCCTATAGTGCCCTCCTGTGGTATATTTGTAACGTATTCGTTTTACGGACGCTGCGACGCTTTCATCCAAAGCTACGTAGAGGGGGGATTTGAACTTGCGACCTCAAGATCTGCGGTCAAATGCTCTAACCTCTGAGCTATTCACATTCATTTGTTCCTCTGCTGGTATCTTTCCATCTATCTTGGCCAAAGTAACTGGAGACACAGGAACCCAGACGATATCTTGTATTTATGCGTTTAAAAATATGCTTTCATTTGGACGAGTTTGAAGTGTTCAGTTGAAAGGCTGTTGTATATTTTGTGAGGGCTAAATAGTCTGTTTTTAGATGTGGAACATGGGAGTCGTGTTTTGAGTGTGTCGGTTTGGTATCCGAGTGGTGTTAAACTTAGCTCTGTATATTTTATTGTATATAGGCAACTTATATTTTATTATATATAGGCAACTTATATTTTATTTTATCATTTATTTTATTGTATATTTTATTTCAATTCTAATTCCACTTTAGTATAGATAGTATAGATATATAGTATAGATATTTAGTATAGATAGTCCATATATTAAAATTTAAGGTTACTAAATGTTTATTGTATGCACCTTCCTGCCAAAGCAAATTCCTTGTCTGTGCAAACTTTCATGGCGAATAAATCAATTTCTGATTCTGATGTATTGGACAGGGAGGGTGTGGAGATCGCTCAGAGAGTCGGCCGCGGCCCACACGGCCTCGTACGGGAGGCACCGCCCACTAAGACGCGTCCAACTCTTCACCGGAGAAGAGAAGGAGAGTAACGTGGTGCAGGTGAGCAGGTTGGAGCACTTTATGATCAAGATGTATTGGCGAGAAGCATAGTTGACATAAGAAATACCTCACACATCCATGTCAGATAAATGTTTCAGTGGGGTCAGATGGCTGAGCGGTTAGGGAATCAGGCTACCAATCAGAAGGTTGCCGGGTTCTATTCCCGTGTTCTTGGGCAAGGCACTTCACCCTACTTCCCTCGGGGGGGGAATGTCTCTGTACTTACTGTAAGTCGCTCTGGATAAGAGCGTCTGCTAAATGACTAAATGTGAATGTTTATTCAGCTTGTTGTCATGGTTGCCTTTCAGATGACTTGCAGACTGTTTGTCCTGGAGAAGGGAACGCAGTCGTGGAGCGAGCGAGGGAGGGGGGTCCTGCGACTCAACGACTTAGCCTCAGGGCCCAAAGGCTGCCTGCAGTCCAGGATAGGTGAGTTGAAAAGGAGCGTTCAGCTCAGTCTCTCTCCACGACACCCACCTGAATCTCACTTTACCTGTCATCTCTCTGTTAAACTTCAAAACATCAGCCAAACATCTCTCACCTCACACCTTGGCTCTTTCATCTGCTCAAACTCCAAAATCAAATCAAACTCCATTTTGTATGAGTATAGTTCAGGTGTCGAATGTTTGACAGCCGTTTGCAAACGAAGAGGTTACAATATCATGTAAAACTTTAATAGACAGACCTTTTTTTTTCAAGCGTTCGTGGAGCTCACTTCACATCAGTGTCCCCTCCCTCTCTCTCTCTCTCTCCCTCTCCCTCTCCCCTCAGTCATGCGACACCAGGGAAGCCTCAAGGTCATCCTCAACACCAAGCTGTGGCCTCACACACACCTACGCAGGCCCGGGAGACGCAACCTCCAGGTGACGGCCACCGACGTGGACAGCCAGGCCATGCGGGTCTTCCTGGTCCAGGCTAGTGCCAGGGACGTGGCCAGGCTCTACGTGGCCATCCACCACCGCCTGGTGGCCCTCCGCGGTGGGACTGGATCTGGGCTGGAGGGGGCCCCTGGGGAGGGGGCCCTGCCCCGGGAGGGACACTGCTACAGCGAGAACGAGGAGGAGGAGGATGAGGACGAGGAGGAAGACGAGGAGGAAGAGGAGAGACGGAGGCAGAGGAGGGAGAAGGAGAGGCTGCTGCTCACCCGGTTGAGACCTGGTGAGACACAGATGTTGGGATGCTTGTGGGTCTTTAGTGATTCTTTCTCTCTCTCTCTCTCTTTGTTTGTCTGCCTGACTCTATCTATGTCTCTCTCTCTCTTTGTTTGTCTGTCTCTATGTCTCTTTCTCTTTTTTTTGTTTCTTTGTCTGTCTCTATGTCTCTCTCTATGTATCTCACTCTCTGTTTCTCTCTCTCTCGCTCTCTCTCTACCTCTCTCTGGCTCTCTCTAAACAACCCTAAACAGACAAACACAGTTTGAATCCTTTAAACAATCCTGCCAGGCCTGCCTACAATGCACTGATTACTTTTATTCATTAGCATGGCCTTGTTTTTGTATGAAACAGTAACTCTGTTGTAACTCTAAATGATTAAACGGTTGAAACGTGGGCGGGCCCGTCCTCCAGGAGTCACATGTCAGTAATCCCTGGTCCCTGTGTTCTAGGGGAGCTGCTGCCCACCACAGGTGGTGTTTTCTCAGGCCTTTATGAGCTGGCACTGATAGGAAAAAATAAGAATTACCAGATGGGATACCACATGGTGGACCATTCAGATTTAGGCCCTTTTCTATTAAATATATATATTATTTTTTTAAATAGGCCATGTGCGTAGTAGACTTTTTTGGAAAGTTTTTTTTTACAAAGTGTTTTGTCATTGTTTTGTCATTGGGATACCACATGGTGGACCAATCAGATTTAGGCCCTCTTCTATAAAAAAAAAGAAATTTTAAAAAAATTGACCTGTGCGTAGACCTTTTTGGAAAGTATTTTTTACGTTTTTTTGTTGTTTTCATTTTGTTGTCATTTACTATAGGAGGTGGTGAAGGCGCACATAGTTGAATCAGAAACACTCCTGAATCAGAAACACCCCTGAATCAGAACCACCCCTGAATCAGAACCACCCCTGAATCAGAACCACCCCTGAATCAGAACCACCCCTGAATCAGAAACACCCCTGAATCAGAAACACCCCTGAATCAGAAACACCCCTGAATCAGAAACACCCCTGAATCAGAAACACCCCTGAATCAGAACCACCCCTGAATCAGAAACACCCCTGAATCAGAACCACCCCTGAATCAGAACCACCCCTGAATCAGAAACACCCCTGAATCAGAACCACCTGAATCAGAAACACCCCTGAATCAGAAACACCCCTGAATCAGAAACACCCCTGAATCAGAACCACCCCTGAATCAGAAACACCCGTGAATCAGAAACACTCCTGAATCAGAAACACCCGTGAATCAGAAACACTCCTGAATCAGAAACACCCCTGAATCAGAAACACCCCTGAATCAGAAACACCCCTGAATCAGAAACACTCCTGCGCTGATAGTTAGGAGTTGAAGTTACACTTGTCCGCCCACGAAACCGTTAAGGATTAAGCTATCTTTAGCTCCATATCATCTGCCCGTGCATGAAATGCATTCCAGTGGTGGGTAACTGATGTCACACCAGGGCATATGTGTCCCTCTATCCGTCCCTCTACTGTGTATAGCTTCAGAGTAGGACTCTATCTGTCCCTCCATTGTGTATAGCTTCAGAGTCCCTCTATCTGTCCCTCTACTGTGTATAGCTTCAGAGTCCCTCTATCCGTCCCTCTACTGTGTATAGCTTCAGAGTCCCTCTACTGTGTATAGCTTCAGAGTCCCTCTACTGTGTATAGCTTCAGAGTCCCTCTACTGTGTATAGCTTCAGAGTCCCTCTACTGTGTATAGCTTCAGAGTCCCTCTACTGTGTATAGCTTCAGAGTCCCTCTACTGTGTATAGCTTCAGAGTAGGACCCCTAAAGGGGGTCATTTACGCTCTCTCGGAGAACCACGAAATAGGGCCATCGACTGAGCATTTCAAGATGTTATGGATAACCATGTCTGTAAAGGAGGAACTCTAGCTTGCTTCTGTCACAGCCTGGTGAATACAGGGAATGTAGCATACTGTACAAAAGGCAAACGTGATTGTGCACCACTGGATTCACAGTAATAACCTGAATGCCTGAATCAGTGACACATGATTATGTAATAATCTCTGTTTCTCTCTCTGTCTCTCTCTGTTTCTCTTTCTTCCTCTCTTTCACAGTGGTCTGTGATTGGATGCACGGTAAACCCAGTTTGGATTCTTGGTGACGTTTTATTGCGCAACCCAGTGATCTCCAGTTTCAGCAGCAAGGAAAGTGTTATCAGCACCAACATCGTGAGAAGTTTGGGCCGTGCTGGTGCATCGGGGACAAAATCAACTCTGTAGACCTCACAAATGTGTGTACCTGTTTCTGACTTAGACAGAAATACACTTGTTTTGTTCTCTTTAAGGACAGATGTGTTTTGCCGGTGTAAATACAAATATTTTGGTATGACTAAGGTGAACCAGTTAAAAAAATGATTTATGTTTCTTATCTTTTTACTTCTTTTGTGAAATATTTTATATACTTTATTCTCCTGTCACACAAACCACAGTTGAATCCAAACCGTTTCTAAACTGTTCAGTACATTTCGTATTTTCAAAAAAGGTTTTGTTCTTCTATGTTCATTTTAGAAGAATTTATTTTTGTATTGCTTTTAAATATGTATTTTTATTCAAACATGAATACATATTCGTGAGAACCTATTTTCCAGTCACAAATTTCAACATCTATTTTGGTGCATTTTAACTTTAAACACAAGTACATTTGGTTTACTTTGTTTGCCGTCTAAGCTCTTAGTTACTAATACAAAAAGATAACTGAACAACATCGGATTTGGTATCCTTGCAGTACATTTCCTATACCGTCATTTAAGAAATGTTTTAATACAAAGCAATTATGTTGAAAGATAGTCTTGCATTGTGAGATAGTGACTAGCATCTAGTTTATTATAATTGTCAAGCACTGTACGAATTATATTTTGATGGTTTGTTATTTTGTCTAATATGTCGTCATGACCTATTAAAAAGAGAGGATGATGATCATTTGAGTTTGACTTATTTTGTCTTGAATTAGGTTTGTTTAAGCGGATTTGATGAAGGAGCCAAGATAAATAATGGATATCAGAACCATTATGTCTATGATCAGAACTACCATAAACGCCCCACCCCCTTTTGACTAGTACGTTCTACGTGACCAATGAAATTGCGGCTGCGGGATTGTACCTGTGTGTTGTAGCTAACTAGCTATTAGCTAACGGTCTCGTACGCTGTTAAGAAGTCCTGTATGTCAGCAAACTAGGGTCTACGTTGCTTCAAGGAAGTAATAAGTGTGACAAAAGTGACAGTACTCGTTTTGCCAGAGAATACGTAGAAAATGTGAAAGGCAGGGTTGTTTTCGTGGACACCCTCGTGCTTCTAGGTAACTTTGGATAGCCTGCTACGGTTGCTAGCTAGCTAGCTGTCAGGAAGCTGATAAATCCACAAGTGGCCATGCTTTTACGGATAGTGTTGATTTGTTAGTCTCATTATTTCGCTTGAGGACCTGCTGTTTATATGGATTCAGTGACACGTTCGGTCGAGATATGCACATGTCTTCTTTTCTAACGTAAAGCCCGTTCTTGTACCTGACGAGACGAGGTTTGAGTTAGCAGTGACAAGTCGGATGCTATGCTTTACAGGTCGGGACGGATGACAGCGTTGTCTCGCAGCATCTGTATTCAACGAGTTCAGTGAATGAATGGAAGCCAGGCTAAACAGCTGGAGTGCCAGTGAAACCGAGATTTGATCAACTGTGAGACGGTAGCGATTCCGTAGATAAGATCGTGATCAAACTTACCCTTTGTTTTACAAGTTTAAAATGACCAATCGTTCATTCATGAACTTTATGTGCCTGGGGAATCGAGTTGTCGCAGTCCTGAATGGAACCTGTGTTCGTCGCCTCGCTCCTCTCCTGTTTGGAATACGACATGTTGTCTCGCATGCCGATGCTGGATTCAAACCAGAAAAAGTTGCGGTGGTCACGAAGACGACACGATATGAATTTGAGCAGCAAAGATACCGTTATTCAGAACTCTCCGAGGAGGATCTGAAACAGCTGGTAAGACAATGACGTGAAAGCAACCATATCATATTTGCAGCTCCAAGGGATACAGCCGGCTGGTGCCATTTCTGTCTGTCTGTCTGAAGTTGTATCTTGGAAGAGATTGTCACATATTTATATCGTTTGTATTCTTGTATGGATGTCTTTATACAGAAGTAGGCCTGACTCAAGACTAGTCGCACTGATACACTGATCAGAAATGTGTTCAGTTCTCCTTGACTGGCCTTCTGGTCTCTTAGGCCTCAATTGTTGTAGGCTGCAGTATGAGGAAATCTCCTACACCCATGCCTGAACATTGCTTCACAACTGACTATGATAACGGTTTCATCAACTTTATTCAAGGGTTGTATTTGACACGGTTTGACCTAATGTTCCAACGTTTTGTTTCCTTTACGTGTCAGTTGGCGATGAAAGGTTCAAGCTACAGTGGTCTTTTGGAGAGGCACAACATCCACACACGCAACGTGGAACACATAGTGCACAGTCTACAGTAAGTGTGTGTGTGCATAAATAAACCACAGCCACACATTCTCTTCCCGCCTTCCTTATTTGTATTTGTATTTTATTGGGATCTCCATTAGCTGAGGCCATAGCCAAAGCTATTCTTCCTGGAGTCCACACATTATTATGAGTGGCACAGTCTGTTCTCTTGCCATAAGCAACGACAAAGTTATTGGTGCTAAATGTGTGTTTTGTCTCTCTCCAGACAAGAAGGAGTTGAAGTGCGTGTGGTGAAGAGGGGGGAATACAGTGAAGAAACGGTGAAATGGGCCGACGCCATCATCTCTGCTGGCGGTAGGTGTTTTCTACGTTATTTATGGAAGCCATTTTTGTAGTTTTTTTTTAACAGTAACACATTTTTGTGTTCTACTGCGAGACAAAACGACAAGCCCTTTTCTAAACCGTAGAAAGGGGTTCTTTGAAGTGTGACCTTAACCCACAGAATAAAGGGACTTATCCTAACAACAGCTTCAGACACGTAAGCTATTGTGTAGCCTGCTTGTCATTGAGACTAACCTCCATTCATGTTGTAGGTGACGGGACCATGTTGCTAGTGGCCAGTAAGGTTTTCAGCAGGGACAAACCAGTTGTTGGTGTCAATACTGATCCGGAGAGGTATGAACTCATCGTGGAATGGTTTTGGAAGGGAGGGTTTATGAATAAAGACAAAAAAAATGGAATAGGGGAATTATGGTTCGGAATGTTTTGTAAAACGGCTGGAACTGTCAGTTAGAAAGACAGTCATGTTGGGTACCAGACAAGGTTGTTGGGTAACAAAGAGAGAAGAAATGGATCAAAAGAAACTCGATTCAGTCCAACTAACCTTTTATTTTAGCTTCTTAGAAAAACCAAACGTAAAAGATTAGCGTCAGAGAAAAGGACAGTACGTGCTGAAACCTTGTTTTCCTTTCTCTGTGTGGGTGAAGGTCGGAGGGTCACCTGTGTCTGCCTGTGCATTACACACATTCCTTCCCCGAGGTGCTCAGAAAACTCAGACGTGGGGACTTCAGGTGAGTGTCTCCTTGTAGCAAAAGTCAAAACACTGCTCCTGGTGTGACTAAGGTCACTTTTATTTGTGATTTAACGTCACTTTCATTTGTACTTGTCATTCTGCCGGGGCTGCTCCTCTGCCCCCTGCTGCTTGTGTCACGGAACTGTCCGCTTTGATTCCTGGAACTGCCTATTAATATCCCAGCTTATTTTTTTGTCACCTCGCTTCCTTCGACCTCTCCCCCGTCTCTCTCTCCTCTCCCTCTCTGTGTCTCTCCCACACAAACTGCTTAAGTCCTTTACTGATTGACCTATTTACTTCTCTTTATCTCCCTTCTTGCCCTGCCCTCCCCTTCTCTCCATCCCTCCTTCTCCCCCCCGCTCCCCACCTGCCCTCCCCACCTGCCCTTCCACCCTCCCCCCTTCTCCCCACCTGCCCTCCCACCCTTCCCCCCTCTCCCCACCTGACCTCCCACCCTCTCCCCACCTGACCTCCTACCCTCTCCCCACCTGCCATCCCACCCTCTCCCCACCTGCCATCCCACCCTCTCCCCACCTTCCCTCCTCCCACCCTCTCCCCACCTGACCTCCCACCCTCTCCCCACCTGACCTCCTACCCTCTCCCCACCTGCCATCCCACCCTCTCCCCACCTGCCATCCCACCCTCTCCCTACCTTCCCTCCTCCCACCCTCTCCCCACCTGACCTCCCACCCTCTCCCCACCTGCCACCCTCCCCTCCCACCCTCCCCTCCCACCCTCTCCCCACCTTCCCTCCTCCCACCCTCTCCCCACCTTCCCTCTCCCCTCCCACCCTCTCCCCACCTTCCCTCCTCCCACCCTCTCCCCCTGCCGTCAGGTGGCAGTGGCGTCAGAGGATCCGCCTGCACCTGGAGGGCACGGGTATCAACCCCACCCCGGTGGACCTCCACGAGCAGCAGCTGAGCCTGGAGCAGCACAACCAGGCTCACCGCATCACCACCCTGCAGGCCGAGCGCTGTACGCCGCCGCCTGCAACCGCCGCCACCATGTGTACCTGTTCTTCTGTCCTCCCTAACTGTCTGGATATCTGTCTCTGCCTGTTTGCCTGTCTGGGGGTTTGCCTGTCTGTGGGCCTTGTCTGTGTGTGGGCCTTGTCTGTGTGTGGGCCTTGTCTGTGTGTGGGCCTTGTCTGTCTGGGGGCCTTGTCTGTCTTGGGGCCTTGTCTGTCTTGGGGCCTTGTTTGTGTGTCTGTCTCTGTCTGTCTGTCTAGGGATGTTACTAATTCTGGAGTCCAAGTATTCTGTCCTCCACTGTCATTGAGTGCGTGTTAAAGAACAAGTGTGGTGGCTCTTCCTCGTTCGCTAAGTTGTGTTTCTTTTGAGACAGGTGCAGTGGATGGAAACCCCTCCAAGCCTTACCTTCTCCCTGTCCGAAGTCTCAACGAAATCTTCATCGGTGAATCTCTCTCCTCGAGGTGAGCCCTGTCACCCAACCATAACATGCCGACCCACACCCCACTCAACCGTCTGCCCAGCACTCATTGGTGGATTTCTGTCCATCACAGGGGGAAGTTTAAATCCTTGAAACCTCATCTCACCCTCTCGCTCCATAGGGCCTCCTACTATGAGATGTCTGTGAACGACGGGCCCTGGGAGAAGCAGAAGAGTTCAGGTCTCAGCGTGTGCACCGGGACCGGCTCCAAGGCCTGGTACGTACACACCAAGGCCCCGTCCCAATTATCTTGTGTGAAGTGCAAGGGTGAAGTAGTAGTATTGGATCGGAGCCTCGATACTCTTTTAGGGTGTTCTTTTCCAGCAATTCACTGGTGTTGCTAAATGAAAGGCAATTTTATTCATTTTATTTTTCAGGTCCTATAATATTAACAAACTTGTTGAACAAGCTGTGGAGGATGTCCTAAGAATTGGTATGTATACTTTCAAATAATCATACAGCTGTCTGGTGTGTGTTGTGTAAACAAATCAGGAAATTAAGACTAGATGTTCTACCAGCAGTGATGATCAGCTGATCAGTTGTGTGTTTCCTTCTAGGAAAGGCCCAAACGGGACTTGATATTCCACTGAACCAGGAACTGATAGGGAAAGGTGCGTTTCATAACATGGCATTGCTAAATGTTACCAAATGTTGCTAAATGTTGCTAAATGTTGACAAACATTAGTCATGGTATCTGTTACGTGAAGGACAACATTGTTTGCATAGTGATTGGCACTGAATCCCTGAAAGTAACCCAGATTTAAATCCCAAAAGTTAAATGAATAAATTAAAAGTTATTATTATATATATTATACTTTTTTTCCCTACAGTTACAGAGAAGTACAATGAGTCTCTGGTATACAGCCCTGAGGACGGTAGAATGTTCTACAGCATCAGAGAACCCATCGTCAACAGAGTGTTCTCCAACAGTCGTCAGCGAGGCTTCGCAGACCGGTACTTTCATCCAAACATCCTCCCCTACTGTTAAACCCTCATCCAAACATCCTCCCCTACTGTTAAACCCTCATCCAAACATCCTCCCCTACTGTTAAACCCTCATCCAAACATCCTCCCCTACTGTTAAACCCTCATCCAAACATCCTCCCCTACTGTTAAACCCTCATCCAAACATCCTCCCCTACTGTTAAACCCTCATCCAAACATCCTCCCCTACTGTTAAACCCTCATCCAAACATCCTCCCCTACTGTTAAACCCTCATCCAAACATCCTCCCCTACTGTTAAACCCTCATCCAAACATCCTCCCCTACTGTTAAACCCTCATCCAAACATCCTCCCCTACTGTTAAACCCTCATCCAAACATCCTCCCCTACTGTTAAACCCTCATCCAAACATCCTCCCCTACTGTTAAACCCTCATCCAAACATCCTCCCCTACTGTTAAACCCTCATCCAAACATCCTCCCCTACTGTTAAACCCTCATCCAAACATCCTCCCCTACTGTTAAACCCTCATCCAAACATCCTCCCCTACTGTTAAACCCTCATCCAGACATCCTCCCCTACTGTTACACCCTCATCCAGACATCCTCCTCTACTGTTAAACCCTCATCCAAACATCCTCCCCTACTGTTAAACCCTCATCCAAACATCCTCCCCTACTGTTACACCCTCATCCAGACATCCTCCTCTACTGTTAAACCCTCATCCAAACATCCTCCCCTACTGTTAAACCTGTGACAACGTCACTTGTCACTGCCGGGAAATCGAACCGGCAACCTTCTAATTAATAGCCCAATTCCCTAACCGCTCAGCCACCTGACTCCCTGCGTCCCGGTCTTGTTGTTTAGGGTGTGCGTGCGCTCGCGCTGCTGGGACGCTTGCATGGTGGTGGACGGAGGGACGTCGTTCGAGTTCAACGACGGCGCCATAGCAACGATCACCATGAGCGAGGAAGACCAGCTGCGGACCGTTCTCCTGTGAAGCTGATTGGTCCGTCGCCTGGCAGAGAGCACAGACTCCTCCTCCGCGCTCCGAGGGGGCGTGCGTGGAGAGGTGCGTCGTAGGAGCGGACGGCTAGTCTGATACAGCAGGACTTGTGACGGTGGTGGTGTTGAGGTGAACTTGGTCAGATGTTGTTTTTCATCTGGAGGGGGGAGAGAGGGGAGGGGGGTTGGGGTGAGAGAGGGGATTGGGGGAGGGGGGTTGGGGTGAGAGAGGGGATTGGGGGAGAGAGGGGATTGGGGTGAGAGAGGGTTAGGGTGAGAGAGGGGATTGGGGGATATAAGGGGTTGGGGTGAAACTCACAAATCAGGTTTTTGATTTGATTAAACAGCAAATAAATCAGTCCCTTTCTCTTTTCACTACCAGTCAAAGTCCCTTCCAGACACGCATCCCTTCTCCAAACTGACCTTGCCAGTAAAAGTGTTCTAGCTTGAGTGGTGTTGATTTTTGTTGTTGTTGATTTCTTCACTTTTTTTTTCTCGATTTTACTGGAATGGAGCCTTAAATAGTTCCTCTCAACTCTGGGGTGAATCTCGTGTCGTCCAGTAAAGTGAACCGTCCCTTCTATGAGACTTTGAGGCATTGTGATTGTTGCATTGTGATGACAGATGTATTGTTGCATTGTGATTACAGATGTATTGTATGTTTGCGTTATGTTAATCAAGGCAGATGTAAGTACATTGTTACTGATTTGGCCTTTTGCTGTTCACTGTCCTCCCTCCATCTCTGATGAGACACGTAGCCAAATGCAGTCGATCCATCGCATCACTGTGGGGGGGGAATGTAACTTGTGTCAGGGAAAGTGTATTTAGATTGTTGTAAATATCTTTCCTGGTGGTGTTCTGTGCTCTTTGTGGTTTATATTCTCTCCACTGTGAGTTGCTGTTGTAACGCTGATGATGCTTGTCCTTGCTGCTGAAGTTTATTTCTTTCATGCTGATTGTTACAGAAGCTGATTGAAATGGTTTTACCAAGGAGGCCCTTTATAAACACCACAAGTTCACTTCTCGTCCAACGGTTAGATGTTATTTTTTATTTTTACCACATGGTGCCAAAAATGTAGCTTTGCAAGGCAAGTTTGTTGAGAGCAGTGATTGAACTTTTTGATATTAGTGCATTATTTACTAAATATATTTTCAGCTTGGCTGACCAAGCACTTTTCTAGCCTTTTGAGCTTTTCGCCGCGTTGCTATTAAGTTGATTAATAACTATGAACACCTACAAAGTGCACTAGACTCTAAAACCAAACTAATTTTTTAGTTTTGTGGAACATGATGAAAACTGGTCACAGCCAGGGCAGTCATGCACCCTGAGAACCAATCATAGAGCAGAGAATCCCCTGAGAACCAATCATAGAGCAGAGAATCCCCTATTACATCCAGTCATGCACCCTGAGAGCCAATCATAGAGCAGAGAATCCCTTGAGAGCCAATCATAGAGCAGCGAATCCCCTGAGAACCAATCAGAGCAGAGAATCCCCCTATTACATCCTTGATAAACCAGGCCATGTACAGAAGTTTACAGGAACCAGGAACAGTTCTCATGTTGCACAATGAATAAAGGCTAAATGTCTTTTGACTAGGAGTTGTGATGTGCCATTTGCTGTTGGCTTTGGGCTGCATTTTGTGGTGTATTTGTAAGTTATATTACCCTGCGAGCAGCACTGTGTGCTGAAATATACTATTAAATCACTAGGAGCTAAAAGTGTAAGCCTTTTTTTAACCTTTAACATTGTTGTGCCTTAACTTATCACAAATTCACCAAGACTTAAAATAAAACATTTATTTACATAATTGTATGTAGACATTTCCTAAATGTTTGCACAATGCACGAATAAAAATTCAATTTCCAACAATTCCTTAACACAGATGCCCAACTTTCAACACCTGAATGAGAACCATTTAAAAGGGTGCAGGGCGCCATCTAGTGGCTGACATTACTGATGCCTTAGTGCTCTCATTCACGATCATTCACTGAACACCCATGGACACTAGTGACATGGCATGACAAGTCCAACATTTTCAGTTTAAAAACAGCTGACTGAAACAAGCTCTAATGTCTGAGTAACATCAATCCCTTCTTACATGAACTGAATTAATAAACTGTAGATTAATTTTACCAGCAGCCTTATCTTTGTTCAAATTCAAGTATGAAATACAGTTACAAAAATGACAGTTTGGCCATTTTTGAAACGATACAGGCTTAAAAAAAAAGAAAAGGGATTTAAATAGTGGGATTTGTTCTATAGTCAGTTTTTAGGCAAGTATTAACTTCATCTGTTTAGCATTCAGTACAATAATGATGACACATCGGCATGGTAACATAACTTCAAGAACGTGAGCATCATCAACATAGTTGAACAAAGTTAGGACCAGTCTTTTATCAAGCAAGTCTTTGGAATGTTTCATAAGGCAAATATAAACCGCACCACATTCTCTGGCTTAATCTTTGTGCATCGATTTCACAACTGGATTTCCCTTCACATTCTTATCAAATTCTACCGGTAAAACATTTCTAAAATGAGAACCCCTAAAAAAAAATATATTCCTACAACGTTCTCTGCTTGTTATACAGAAGAAATGCATAGTACCTGCATTTTAAAATCTCACCCTGACTGTGCATCTTCAAGGCATAATAAAATCTACCTCACCTGACCACCAGCACTGGCTGAAAGCTTTCCAACGTAATGCTCAACCCTCATAAAATCATCTCCACAACGGTCAGAAATACTCCCAACCCGAACATGTCCTTGGGAAACCAACATACGACTCGAGTGCAGTTTTAGGAGCCGACGAACGCGTTCTAAAGCCTGTATTTCAGCCGACACCTCATGTTCCACATGCGATGTTCCCTCAGGTCCACGGGGGTGGGGCGAGCGACGCGGGAGAACGGCTCGCTGTTGATGCTAACGCTAGGCAGGCTCTTCTTCAGGGCGGGCAGGTAGCTGTCTTGGACCAGCCCGTATACCTGCAGAGTCTTCAGAGAAGGAAGCGTCTCCAAGTCACTGAGGAGAAAAGAAAGAAAAAAACGTATATTTATTTTTAAAATATTGATCTGATAAAAAGGAGGGATGGCCACAGAACTTTGAGATTGTCAACTAATCGGATTTTAAAGTTGTGTGTGTGTGAGACTCACGCCAGGGAAGCAGGGTGGATGAGGTAGCAGCGACTCAAACCCAGGTTTACCAGTTCTTTCAGTTCCATTAGAACGTTGAAACAGTCCGTCGTCAAGAGAACACTGTCACTGTGACACACAAGGCGGAAACCAGTCAACTGACAAGTTCCACATACAGGCCAGACCCTGAACAACATGACAAACGCTTTTAGCTTCTCAGGTGTTTTATGTCCTCACCTAACATCCAGAACCTGGAGGTTTGGACATCTCTCCACCAAGGTTTTCAGGTCTGAGAAGGAGGCAGGCATTAGCAGGTTAAGTCATTGAAAAAAAAAGAAAAGGCTCAAATCCCTCCCATGACATGAAACGGCCATTCAACATGTCAACGTATTACACCACCAACTGCCAGACTTACAGCTTGTGCAATGTGCATACATTTAGTCATTTAGCAGACGCTCTTATCCAGAGCGATAAACTCTGGAGCATAAACGATGTTTTTAACACAACTAGGGGGTTAATATTCACAGAAGCACATTAGAAGGAGTCGTGTGACGATCTGTAAGGCCCCTCTTACCTTCCATGCTCAGGTTCTGACGGTAGCCACTGAGGTTGAGTTGGATCATGCTACACGCTAGGTTATCCACCACGGCCTTCACGTGATCAGGGCTGAAGTCACACCACGATATGTTCAGATGCTCCAGCCTTCGTAGAAGAAGAAAATACAGAAAACTTCAAAATTATTCCTCCCAAAATAAATCAGTCAATAGAAAACGTGGGTATAAAAATATGTTTACCCAGTCACAGGTATCATTGCATTGTTTGTAAATATTGCTTCCTCCCTCACTTGCCCAACTCCGGGGTTCGAACTAAGGTCGTCTGTCTCACATACGCAACCCCCTTTCACACACATTTATTCAAATATATGGATATTATTTTATCCAAAGCGACTTCCAAGAGTGAGCTTTACAAAAGTGCGTAGGTCACTGATCATAACAACAAGATATCCCCAATATTGCAGGTAGTCAAACATGAAGCATAAATGGAAAACCAAAAATAAGCACACACCATTTTAATAATCAAAGCCATAGAAAAACTACAAATGCTACAGTGTGAATTTATACTGAGGAATGAGACGCCACGTCAGCTCTGCTGCCCCTAGTGGCTCACTGGGTAAAGCGTGTACCATATTCCCTGCCTGTCATCCCCTCTCTTTCTCACCCTGCCTTTCCTGCCTCGAACTGTCAGTCTCTAAACCACATGAACAAAAAGCTGAAAATCCCTCCCCCCTGGCTCACCTGTTACAGGACCGGAGCATGTCTCCCAGCACGTCGGCAGAGAAGCCTGAGCAGCCACACAGGTCCAGCTCCTCCAGGTTGGGGTTCTCAGACAGAGACCTGTGAGACACGTTCAAGGGGTTTAGGGAGAACGCCACGAGGAACATCTCTCGCAAATCACCCAGGGTTTCCCACAGGACTTTGTGACGCTACGGGGGGGGGGCTCAGATCCTCCTAGGAGGGTCTGTGGACTTGCTCCCACCGAAAGAGAATTTGACACATTTTGAAGTTAAATGCATCAATCGAGCACTTAGACAGCAAAACTGTGAATGGCAAATTTACATTTAGTCATTTAGCAGACGCTCTTATCCAGAGCGACTTACAGTAAGTAAGTACATAGACATGTCCCCCCGAGACAAGTAGGGTGAAGTGCCTTGCCCAAGGACACAACGTCATTTGGCACGGCAGGGGAATCGAACTGGCAACCTTCAGATTACTGGCCCGATTCCCTAACCGCTCAGCCACCTGACTCCTGCTAATTCTGGTGGGCCGCCACCATTGAGGGTAAACGCTGTCACCATTCACGGTTTGGTTCCACTCACTGGATGATGCCGTCGGAAAGCTCCATTCCTTCCAAGCTCAGGTGATTCAGCTGCCGGCACCGGGAGAGGATGTCCAGCAGGACTGAAGGGCTGACAGTGCAGCCGGAGAGATCCATGTGCTGGACATGCAGGTGTCTGGGAGACAGAGCAGACAGAGCGTCAATAGGTGCACATTGGTTATAGCTAAGTGGTGAGAGCATACGCCTGCAGATCAGGAGGTCCATTGGTTCAAATTCCTCCTTTTAGATTAAAAACGGTCTGTTGAATTCTAGACTTTACCCAGGACAGCCTCGCAAAATCACAATGATTTAAACAAACTAGACTCCTGCATAACAAATCTTTACCTGTGTAAGTAGATCAATGTATGAGGATGGCACCCAATGGGCGAAAACTCACCCTTTCTTAGTGAAATGTGGTTCCCCAACGAAGGTATGGGGGCAACGCAGCCTCTTCACCCCAGCTGTGAGCACCTGACCCAGGGCACAATCCAGCTGGGTGATCCCCACCAGATCCACACTCTGCCACAGTGTCTCATCAAACCTGCCATGAACCAGAACCAATCCTTACTTTAGAGACACTCGTAAGCTATTACAGTAGTGCAGAAATAGATGTGTTCAAATGAATGAGGCTAACGCAGCAACATAACAGACTGTCAATGCGATATTTACGTATGAATACTTTTGTGTTACAGTAACAGGCCTGAGTTCGGGGTGCTAGACTTACGCCAGGCGATGCCAGCGTTTGCAGACCCTGGACATCCTAAGCAGATCCCTTAGCGGCAGACAGGAGAGGATGTGCAGCAACAGCTCGTCCGGTAAACTATCCCAACAGGACACTGTAACTACACGAACATTCAAACAATATATTAATTAGGCAATAATATAAGAACAATAAAAACTTAACTCAATACATTTCTGGGACACGGATGAGATGCTACAGCCGTTTAACTCACCCGTGAATTGTGTGCTTTTTCTGGATCGCCTAGCAAGAACAAACTGTCTTCCTTGGTTTTCTTTGCCTTTAATGACTACCCGCGTGTGCTTGTGAGGTGGTGACCACTCCTGGATGAGTTCGGTAGGGGTGTTCTCATTATCCAGACCCCCAAGACATGCCCTGCTTTTCTGTTTGTTCCGCTGATGCGAATCGGACAGCATTGAGCCCTCGAATTTATCACTCAGAAGGGACAACTCCTGAAGCGGCCTGAAACAAAAGAAGAGATCGTGATTAGATTTAAAACACATACATGCATACATTATGGGCTGTATGCACTGTGCATGAACTATATCTAAATGTGAAATAAACATGCAGAGAATGATTTGAGTTTACGAGTCACAAAGGGATGCCCGCCATAATGTTGCAGCTAACTTTAGCAAGCTAGTCAGATCGCGCGGGCCGTGACACAACATGGAAAAAGAGGGAGAATGCAAATATATTTCTGTCTTGGAATAGTATTACACAACTATACTAATATAATACATGTCATAGTAGATGTCCAGGTTTTTGATCCGCTTGCAATCAAAGGAGAAGTGAGAGTGCGAGGTTGTTGCAGAAGTTGTTGCAGAAGTTTTCAGCAGTAGCTAATTAGCAGCATACAGTGCGCCACACAGTATTTCACAATGTAAATCATGGAATACACATTCCTTAAGTTGTAAGCTATGCAGTTTACACTAATGTCTGAACTCAGAATGTAGAAAATTAAAGCATTTGAACAACCTACGGCAAGTGGCACATCTAACCAAGGCAACCCCCATGCGTCCTCGACAACGCAAAAGGCAATCAATGATCGATCTGCTGTAAAAAAATATTGCTGGCAGTTACCTTTTGTTAGACATTTCCTCTGTTGCAGATAGGAGACCCAAGTAAAATATAGTTCGGCAGCTTTTGGGATAGTTTTCCAAGATTCAAGCGGGACACAATTGCAATTTAAACCTCCCGCTTGGTAGCCCGCCCCAGTGTTGCTGGTGTGCTACTTACTGCGATGTGATTGGTTGGCTGTAGGCGGAAGTCGTTCTTATTCGGAACCAGCTTTTAGAACGTAAG
>CAEFZP010002241.1:122500-137500 GCA_903064625.1 Mallotus villosus
TTTACTGGTCTTCTGTGCCTCTCCTTCTTCCTCCAGGTATCATTAACCTGTGCAAGTCAGGCAACTCTGGAATAACGTCTCTGATTGGCTTGCTCTGTATTCCAAATACGGAGGTGAGGGTAGGTACACACCCAGCTATATTAAAGCTTTATTTACCACGAGGTGGAAGGGATGTGGTCTGAAGTTTGGTTTCACACCTGGTCTATTTGAGCCTTTATGTTGAGGTTTGTGTAAAGTGTCCAGTTAAAGCAAAATGATTGTCAGTAATATTGTGACTAACTCTGTGTTTCCCTGGTCTCCCCCCCCACAGAAAGGCCTGTTAGACGTCATGTATGATATCTTTCGTCTCCCTGTGCCTATTGGAACTGCTGATTTTCTAGAAGCACTTAACAGTGTAGGTGGGTACTGGATCTCTTTCTTCAAAGCACTATTTGATGGATATTTAAAAATAAACATCTTAAATTTCAGCAATCCTCTTTCTTTTTCAAACTGTATTATCTCTCTGCTGATGTCACAGTTATGACATGATAAACACTAAAAGACAAGTATTCTCTCTCTCTCTCTCCCTCTGTGTGTGTCTCTCTCTCTCTCTCTCCTCTCTCTCTCTCTCTCTCTCTCTCTCTGTGTGTGTCTCTCTCTCTGTGTGTGTCTCTCTCTCTTTCTCTCTCTCTCTCTCTCTCTCTCTCCACCGTCTATCTTCTCGTCTCTCTGCAGATCCCAGCAGGTTTCAAGACAGCTGGAGGTTGTCAGATGGTTTCGTTGCTGCTGAAGCGAAAATAATCCTTCCACACCGAGCACGCTCAAGGTAAGGTCCCCCCCACTACACCGAGCACGCTCAAGGTAAGGCCCCCCCCACTACTAGAAATATGTTGTTCACCATGCCTGGTAGCTGAGATGTGGTCGCGATGTAGCCAGTCAATACAGACTGTTCCTTGACTCAGACACCGAAATATATGTAGTATATCATAACTAGAGAGCATGCAATTTCTGGGGAAATTGTGAGGGTGTGCCTGTTTGCGTAGGTTGCAGGTGGGTCCGTCCCTTTAAGTTTTTCCCTTCTAGTGATATTTTCAAGCATTTAGCCTACTCATAGGCTATTGCATAATTCACCAACACACTTGGAAAGAAGCTACTGTAACAACGTTATCACTGGCAATAGGCCTATTTCAGATGGAATCGCGATTCAAACAGTATGTCTGCTAACTGAAAATATGCCCCCCAAAAAAAACAAATAAGTTTGACATTTATTTAGTAGAAAATCGCTCATGCATAAAAAGCTCAATAGCGATCATTGTCAGTAACAACGCAAAATGCGATATAGCCCTGTGTGGAGAAGCTGCCCTGGTAAATTGTATACTACAGTGTTCGTCTTGGTAGCTAGCGATTGCGTTGGTGGCTGGACGAGCTGGTGGCTGGACGATTTGTACGGTACCTCCCAGAAGCGGTTTCTAACGGAAGACTGCAAGGAAGCAAATTAGCTGTAGCTAGCTAGAGCTAGGTTTAACACTTTTGGTAACAGATACAGTAGTAGAGATGTGCCGGTGTAGCAGTTAGAGGTAACTCCTCTCTGAAATAGCAGACTACTGTTGCCGAAAGTAGATCCAGCTTAGCTCTAATCAGCGTACAGTTATATAGGCTAGAGCTATCATATTTTAGCTGCCTACATTTCAAAATTGTGTTTCATAGCACAATGTAAAATTTGTAAATAGTTAGCTATCACCATAGCCTCTTTGCTTGGGGCATTACAAATCGTTGACTTGCAATGTCATGTCTAATAAATACCAAAACAAACATTTATTTGTGAGGAATGGTTATTTTAACAATTGAAAACAGATGTATCACAGACCGCTGTCGTATGTGTCGCATGTCGCCCGGGCAACAGAGGGTAATGTCATGATGCTAACTACAGACTACTGTTTCGGAAAATATATGTACTTAATAATATCAGCATATATGATATTGTACATAACATTACAGAATGTTGCTTTGTATGACAATGTTAAATGAGTAATTATCACCCTGGCTTCTTTGCTTCTGGCATTTCAAGTTAGCCTAGCTATCTCCCAGAAGTTAACGAGCTGCTAAACGAATGTTCTTCTACAGCCTGGCAGTCACGCGTGTTTTCGTGACGTTAGTGACGTTAGGAACGTCAATGACTGTGGCTAGCAAGTTAGCCACATTAGCTTCACTTTTCGCCACAAAAATGTACTTTAAGCTTAAACCATGCATCGGAACGTAAATTCTGATACAAGCAACTCAATCGCTACCAAGACGGAACGTTTTACCGGGTCGTTCTCTATGTAGTCCAAATATTGACCGAGTTTTAGGGGTGGGAAAATAAACAATAATAATAATAATATATATGTGAGATTACAAAGGATGGCCACGTCATCGTGGCACACCCAATAACAAATAACAAACTGTATATATATATATATGAGTAAAAAGTCATATTATTTCCTGTGTGCCCCGTCAGGCCTGACCTCATGGATAACTACCTGGCTCTGGTGTTATCTGCCTTCATCAAGAGTGGACTGTTAGAGGTGAGCTCACGTAGCATGGAGTCTGTCTGGACCCAGAGAGATCATCTACAAGACATCAGTTGTTCTAGGTTGATTATTAACAAACACACGCATGTTTGGAATAATTTCTGTCCCTCCCTCCCTCTCTCCCTCTCTCCCTCCCTCCTTCCCTCCCTCCCTCCCTCCCTCCACAGGGTCTCGTTGAGGTGATCACCAGCAGTGATGACAACATCTCGGTACGAGCCACGATTCTCCTGGGCGAACTGCTCCACATGGTAACTAGCTGTTCTCTTCTCTGTAGACATCAGGGACCCTGGGAGGGTTCTAGAACGCCCTCGCTCACAGCGTCCTGTCTTCCGGAGGGTTCTAGAACGCCCTCGCTCACAGCGTCCTGTCTTTCCCGACGTCTCCATGCTGGCAGCGAGGTCATTGTGTGTGTGTTCTCTTCCTCAGACCAACACCATCCTCCCTCACAGTCACAGCCATCACCTGCACTGTCTGCCCACCCTCATGAACATGGCCGCCTCCTTCGACATCGCACAGGAGAAGAGACTGTGAGTGGTAGCCTCGCACACACACCCACACAGGAGAAGAGACTGTGAGTGGTAGCCTCGCACACACACCCACACAGGAGAAGAGACTGTGAGTGGTAACCTCGCACACACACCCATACAGGAGAAGAGACTGTGAGTGGTAGCCTCGCACACACATCCGCACACGCAGGCCACACACACCCGCACACGCAGGCAACACACACAAAAGTGGAAGAACGTTCTCCTATGTAACGCTTCAAAATAGGAAAAAAAAACGACAACAAAACTTTTCATAATAACACAAAATGTCTTTCACAAAAAAAAGCAATTTTAATGTACAAAGTCCCTCATGTCGGAGGACTATCTCGCTGACGTTAACGCCGACATTCTAGCCGGGCGAGCGGAGCGGTGAACCACCTGAAGCGGTTTCACGAGAGGAAGAAGCGAAGGCCGAAGCCCCACAGCCTGTATCTGGACCACATCGTCCGCAAGGCCGCCGCGTCGCAGCACTGTCGAGAGCAACACTTCAGGCCCCAGAGAGACATCTACATCATCAAGGTGGGCGTGGTCTCATGAGGTCAGGAAGTACCTGCCCCAATAACAAACACGGTATCTCTAAAGGTCATTTTACATCTCAGCCAGGGGTTGATAATTCCAGAGTTTTTTTTCTCTCTCCCAGAAACGACGTTCTCCTTGACAATTTTCAGTAGCAAAAGCATTCCCAGCTTGTTTTTCCAGTTGAGAGATAGCATGGGAAACGCAACCCCCATCCCCCGTCCCCCCCCTGTCAGTAGAACCATGTTGCCGCGACAACGTATCTGCTGTCTGTCCTGCAGGACTCAGAAGATTCCTTGCTGACGCACCTGAGAGACAGCCACATCCTGAACCACAAGGAGAACCTGGACTGGAACTGGGTCCTCATCGGCACCATACTGAAGGTGAGGGGGGGGGGCTGGCCAGCCTGGAGCCCAGGGGGGAGGGGGAGGCCCAGGGAGGAGGGCCAGGGGGGAGGACGGAGGCCCAGGGGGGAGGCGGAGGTCCTGTCTCTCGGTCAGACTGTTGCTGTGTGCTACCTTGCCTGTTACTGATGTAGTTTTGTGGGTTTTTCCCCCCTCAGTGGCCAAATGTTAGTCTGCGTAGCAATAAGGATGAGCACATGCACAAGTAAGTCTGTTTAAACTGTCCTCCTTCAGCTCTTTGGCTGTGAGCAGTTATGGGCGTTATGGTGCGATTTACTGTGTGTGTTTGTGTGTGTGTCTGTCTGTGTTTGTGTGGCTGTCTCTTTGTGTGTGTGTGTGTGTCTGTCTGTCTGTGTTTGTGTTTATCTGTGTGTGTGTGTCTGTCTGTGTGTGTGTGGCTGTCTGTCTGTGTTTGTGTGGCTGTCTCTTTGTGTGTGTGTGTGAGTGTGTGTCTGTCTGTGTGTGTATATCTCTGTGTGTGTGTCTGTCTCTGTGTGTGTGTCTGTCTCTGTGTGTGTGTGTCTATCTCTGTGTGTGTGTGTCTATCTCTTTGTGTGTGTGTGTCTGTCTCTGTGTGTGTGTGTGTGTGTATATCTCTGTGTGTGTGTGTCTATTTCTGTGTGTGTGTGTGTGTGTCTATCTCTGTGTGTGCAGGTTCGTGCGGAGGCTCCTGTACTTCTACAAGCCCAGCAGTAAGCTGTACTCCAGCCTGGAGCTGGACCACCCCAAGGCCCGCCAGCTCACTGTGGTGGGCTGTCAGTTCATCGAGTTCCTCCTGGAGTCTGACGAGGTGAGGGAGACACACGGGCACACACATTCACACGCTACAGACACACACGTGCACACACATTCACACACTACAGACACACACGTGCACACAGATTCCCACGCTACAGACACACACGTGCACACAGATTCACACGCTACAGACACACGTGCACACAGATTCACACGCTACAGACACACACGTGCACACAGATTCACACGCTACAGACACACGTGCCCATGTGTACACACACACACACGTGAGCAGTTTCCCCCCCATCCTCTCTTTCTTACTGCCTCACTTAATTTTTTCTGTTCTCTTTGCTTCTCTCCTCTTTTCTCTCTCTCTGTCTGTCTCTATTTTCCCCCATCCTCTCTGTCTCTCTGCCTCTCTTCTCTGTCACTCTTTCCCTCTCTCTCCCCCCCCTTCTCCCCAGGAGGGCCAGGGGTACCTGGAGGAGCTGGTGAAGGACATCGTCCACTGGCTGGCCTCCTCCGCTGGCCTCAAGCCTGATCGCGGTTTCCACAGCAACGGCCTGCTGACCACGCTCAGCCAGCACTACTTCCTGTTCCTGGGCGCTCTCTCCGCCCACCCGCACGGCGTCAAGACGCTGGAGAAGTGCAGCGTCTTCCAGTGGTGGGTGGTCCGGCCCACGGGGTTAAGGCCCTTGCACACTGAGTCAGAAATTGTGTTTTTTCGCAATCGGCAGCCTCAAAATTCGGTGGCTCTGAATTGC
This sequence comes from Mallotus villosus, assembly GCA_903064625.1. Classification (NCBI taxonomy): domain Eukaryota; kingdom Metazoa; phylum Chordata; class Actinopteri; order Osmeriformes; family Salangidae; genus Mallotus; species Mallotus villosus. Next base: position 128,017 of record CAEFZP010002241.1, read on the forward strand.
CCAAAAAATATGAAAATGCTGGCTATGGATGCGAAAAACGCTGAAAATCGAACCCGATCCAAACTTTTTTTTGAGAGACGAAGGTTTCGGAGGCAGTGTGCAAGCGCGATTGACAGAACTTGAGGTTGTATTTATATTTAACGTGCGAACATTTCGGACACGAATTTCTGACTCAAAACATATGACATCTCTCTCTCCCCTCTCCCTCTCTCTCTCTCTCTCTCTCTCTCTCTCCCCTCTCTCTCTTTATCTCTGTGTCTCTCTCTTTCTCTCTCTCTCTGTCTCTCTCTTTGTCTCTCCACCAGCTTGTTGAACCTTTGCACCCTGAAGAACCAGGATCCGCTTCTGAAGCTGACCGTGTCCACCCTGGACTACAGCCGCGACGGCCTGGCCCGTGTCATCCTGTCCAAGATCCTCACCGCGGCCACGGACGTAAGCAGCACCCGCACACCGACACACTCCACCGACACACTCCATCAGTTCAAACATAGAACACTAGTCATTTAGCAGACGCTCTTATCCAGAGCGACTTACAGTAAGTACAGGCACACCCGCCAGAGAGGTTGAGTAGCGTCACCTCACCGCCCCCCCCCTGTTGGTGGTTTTACAGAACTGCAGGCTGTACGCCACCAAGCACCTGCGGGTGCTCCTGAGAGCCAACGTGGAGTTCTTCAGCAACTGGGGCATCGAGCTGCTGGCGACTCAGCTCCACGACCGCAACAAGACCGTCTCCATGGAGGCCCTGGACATCCTGGACGAGGCATGCGAGGACAAGGTGAAGGAATCTTTAGAATGTTTAGAATCGGAATGTTTAGAATCAGAATGTTTAGAATCAGAATGTTTAGAATCGGAATGTTTAGAATCAGAATCTTTACAATCAGAATGTTTAGAATCGGAATGTTTAGAATCGGAATGTTTAGAATCAGAATGTTTAGAATCAGAATGTTTAGAATCAGAATCAGAATAGTGTTGAGCTATGCAAGTGGGTCCGAGAAGTAGAAATGGCTAGTTCTACGTGATAATTTGGTGTCTGTTGATGAGTTTGTCTGTAAACATTGAGTTGGCGTAATCAGCTTGTCTGCTTAGCTGACTCCATCTTGTTATCTTCCCGCCAGGCCAACCTTCACGCTCTCATCCAGATGAAGCCAGCGCTCACACACCTGGGAGACAAAGGCGTTTTGCTGCTGTTGCGGTAAGAAGCTACCGCAGATGCCCCTGCTGAGCCTGCCTGCGTTAGCTTTGTTAGCTACGTTACGCCACTGACACCGCTATCTGTGTTAGCTTTGTTAGCTATGTTGCTCCACTGACACTGCTATCTGCGTTAGCGCTGTTAGCTACGTTACGCCACTGACACCGCTATCTATCTGTAATATTATCTGTGTGATATTTGTGTTGTCCTTATTAGTTTCTTACTGGTGTTGGTGCTCCCCAGGTTCCTGTCCATTCCTAAGGGGTTCTCCTACCTCAACGAGAGGGGGTACGTCACCAAGCAGCTGGAGAAATGGCAGAAGGTATTTTATAAACAAAAAACCCTATAAAGAATAAAGATGTCTCCCTCTTCTAACACCTGGTTTCGAACCAATGTCTCCCTCTTCCAACACACCTGGTTTCGAACCAATGGGTCATTATCAAGCTCAGCAGAAGCATTTCATTTGAGGTGTGTTGGAAGAGGGAAACGTCCTGAGGACCAGGATTGAGAGGCTGCTCTAAGACCCCGTCTTCCCCTCTGTCCCCCCTCTGTCCTGGGCAGGAGTACAACCTGAAGTACGTGGACATGATCGAGGAGCAGTTGAACGAAGCTCTCACCACCTACCGCAAACCTGTGGATGGGGACAACTACGTTCGCCGTAGCAACCAAAGGTTGACCTCAAGCTTGCAACTAAACTTTTTTTACTCACTCTCCCAGTACTGTCCCAAAGGGCAAAATAAACCGTCCCAAACTGAAATTTAAATATTGTTTTTATGGCAGGTTACAGAGGCCAAATGTCTATCTTCCTGTGCACTTGTACGGCCAGCTTGTTCATGATAAGACAGGCTGCCATCTACTGGAGAACCAGGTAACTGCACCTTATTCAGTTGAAGTAGTAGCTACAAGAATGGCAATATTGGATGTTTAAATGTTCAAATGTGAACTCATTTTTGGGTGTGCACGACTTCGTCGGCACAACCTTTGTTATCTCACATATATCTTTTTATTATTATTTTTGCCCCCCCTAAAACTCGGTCAATATTTGGACTACATAGAAAACGTCGATGTCAAAAGTTTCGTCTTGGTCTCCATTGAGTTGCTTGTATCAGAATTTACGTTCCGTTGCACAGTTTAGGACCATACAACGTTTTTGTGGCATAAAGTTTCTTTTGTCGGCAAAGGGTAGAATACTCAGTTATACTTCACAGCGTCAGCAACGACGCATTAGATACAACTTGCATAGAAAATCAAAACCCTTAAATCAAAAGTATTTCAATAGGTGAAACTGTCTGACTACTAACCCGAACTTCATTGACACAGCCTAAACTTGAAAGCAATATTTAATTTCAGCCTAAACAGTACAACGGAACGTTCAACCAACGATCGCCACCAAGACCAACACTGTAGTATACAATTTACCGGGGCAGCTTCTCCACAAAGGGCTATATCACATTTTGCGTTGTTACTGACAATGATCACTATTGAGCTTTTTATGCATGAGCGATTTTCCACTAAATAAATGTCAAGCTTATTTACGTTTTTGGGGCCATGTCATAAATTAGACTAGCAGACATAGAGCTACTGTTTGAATCGCGATTCCATCTGAAATATTTCCAGTGATAACGTTGTTACAGTAGCTTCCAAGGGTGTTCTTAATGAATTATTATGCAATAGACTATGAGTAGGCTAAATGCTTGAAAATATCACTAGAAGGGAAAAACTTAAAGGGACGGACAAGCACGCACACCCTCACAATTTCCCCAGAAATTGTATGCTCTCTAGTCTCTCTTGCTTTGTCTCACACACCCACTCTTGTTTCATCTCACATCCTCACTCTCTCTCACACACACACACACACACACACACACACATCTCTCTCTCTCACACACACACACTCTCTCTCTCACACACACATGCACATACGTCTCTCTCTCTTTCCCTCGCACTGTCTTCCAGAACGTGGTTCCTGACCTGAGCTACACAGTTCGCTCCCCGATGCTGGACCGATGGGAGGACATCAAACAGCTGAAGGCTGCTCTATGGGCATTGGTCAGTGTCCCTCACAAGGCCCACTAACGCCCTTTAATGCCTTTATCATAGTATCTTAGGATTTTTTTTTGACAATAAAAAAAGGGGTGTGTCTGGTGTGTCTTATTCTTCCTACTTGTCTCTGTCTCCAGGGCAACATCGGGTCGTCCAACTGGGGTCTGAACCTGCTTCAGGAGGAGGGGGTGATCCCAGACATAGTGGCTCTGGCCCAGGACTGTGAGGTCCTCTCTATCCGGGGGTGAGTCAGCCTCAAAGATTACTACCTTGCTCTATATTGGCTCTCTCTTTCTGCCCTTCTCTTTTCCTCTCTCTCTCTCCTCTCCTCTCTCTCCTCTCTCTCTCTCTCTCTCTCTCTCCTCTCTCTCTCTCTCTCTCTCTCTCTCTCTGGCCTCTCTTTCTCTACCCCCTCTCTCTGCCACCCCTCTTACACCTCTTTCTGCCCCTTTTTTCTTCCCTCTTTCTTACCACTCTCTCTCCTCTCTGGTCTCTCTTTTTCTCTACCCCCCTCTCTCTGCCACCCCCCTCTTCCCCTCACTCCCCCCCCCTCTCTCCCCTGTCCACCAGGACGTGCGTGTACGTGCTGGGCCTGATCGGGAAGACCCGGCAGGGCTGCGAGCTGCTGAAGCAGCAGGGCTGGGACGCCGTCAGGCACGGCCGGCGCACGCCCTGGCCCGTGGTCCCGGAGGAGGCGGAGCCCCACCCCCCCCGCTCCGCTGTCGTCCGTGCCCAGCACCCTCAGCCTGACCTCCGAGTCCACCAGCTCCCAGCACAACAGCGAGAGCGACTCCACGCAGCCCAGTGAGTACCACGCGGGACGGGAGTCAGGCGGCTGAGCGGTTAGGGAATCAGGCTATTAATCAGAAGGTTGCCGGTTTGATTCCTGGCCGCGCTGATCTATTGTATTTGTTACACAAACAAACTGCCTCTCTCTAACCCTGCCTTCTCTCTAACCCTGCCTCTCTCTAACCCTGCCTCTCTCTAACCCTGCCTCTCTCTAACCCTGCCTCTCTCTAACCTGCCTCTCTCTAACCCTGCCTTCTCTCTAACCCTGCCTCTCTCTAACCCTGCCTATCTCTAACCCTGCCTCTCTCTAACCCTGGCCTGTGACCGCCAGGTGTGTACGTCCTGGACGACGAGAGGCTGGACCCGTCTGACCCGTCGGAGCCCCCCCCCTCAGCCTCCGCCCCAAGCTGCTGAAGGACCGCATCCCCTTCACCCTGCTGGCCTCCAGCCGCTTCCGCTCCCGCCTGCTGCACTCCCTCTCGCTGTCCGGGAAGAAGCTCCGCAGCGGCGACGCCAAGCCCGGCCGCAAGCGCAGCGTCACGGAGCCCTCGTACGGCGCCGCCGACGTCTTCCCCGACTGCGACGACCTGGCCGAGAGCCCCTCGGTCACCCTGGAGACGTCGTTCTTGGGCGTGAAGTCCGCGGGGAGCCGGGGGAGCACGCCCAGCATCGGGGAGGGGGAGGGGGGTGTGGTGGTGGGGGCGGGGCCGCGGGAGAGGAGCAGCCGGGAGCGTCTGGGGGGAGACGGGGCGGCGCCGGGGGGCGGGGCTCACTTCAAGAGCCGCAGCCAGAGCTTCAACACGGACACGACCACCAGCGGCGTGAGTTCCATGAGCTCCTCCCCCTCGCGGGAGACGCTTCCCTCCTCCATGGACACGGACTGCGTCAGCCTCAACACCGTCATCAGCGCCCGCGCCGTCCAGACCCTGCCCTCCCTCTCCTCCCCCCGGCAGCCCGACTCCTCCCCCAGGCCCAACGCCGCCGCCCTGGTCCCTCCCGGCTCCTCCCACACACTCCCACGCCGCGCCCAGTCGCTCAAGTCGCCCTCCGTCGCCACCCTCAGCAGTCTGACGGACTGCGGGCTCACGTACTCCAGCTCCAGAGACGCTCTGGGCTACGCCACGCTGAAGTACGCCAGCTGTCGGGACGCGCTGGGTTACGCCACGCTGAAGAGGCTCCAGCAGCAGAGGCTCCACCCCTCGCTGTCTCACAGCGACGGGCTCGCCTCGCCCGCCAAGGACGTCCTGTTCACCGACACCATCACCATGAAGACGGGCAGCCTGGACTCCAGGATCACCCCGCGCAGGTACACACACACACACACACACACACACACACACACATACACATACATACACACATACATACACACACACACACACACACATACATACACACACATACACACACCACACACTCATTGACCTCTGTCACACACACACACACACACACACGCACCACATACATACACACACACACACACACACGCACGCACGCACACACACACACACACACACACACACACCACACATACACACACCACACACTCATTGACCTCTGTCACACACACACACGCACACACACACACACACACATACACACACACACCACACACTCATTGACCTCTGTCACACACACACACACACACACACACGCACCACATACATACACACACACACACACACACGCACGCACGCACACACACACACACACACACACACACATACACACACCACACACTCATTGACCTCTGTCACACACACACACACACACACACTCACTGACCTCTGTGAAACACACACACACACATACATTAGCTATGTTGGATGCTGTCGTCCTCTCCTACTCTTTCTTTAATGCGTAACGAATCTATCTCTTGACCCTGTATTTATGCTTGAGCAGCACTCGTTGAAGCCTGAAAATATTGCCAACAATTTTTGCATATGCAGGTAGCAAAGCTAGTGCTAAATAACTATTTAGCTGGTCGGCTCCTTGACGCCGGGTAAGTGGGGCTCGTGAGACAGCTCACCAAAAGAACGATGGGGAAGCCACTTGTCAAGCAGATTAAGACATGTTCGTAGGTACCTAGCTATCGAAAAGTAGCCTCAACTTTCCTAGACTTAGCTACGATACTAATGCTGAAGGGTCGCTGATATCGCATAGCGATTAGCGTCGTTGCTAACGTGTGATGTTGTGACTGTGTGTATTTGAGAGACACGTGAATGACAGACACGGAGGGAGAGCAGGGAAAGGAAATGCAGCTAAACGAATACGCTGCGTGTTTTAGATATCGTAAAAAAAAATTCTAACGAAACGCAATATGTGGCGGCCGGTGTTGATTCTGTGGCGGACCGCCACAAATTAGTCTATGTGTGGGAAACACTGCACACACACATACACACACATTGACCTCTGGCACACACACGCAACCTCAGCTGTGGAATGTGTGAAACATCTGTTTCTCAATACTCCCCCAGATGTCTGTACAACGAAACTCTGTTTTCTACTTCCTGTCTCTCCCCCTCCTTATCTTCTTCTCTTCCAGTTTCTCTTCCACTATTCTTCTCTTCCTCTCTTCCACTTTCTCTCTCTTCTTCCCTCCCTCCCCTCCTCTCTACAGTAGTGGTTAATAGTAGTGCCAGACAAGAGTGTCGAAACGGTTGGGTTATAAAACTGCTACCACAAGTCAGTGAAAGCCACGGGCATTTTGACCTCGTCTAAACCACGTCTCATGGGTCAGATGAACCTTTATGGATCTCTGCTCATGTTGAACCACCAAGGGCATGATCTATTCCTCCCTCTACTCTCCCCCTTCCCTATGAAACGTCCTCTCGCTTTCTTTCTCTCTCTCTCTCTCTCTCTCTCTCTCTCTCTCTCTCTCTCTCTCTCTCTCTCTCCTCTCTCTCTCTCTCTCTCTCTCTCTCTCTCTCTCTCTCCCTCGCTCTGTCTTCCTCCCTCACTCGCCCCATCCACCTCTGTCTCTCTCTCTCTCCCCCTCCCGCCCTCCACCCTCTCTACCCCCCTCCCTCTCTTATCTCTGTCCCTCATGCTCTCTCTCCCACTCTAACCCTCTCCCCCCCCTTCCTTCATTCTCTCCCTCTCTCTCCCCCAACTCTGACCGTGTGGCCTCTCTCCCTCGGTCATTACCGAGCCTGGCCTGTCTGTGTTAGATCACCATGCCGACGTGTCACACACACACACAACACAGCGTCCTGATTAGGATGTGATGCATCCTGCCCGTTGTTTCCCAGAACCCCCTGGGGTGGGGTGAGCTTGAGGGCTCCAATACTCCCTGTAGTCTGGCAGGAGGATCACTGGGTCAGGTGATCGTTTCCAAGGAGACGGCTTCCTCAGAAACGCCCACCTCTGGGCGCTGAGCCAACCCAAACAAGTTTGTTGTTGTTTGATCTCTGTCAGTCTGTGTTGGTGTCTCTCTCTCTTTCCTCTCTCCTGTGTCTCTGGAAGTGTGTGTGTGTGTGTTTTTATAGACCTCCTGGTTCCCAACAGTGGGAGTGTGTTTATGTAGCTAATTACCTGGCCGTGTGTGTGTCCAGTGTCCTGAAAGTGTGTGGTGTGTTCAGGGTCCTGACAGTGTGTGTGTGTGTCCAGGGTCCTGACAGTGTGTGTGTGTGTGTGTGTGCAGGTTCCTGACAGTGTGTGTGTGTGTCCAGGGTCCTGACAGTGTGTGTGTGTGTGTGTGTGTGCAGGTTCCTGACAGTGTGTGTGGGTCCTGACAGTGTGTGTGTGTGTGTGTGTGTGTGTGTGTGCAGGTTCCTGACAGTGTGTGTGTGTGTCCAGGGTCCTGACAGTGTGTGTGTGTGTGTGTGTGTGTGTTGTGTGTGTGTGTGTGTGTGTGTGTGTGTGTGTGTGTGTGTGTGTGTGTGTGTGTGTGTGTGTGTGTGTGTGTGTGTGTGTGTGTGTGCAGGTTCCTGAAGGCCCTGAGCTTCGCCTCCCTGGACAAGGAGGACCTCCTGAGCCCGATCAGCCAGAGCTCTCTGCAGCGCTGCTCCTCCCTGCGCTCCATGGTCTCCTGCTCCTACACCTCCGACCACGACTACATCGGCCTGGCGCTGCCCCTAGACATCGACAACATGTTCCACGTGAGGACTTCTCTATGTCTCTCTCTTTCTCTCTCCTCTATGTCTCTCTCTCCTCTCTCTCTCTTTCTCCTCTAGTCTCCTCTCCTCTCGCTCTCTCCTCTCTCGTCTCATCTCCTCTCTTGCTCTCTCTCTCCTCTATTTCTCTTCTCCTCTCTCTCTCTCCTCTCTCTTCTCTCTCTCTCCTTCCTCCTCTCTCCTCTCTCCTCTCTCTCCTCTCCTCTCTCTTCTCTCTCCTCTCCTCTCATCTCTCTCTTCTATCTCTCTCTCTCCTCTCTCTCTCTCTCTCTCTATTTCTCTCTCTCTCTCTCTCTTCTCCTCTGTCTCTCTCTCTCTCCTCTCTCTTCTCTTTCTCTCCTCTCTGTCTCTCCCTTCTCTCTCTCTCTCTCTCTCTCTCTCTCTCTGCTTTTTCTCCACTCCTATTTGTGTGTGTTATAGCTTGTTACCCCACCCCCCCCACCCCCCTTACTGAGATATCTTGGGAACTCGTCCTCTCTTCTCTCCCAGAATTCTCGGACATGACGATAATTATTATTACAAACCAAATGAAAGTCCTTACAGTAACGACGTCCTGTGGTCTTAGATCAAGGAGACGCCGTACTTCCAGAAGAGGACCAGCCCTCCCTCTGAGGACAGATCGGCCAAGTTCTTCTCTGGAGACTCAGATGGTGAGAACGCCCAGGACGGCTCACTCACTGCTTCCCCCACCGCTCCTCTCTCTGGGTCTGCATGTGGTCCTCTCTCTTGGCCTCTCCGTAACCTCCTCCACTCCTCTCCTCCTCTCTTCTCTCCACCCCTGATCTCCTCCCCTCTCCTCCTCTCTTCTCTCCACCCCTGATCTCCTCTTCTCCCCTCTCCTCTTCTCTTCTCTCCACCCCTGATCTCCTCCCTCTCCTCCTCTCTTCTCTCCACCCCTGATCACCTCCCCCTCTCCTCCTCTCTTCTCTCCACCCCTGATCACCTCTCCTCTCCTCCTCTCTTCTCTCCACCCCTGATCTCCTCCCCTCTCCTCCTCTCTTCTCTCCACCCCTGATCTCCTCTCCTCCTCTCCTCCTCTCTTCTCTCCACCCCCTGATCACCTCCCCTCTCCTCCTCTCTTCTCTCCACCCCTGATCTCCTCTCCTCCTGCCCCCCTCCCCAGGCTCCGTTGACGGGCAGAGACACGCGGGGCTGCGCTCCCAGCTGAGTATCACGGAGCTGATGGCTGGGAGCCGCGCCGGGCCTCCGCTGGGCTCGGAGGAGACGGGCCTGCAGGAGCACAGCGACGACAACTGCCTGTACTGCACCGGCCTGGCTGTACTGGGCTTCCACGCTCACGCAAGCGACCCGGGTACACACACACACACACACACACACTGACACACTG
>CAEFZP010002241.1:140000-152500 GCA_903064625.1 Mallotus villosus
CACAGTATACTGCATGTCCTTTCCCTTCTGTGTTCTCCTCAGATGTATGAAGAGGCAGAGAGCATTCTGTCCATGCCGCCGAAGAACAACCCGGCCGACGCCCCCTCCAGCCCATGACTCACCCTTCCCCTCCCAGCCTGTGGAGGGCCTCAGTGAGCCCTGCTCATCCCCGGCCCCCCCCCCTGACGCCCCAGGATCCATGCCCAGACCTCCACTAGCTCTTGATGAACCACCCCACCCACCCCCCCCGATGAACCTCCACCCCCAATGAACCTCCACCCCCAGCTCCTTCACATTGACAGCTCAGCACATGTGCCAAACCGGTCAAGGCTTCCAAACATGGAGGTTTGAACCAAACATGGACGTCAGCAACAAGCGGTCACGTGACTGAACCAAGCCTCCTGGTTGGTCCACGTCGACCTAACGCCAGCAGCATCAGACGATCCTACTCCATCTTCAAGGTTAAAATCCCCAACAGTACCCCACCCCCCCCCTCAGTACTACACGACCGCATCTCTCCACCGTTCTAGAACAACCAAGCGTGTGATCTTAGCTCTGCGTCATCCAAATTGGGGTGCTTTGACTCTGAAGAGTTTGACTCTGAAACACTAAAGACGACTCGAACGCACTACGACTCCTCCAAATCGTGACGTCTCTAAACCCCCTCGCCCCCCCCTCCTCTCCTCACGCCGTCCTTGCACATAGAGGGGGAGGAGCGTGACGTTGGGAATACACGTGTGTCTGATCTTCGCACCTGATCGCAGAGCGAAGAAGTGACTGTGTTGAATTGGAATGCGGAATAATGAAACCAATGTTTGGGACAAGTTCAGGCAGTTGGTTTTCACTGTTTATGGATTCTATGGAAGAGTTCTACCCAGGATACTCTCAAGACTGGAGTTTATTATTATTTTTATTTAATTTTTTGCTGTAGTTGTTGTTTTTTTTGCATTAATAATATTATTGTATAATTATTAATAATAATTGAGCTACGTCAGTAAGAAATCTGCCAAATGTTGAACATACATTTTTAGTTTGGGGTTTTTCCCAGCACAAGAGTTATGAAGTATCTCTCATGTCTGAGAATGGGTACCATGGTTTGATTTCACTGCACTAATTGTTGTATGTTTCAATGAGCTTTGCCATTCAAACCTAGAATAATAAACCTAGAATAAACCGACAGAACCAGGAACCCCTAAAAGCCAGAATCTACTGTGTTCAGGATGTCGGTTTTAGCATCCTTAATTCATTAGACTAGTTTGAAAAAGAAAAAGAATGATCCTATTGAAGATGCGACTTTGTGTTGTGTTGCAGCTGTAATAATTTGGCCTTATGCTCAATTATTAAACTGTAAGCCGCTTGATCTCACTAATAACGGCAGAAAACGCATCTTTGTTATAGATCATTTCAAGTGTAGAAAACAAACTTTTGAAGTCATTCAGAGAAGCCCTCTTGCGTGTGTAGTGCTGAAATCTAGTCTGCTCGATGTGTCACTTTTCAGAAACCTAGGTGACGGCTTCATTCCCTCAGCTCGTGGTTAAGTGAATCATCGAATTGTTTTAACTTGTTTTCTATTATATTAACACGACTGACGGTTGAGGTGAGTATAAGGACAGGGAGATAAATTATTTGGGACCAAAAGACAAACTGACCTTTCTAGCGGTCAATATTGTCAAATGTTTTGGTGTGTCAGGACATGATTTTAACTTTTGTGTACTTTCGAGTGTTTTAAACACTTGCACCTTCTTATTCTGTGTTAAGTGTACCTACAGTTTGAAGAGCTTCTCAAAATACTGTTTGAACATTTGTGTCCATTACTGAGGACTTGGAACGACTCTTAAAATAAGGGTTATTTATAACCTTCCTCAAGGGACCATTTTTAAGTTCAGTATGTTGTTTTTTATTTGGCTCAACTCGCGTTATTCCTTGTAAGGTATCCTGAATGTTTTTGTTTATTTGTCATGGTCCAATAAGCCAAAATAAAAAATTCCAAGGAATGCTTTACAAATTACACGTGAAGTCATGTCTTGTTTTTTTTACTGCGACTTCAAAAACAAGCATTGTCTTTCATTGCGCAATTCCTAAAAAAAGTCACGTATGCTTGCCATAGCCTACTCTATCCACTTTCCTGCAAATGCTTAGTCAGTAGCGATTATGGTTGGTTGTGTGGATACACTGTCCCAAACTGAATGTGAACTTTACAGAATCCCACCGAAGAAATCATTTTTCGCCCTACGGGGTTTCTCGCTCAGGGAAAAAGCCCTCCTCCCGAAAGTCTAAGAAGCAATGTAGCTTTAGGTTAATATTAGGGTCATGTGTGGGCGTCTTTTTTATGGGAAGGCTAGCCTACTTGCGGAAGTTCCCGAGAGTAGCCAAGTCAGTATTCATAGGCATTTGTGCGCTGTCCACTTGGGGCGTGAGCGCTGAAATAAGTAGGCTGTAGGACTCAGTCTTGGTGGCTGGATGGTCAGTTATACTACTAAACGAAAGAAGTAAGTTTCCTTCTATAATCGGACTGTTACGTGTGGATTTGACGCATTTTGTGTGTGTGATCCTTACGCTTGATTCCAATCGGGAAGCGGATTAACAAAGAGAATTTAATGGGTGCTCCAAAAACTATGTGCTGTATCAAAATAAGTTATTGATAGACCTAGGTGCTGTAGGTGATCAAGATACGTTATTGATGGACTAAATATTAGGTTAATATTCGATCCATCTCATTTAGTGCCAATTTGTATTTAGTTTTTCTAGGATTGATGCGTCAGAAAATCTATTCAAAATCTTGAGTTAGCCTAACGCTACGTCTCCGTTTTCTCCGGTTCGTGCTGCTTGGGTTCGAGAACTGTTTCAGCTCCCCTTAGATCCTTGAACCTCCGTTGGTGCATTTGAAAACACCTGTAGGTTATCTGGAATCCGCTACATTTCAGTATTTGTATGACTGTGGATTCAGATGTTGCCAATTGTTATTTCACAAAGAGAACCCAATTTGAGCTCCTATCCTATTAAACATGCTATATCCTCTCCACAGCGCAGCAGTGACAATGTTGAGTTGGCTGCTGTGGTCTTCCCTCTTCACTGTAAGCTCCCAAGTAACATGTCCAGATGGTGTGTATTTTACGTGAATATTATATCCATTCATTGTTAATTAACTGCTAATATAGCCGACATATTATGTCCTGTCAAGTTGTTTCAAATGTAATTCTTTGAGAAATATTAATAATATTAATTCTGATGTGTTGTCAGACGATACTGCTGCGCATCTTTGTGGACCGGAGAATGTTAACGTGAGTTTTGACGTTAAATCTTGGACAATATTCACAACATGGGACGATGCCGCGTCTTCTGGTACAAATGAGGGACTCATCTATGACGTGGAGGTTCTATATACAGACGACCTGAAGAAGTTACACAGTGTAAGCATTTTGAAAACATTATTTTTAAATAACTGTATGCGACATTTACATTGTCATTTAGCAGACGCTCTTATCCAGAGCGACTTACAGTAAGTAGCCTACAGGGACATTCCCCTCAAGGCAAGTAGGGTGAAGTGCCATTCCCAAGGACACAACGTCATTTCACACGTCGGGAATCGAACCGGCAACCTAAAAAAAGCCAGATTCCCTTTCAGCCATCTGACCCCCATTTAAATAACATGTTCATAATAAAAGTGGGAGGAACAGATTTTGCCGTTTTCAAAAGTGAAACCTCACTAAGCCTAATCAAACACACCCCTGGTTTTGAACCACAGCCAGTGAACGTCATTCCCTGTCACAACTCAGCTTTGGCAAAGTTTCGCTAACGCGCCACATTTGTTGTTTTGTTCCAAAGGAGGCTATCGAAGTGAGATCTGACCAGAATGGAACTCAACATATGTGGAGCTGGAGTTCTCCGTTGCCTTTCGAGTGTACCACTCACGCAGTCAGACTCCGATCCCGACACCTAAACAAAACTAGTCAGTGGAGCCCCCTTCAGGTCAATCCTGGTAAGTGATTCCGATAGGTCACTTAAAGACCCCATGAGATAAAATGAAACTCGTAGGGGCACCATGCTGTTAATATTACACTTAACTTTGACATGACTGTAAAACACATTTTAGTTACAGATGCTCTGATATGATGCAAGAAAGTCACTGGCTAGCTCAGGGGCGAAATCTAGGTTCCCACTTTTGGGGGGGGCTAAGCCCCATAGATCATTTTTTCCTGTGACCCAGCAAAATTAGGGGGAGTCTGGGGGCATGTTCCCCCAGAAGAAATGTTGGAAAATATCCTTTTAAATAGTGTCCTACGTGGGTTTTAGGAAGAGAAATTAACAAATTTAGATTTACATTTGTTTTTATTTATTTTTATTTGGGGGGGCTAATGAAACTTTTGGGGGGGCTCCAGCCCCCCCAAAATAGGGACTAGATACGCCCATGGGCTAGCTTACTGAACAGATACTGTGCACATCCATGCTGGCTACTGTTCACACAGTTTACCTTTCATTCAGGAAAAAGCAGGAAACATTTTGCTACTGTTTAGCTGAGCAATATTGTGGAATTCACAAGCAACCATGCCCTCCTGCAGGGAAAACGGTATCGAGCGAACCAGCGATGGTCCCTATGGATACGTGCGTCGAGGTCGGTCACAAGTTAACGTTATGCTGTATAACCACGGAGGAGGAGCCGGTCATGAGCTTTAACGGCACACGCGCGATCACACGGATCGGGGACCACAGCTACACAATCACGGTCCACATCCAGGAACCTCTGCCTCTTTGCACAGTTTCAGCCTTCTGCACAACGTCTAAGTACGGCACTTGCGTTTACGCCGGCTGTGAGTACAAACCTCCTTTTGTCCTTCCTAGACCGTTTGCCCAGCAAAATGTTTCTTGTTTAGAGTGGTATTTATTTTAAGTAAATACCACTAGAGTAATATGCTGATTTAAACTAAATGTTCTTTTCAATCAACGGCAGTAGGCTGTTATCTTACGATGTGTTGTCCAATTATTTCTAATCCAACTAAAAATTTTAAACAATGTTTTTGTTGTTGTTGGTGAATTGAGATATTTGTTTATTGACTACAAGGCTACTGTTGTCAGGAGCAGAACCAATAATTCAAATGCAGGCTACAAGTACTTGTTACGAATGGCAAATAAACCTAAAACCTGGAATTTGAGGTCCCCCAATTTCTAAAGCCACGTTTCTTCAGAAGCTTTTAGTGATTCCCTGTACCCATTTTAAAACTAGAGGGGATCGATCATTCCAAACAGTGGCCCCTAGGTTGCGGAACGCCATGCCTCCCTCTCTATGGTGTGCAACTTCTGTCGAAGCTTTTAAAAAGCAACTCAAGACTTTGCTATTCAAGCAGGCTTTTAGTTAGTTGAGGGTTTTTTTATGGTTGACTGCCATGTTTCTATTTCTATTTAAATGTTCTGTATTCTTTATTTGTAGTGTTATATTGCATTTTGTTGTGAAGCACTTTGTGATTTTATCTGCGAGAGGTGCTATACAAATATACTTTACTTACTTCCTTCTCTAGACCCCCCAGGTGACGGCCATCTGAAGTGTGAGACTCGAGACCTGGAGCGTGTGGAGTGTCACTGGAACGTCGGGAGACCCACTCAACTGATCAAACGTGGGCAGACCACGTCTTATAAGCTGAACGGACGGTACAGCCTTAAATATCATCGTTACACTGTGCCTGGATGGGGTTCTTTTCGTACTGTGCCTGGTAATACAGACCGTTCTCGCTATCTAGAGCGCTCGCTATATCGATATCTCTCTCTCTCTCTCTCTCTCTCTCTCTCGCTCTCTCTCTCTCTCTCTCTCATCTCTCTCTCTCTCTCTCTCTCTCTCTCTGCGCTCTCTCTCTCTCTCTCTCTCTCTCTTGTGGGGCTTTTCAGCTCGTGTCCAGAACATACGACATCAAACTGCTTCACGCCTGTTGACGTAGGCCAAGGGGAAATGACGTGGATGTTGGAAGCCCAGAATCCACTTGGTGTTGTCAAGATAAATGAAACAGCAGACTTGATGAGAAGAGGTACAGACCAACTTTACACCAAGTGGTGACAAGGCATTCATAAAGCATTAACGTATTAAGTCTTAGCATCTCACAAACCATGATTGGTTATCATCTACTCATATAGCCGATATATATAGTTTGAGACTAAGTATTGAAATGTATAAAACCTGTTGTTAAAACCTGTAAAACGCTGTTATGACTTCATAGTTTGAGCCAAACGGAGGGCCAGTTCTAGTGCACGGTGTGTCTGATCTGGGTGTGATTCTCACGGTGTGTCTGATCTGGGTGTGATTCTCACGGTGTGTCTGATCTGGGTGTGATTCTCACGGTGTGTCTGATCTGGGTGTGATTCTCACGGTGTGTTTGATCTGGGTGTGATTCTCACGGTGTGTCTCTGATCTGGGTGTGATTCTCACGGTGTGTCTGATCTGGGTGTGATTCTCACGGTGTGTCTCTGATCTGGGTGTGATTCTCACGGTGTGTCTGATCTGGGTGTGATTCTCACGGTGTGTCTGATCTGGGTGTGATTCTCACGGTGTGTCTGATCTGGGTGTGATTCTCACGGTGTCTCTGATCTGGGTGTGATTCTCACGGTGTGTTTGATCTGGGTGTGATTCTCACGGTGTGTCTGATCTGGGTGTGATTCTCACGGTGTGTCTGATCTGGGTGTGATTCTCACGGTGTGTCTCTGATCTGGGTGTGATTCTCACGGTGTGTCTCTGATCTGGGTGTGATTCTCACGGTGTGTCTCTGATCTGGGTGTGATTCTGGCTCCAGTGCGGATGCTGGCTCCGGCGAGCGTGGTGACGTCACAGGTCGATGCCAGGGATGCCAGGCTGGCCTGGCAGTGGGCACCTCCGAAGTACAAGACCCTGGACATGCTGTGCCAAGTTCAGCTGGAACACAGTGGACACCTGGAGACGGTGAGTCTGGGTAAACTCTGTGGAGAAGATTTGAACATGATGGGATTTTCGGAGCTTAAAACCCCTTGTAGTGTAGATGGCAGGGGTGTACGTTTCATTATACTTTGCTTGGACATGTCCCAGCCACCTTTTGATAACGGCAAATTTGTTACCCCCTACTTTTAATTAAGACAATTATATTAAAAGATCACATCTTTAGTAAAAAATTTAAGCTGTCCCATCCACATAAAAAAAAATAAAAAAAAATGTTGCCTGTTAGATGTAATCGATGAGATGTTGATGCCTTCAGCGTGTTTGTGTTTCCGCAGAGGAACTATTCTGGTG
Organism: Mallotus villosus; assembly: GCA_903064625.1. Classification (NCBI taxonomy): domain Eukaryota; kingdom Metazoa; phylum Chordata; class Actinopteri; order Osmeriformes; family Salangidae; genus Mallotus; species Mallotus villosus. The sequence continues at coordinate 147,244 of CAEFZP010002241.1, forward strand.
TCGGTCTTGGGTCTGTGGTTGTGACTGGTCTGACCCCTGCACACACCTACACAGTGAAGGTGCGCTGCGGGACCGTAAGAACCTTCTGGAAGTGGGGGTGACACAAGCGTAGACAGCACCTTTCAAACCAAAGGAGACAGTGAGTGTCTTTCCTCAATTCCTCTTATTTACATTTAGTCATTTAGCAGACGCTCTTATCCAGAGGGACTTACAGTAAGTTCAGGGACATTTTCCCAGAGGCAAGTAGGGTGAAGTGCCTTGCCCAAGGACACAACGTCATTTGGCACGGTCGGGGAATCAAACCAACAACCTTCTGATGAATAGCCCGACTCCCTCACCGCTCAGCCATCTGACCATCATCGCTATCATCGCAACTTCTTCTAATGAAAAGTAAGGTCCACACTGAGCTTCATGATAACTTTGTGTTTATCCTTTTGTGTCCCCAGTTCCTGAAGCTTTAGATGTGTGGATGCACACTGAGGAAAAACAAACCGTAATCGCATGGAACGTGAGTATAAACGATTCCACGTGTACCGTCATCTCGTGCGCTACGGTACACACTTTAACACACTCATGCTTGTTCCTGCAGTACGTGTCACGTGACATGGTAACCCAAATAAAGAACAGTTTGGATAAAAGTGTCTGCTACACAATAAAGTGTGTGAAAGAAAAGTAATACAGTTAAATGTAAACATTTGAACAGGATGTCTCTATTAAACGAGAATAATCATGAAATTCTATTTGGTGTGTTCAGACGCTTTTAGCCAATCAGAGCCACGGACAGATCCTGGACTATGAGGTCATCTGGGGAAAGTCTGCGGGTCAGAGCAGGGAAAGAAGGACTGTGCATCCCTCGTCCGAGTCCCGGCCGAATTATTATACTCTCCCTTTCGTGGCGTCTGGGGAGGAATACGTTGTCACGGTGACCGCCAGAAACCTGAACGGCAGCTCCCATCCCTCGTCCGTCACCCTTCCCAGTCACGTCCAAGGTGAGGAGCAGGGGGGTCGAAGTGGGGGGGGTGGAGGACCAGTTACCCAGGGCTCCAATTGGAGCCCCCAGGTTTAGTTCTTATTTTGATACATTTTTATAGATTTATAGATTTCTTATTAAGTACGTAGAAAGATATCTACAGTACCCTAGCTGGAACCCGCCACACACACATAATTTTCACAGGTTTTCAAAGGTTTTCTTTAACAAACACGAGACTACCCAGAAGTAGCCCCCATGTTTAGTTCTTATTTTGATACATTCATAGATTTCTTATTGAGATTTAAGTACGTAGAAAGATATCTACAGTACCCTAGCTGGAAGAAGAAAAAACCCCACATAATTATCACTAAAGTTTTCTTTAACAAACACGAGACACTCCTATAAAAGCCACATACCATGGTACGTGTTTTGCAGATGGAATGTTGACCACAAAGGTCTTTGGCCGTGCCGGTGGCTTTGACCTGACGTGGAATGCTAGCCTCGGTGGTAGCCTCAATGCTAGCCTCGGTGCTAGCCGCGGCTACGTAGTGGACTGGTGTCCCACATCTAGACCCTGCTCTGTGGAGTGGGTGAAGGTGCCGACTGGGGTGACGAGGGCCAGAATCCAGTCAGGTGAGGCTGAGGAGAAAGAACAGCCACGTTTGAACTAAACAAATATAAACTAAACTAAACTTATACTCATCTGGAGCATTGAGTCATTATTATTGCACTGTGGCAGGTAGCAGAAATGTGGTTATTGGGGTTGTACGAGGTACTTGCTTGCCGATTGCCACAATCAAAAGTAATTTGATGAAAGTTTGCAATGAAAGATGAGTATGTGTAGCCTGATGTTTTCCCTCTGACCTCTACATGATGACTTCAGCGAACCTTGAGGCGTGTGTACGGTATACGATCTCCATCTACGCCTGTACATCACCGGCTCCAGAACTACTGGATAGAAGACAGGGATACGTCAAAGAATGCAGTAAGAATCCCTTCTTCTCTCACGCCTACTCTCCCCTCCCCTACCATCTCTCCCCTACCCCCACCATCTCTGTGGTGTTTCATTCACCTCTCCCTGTTTTCTGTGATTAGTTCCACAAAACACTGCGGACAAGTTAAAAGCCACCCACAGCGAATCACATGTGAGGGTTTCATGGATCAACATTCCCCCAGAGCAACAGACAGCGTTCATTCATAGATACATTCTCACCTACTCTGACGACACAGAAACTATCAACATCAGCACAGGTAAGACACCAGCTCTCTTGAGGTAGTTGGTAGCAACAATCAAACATCATTTGTGTCAATACTGATCAAAAAGAGATCTTCCCATCTCTACACTATGATGTTTTTTATGACCTATTTCTTCTGGTTTTCGCTGAATAGCCAACGCTACAGAAAACTCCCTGACGGTCTCCCTTAAAGATCTTCACAGGACGTCCTACCTATTCACACTGAAAGCTCTCACATCAGTTGGGACAACCAAGGGGAAAACAGTTATCGTCAACCTGGAGAGTAAGAGCTTAGTAAAAACAAATATACTTCAGTTGCTGTTTTTCTGTTTTGTTTTGGGAAAAAGTGGCTTATGTTTCCAACTGTTTATCAACACCCAACAGCTGACCAGCCAATCTGGGTGATGCTGCTCTCCGTGGGAGGTCTTCTTCTCTTCTTGTCCTTGGTCACTATCATATGCTACAGGAACAGGCGATGGCAAGCTAATATTGCCTCCTTACATATTTGCCATCACATCTCATATTATGGGATGTCCAGATTCACAAAGGTTTACTCACAAATGGTCTTTCTTGGGTTTTTAACAGGCTGAAACGTGAGTTCTACCCCGATATCCCCCCAGCCAGCGTTAAAGACGGACTGGCTCACGACAGTGGTAGGTCCCCCCCCATCCAAATCGATAACCTTTTGTGTACACAAAGTCCCGCTCCACCGATTCAGATAACGTTTCCCCTGTTTTCCAGAAGGGATACGGGGCTCAGGTGTTCCTTGACGAACCTTGCCACAGTTCCCAGGTGGACATCATTACAGTGAAGGTTAGCCGCAACCAGGAGGAGGAGAAAGCCATAAGGAGCAGGCACCTGCCAAGACCAACTGCCACAGTCTCCTCTTCCGAGTCTCAACACCGAGGCGTAGACTTTGCCAACCCGTCCTACACCTCGTTTGCGTTTCCTGTGGTAGAGATGGAGTTGTGCGAGGATGACCATCCCTACACAGGTTCTCTCCTCAGCCCTCCGGAAGTTTCCGCGAGGGGAGACCTTGTGTTTCCTGAAGCAGAGATGGAGATGTGCGAGGAGTACCATCCCCACACAGGCCCTCTCCTCAGCCCCAGCCCTCCGGAAGTTTCCGCGAGGGGAGACCTTGTGTTTCCTGAAGCAGAGATGGACACAGGCCCTCTCCTCAGCCCCAGCCTTCCGGAAGTTTCCGCGAGGGGAGACCTTGTGTTTCCTGAAGCAGAGATGGAGATGTGCGAGGAGTACCACCCCCACACAGGCCCTCTCCTCAGCCCCAGCCTTCCGGAGGTTTCTGCAGGGGGAGACTAGGGCGGCTACTGGGTCAAGATATAACGAGATCAGCTCCTCAGAGACAGACGTGAGGAAAGGGTCTCTGACAGTAGCTCCACACAGAGGAGGTGTGACCTGATCCGCAGGCATTCTCTGTGTGTCCACAAGGATTTTCTTTATAAAATGAACAGTGACACATGCTACAATAAGCCGACAGAGGGAGGATGAGGGCTTGTGAAATGTACAATATGCCCGCTATTTTATACTGGATTCCTCCACTTTTCTACAAATCCTGATGACGTTTATTCACTTTACAAATCATTCATTTAACCTGCATACTTTCAGTTTGTATTTTCTCATGAATAAATGTATAGGCTATTTTTGATTTTAGTCTATTACTGTATGGTCCATTCGTTAAAAAAAAATATTGAGTTTGAAAATTAGTAACATTCAAGGTACAGTAGGAGTTTGTCATCATGTTAGCCTTCAACACCTGCAAGTGTCTTTTTGTAATTACAGCTAGTCTCCAGCAGAGGTCGCGCTTGAACGGTTTTGAGTCTGCGGCGCCTGTTCAGTGTTGTCATGGTAACATGAAGGCAGTTCCGTAAACACAGTGGCAAACTGAATAGCTCGTCCATGTGAATCTTTGATCTTTTAATACTAATGTAGCTAATGTACAGTCGGAAAACTGTCAGAGACGAAAGCTTGTCAGAGACAAAAAGTTCACATTTTGAAAAAAACAAAATGTTGATCAGTCAGATAAATAAGCCACGATGTCGAGAATTCACGGGGCCAACTCCGCATTCAGTAGCTGTGGTAAGTTTTAGACGAACACTGTTGCTTTGGTACAGTAGGTTGCAAGCTACTGACAGTATTGGCTCGACTAAACTTTGTCGAGTTACAATTTCTTGAAAATCAGTCAGTGATTGAAACGGAACACCTTTAATATTATAAGCAATGCCTTTAAACATATAGGCCTACGGTGAAATTTCATTTGAGTTTGCACGTCATGTATTTTCCATGTTAATGTATTTTGTTTTAATTCTCTAACTACCGGACAACTAGTATTGTATTTTGCACAGATCGTGATTGTGGAAAAAATCAGAAATGCCCTCATCATTTATCTGACACTTTTATACCAAAGCAACACCCAAATGTACAATGAGTCATTTAGCAGACGCTCTTATCCAGAGCGACTTACAGTAAGTACAGGGACATTCCCCCGAGGCAAGTAGGATGAAGTGCCTTGCCCAAGGACACAACGTAATTCTGCACGTCCAGGAATCAAACCGGCTACCGAGTGGTTGCCCGATTCCCTAACCGCTCAGCCATCTGACCTCCTAACAGTGCGTATGATATTTCCCAGAGGGCCAGAGCCCCCTCGTCGCGGCCCCCAGACCACCTCATCCTGGAGAGACGGAGGCAGGAAGCAGCCAGGGACAAGTCACTGGAGTTCACCAAGTATCAGAAGACCTGCGACCTCAAGACAAACTGGGAGAAGAACACGGACCAGCGCATCGTCTTAGGAACGATCAAGCGGCGCGTCGACAACGCCATGGAGCGGTACCAGCTGAGCGTCGACGAGAGACGGGAGAAGTAAGAACTCTGCGGGACGGGGGGGGACGAGGAGTATCTGTAGTCCAGACAGGTATCATCACAATCTAACACACAGCAGTCTGAACTACATATCCCATCAATCACTGTTGGGTGTCATGGCAGGTGTGTGTGTGTATTTGTTCATAATCGCCCTCTCCAGCTCCTCCATTGTCCC
>CAEFZP010002241.1:155000-162500 GCA_903064625.1 Mallotus villosus
ACACACACACACACACACACTCCTAAAGTCATACACATCAACAGGATCACCCAACTCCTCCCTCTGACCCCCCCTCTCTGCAGCCTGAAGCAGGAGTCCCAGGACCACCAGACAGATCTACTGGCCCAGATGATGCACCAGCAGCAGCTGCGGGACCAGGAGGAGACCGAGGCGGAGAGGGAGTACCAGCGAGGCCTGGTCGAACAGGAGCACTACGACAACAAGATCCAGGATATGCTCTCCGGGCCCGCTTCACTCAGCAGGCCTGCTCACCCCTTTAGGAGAACCCAGAGCTCCACCTCCAGATCTGGGAGGATCTAGCTGGTCTGAAGCCCAAGCAGGTGGGATGTGACAGGGATCACTTCACCCCTCACCCACCCCAAGAACTCCCTTACATACACATGATGCTCTGGCCTGTGCTTGGCTTCAACCCGTCTACACAGATCGAAAGATAGCTGTTTAAATTGAATTGGTAATAAATATGTTTACACTGAGTTTGAAGAAGTTGTTTTCTAACTGTGTTGTTTAGTCTCGTAGGCTTGTGTTTGGGTTTGCTGCTGTTGTTGTGACTTCAAACTGACTCTGGTAGGCTAAACTGACATCGTTACACAATGTGTCTTTGGAGTCTTAAGTCTTGACCACAAGGTTGTGTGGAAAAAGCACAGTGTTCCAAAAGCATTACATTTCGGTTGTTTGAAGAGGATTACCTTGAAAACACACTGGTGCCACTACGGAATGACATGAGGATACTTTAACGCCAAACTCAAATGATTCATGTGCCATGGTTTCCATTTAGTTCTTTCTTTCACATTAAAGTCTAATTCGTGATCACTCGGTCATCAATCTCCAGCGATCATCCTGACTTAACAAGAGGGAATTCAAAACTGTCATGATAAAGAAACACCCAGCGATTGTTGACTAGCGTTAATCACCTCCGTCTTATCTCCCAAAGCAACCTGTGGTGTTAGCCAAAACACAGGGATCACCAGGGGAAACACCGGGAGAACACACCGACCGACGTCTGACTGGACCATGAGGCGTGTACACACACTTCTCTCCACAAGGATTGAGTTGGAAAATGTTGCACACGTGCTGAGTCATATCTGTGTACAGTTATCACACTTTGGACTAAATTCTATTTTTAAAGGGAGTCAGGTGGCTGAGCGGTTAGGGAATCGGGATTAGTAATCTGAAGGTTGCCGGTTTGATTCCCTGGCCGAGCCATTAAATGACGTTGTGTCCTTAGGCAAGGCACTTCACCCTACTTGCCTCCGGGGAATGTCCCTGTACTTACTGTAAGTCGCTCTGGATAAGAGCGTCTGCTAATTGACTAAATGTAAAGGATCGCTTCCTACCGGTGGAATTCATGTGTGTGAGGTTTTACTGAGAAATACTTGGAACATATTAGATTCCTCTGCTCTTATCCTGAGGTTTAAACCTTTGAACCTGCCAGGCGTGATGTAGTCTGCTTTTAATGATTATAATAGTTGGACAGTGTGATCTTTTGTCTGTGACTACATGCCAAATTCAGTAACGGCTTGTCGTGACACGCAGTCAACACCCCATGGCCCATACCTGCAGAGGGAGTGGTTTGGGAGTGGAACGTTTACATCATGTACGAATACTGTCTTCTGCTTGGACAGGTTGGAAATATTGCCCAAGAAGACTTTTCCACGTCTCCAAATTACAGACAAGAATGACTTGAGAACATTATGTTGTGAAACATGGAGTAAAGTCTACCTTTTGAGAAGAAACCTATTGTGTAGGAGATACTTTCAAAACCCCAAAGAGAATGGTGATTGATTATGAGCTGTATGGAAAGGTAACCTCTCTTTAAAATCTTTGATCAACTGGTTTTATTTTGTGATTTTGCTGTTACCTTCTCCTGACAGACTTATTTAGTATATCAACACCACGAAGGACAATGATTTCATATTATTTTTAGGTTTCTTAAAGTATCTTAAATTAATAAATGATGATCTTGATATAACTAAAATAGTCAACCAAATGTGGATAGGTTAATGTTCTAAGAACATGCTTCAGGATCCGCCTATCCTGTCACTAATGACACCATTATTTAGATAAAATGTTCTGTTGTTTTCTTAGATTAAAGTCAATAATGTATTTAACTATTAGACTAATGGACTAATAGACTAATGTCTATTATTGTATTGACATAAAAAATCTCTCAACCAAATACGGGTTGTACAATTAGCTTACCTATTCTACAATCGACATGGAAAAAACAATCAATATACAAATTCTGTGACATCAAATTAGCGACCCAGACAAACTTTGATTGTAGTGCTCTGCTAAACCGGAGGGGGGGGTCTCGTGAAGGGCATTGTCTGGAACGCGACTGCAAATCAATACAGGCAGAGTCCATGGATACAGCACCGCGGCCAGGAAATACAGAGCAGCTGTAGTTCCCCCAGAAAATACACTCTAGTTTAACAGGGCTATACACATTTTAGCTTCAGAGGGTATGTTTTTAGCACTTCTTAACGGCACTCTTGGCATTTTGGATACGTGTTGGAAGTGAGCTAAGTTTGTATTTTTTAAGACAAACTAAATCGCGACAACTAATTTAGCCAAAGGGAAAAATACACCTGCCGTAGGCTACGACCAGGAAAGGATTGGAGGTAGCCTTTTCCAACGAAGCTACTTATTCAACGAAGGTGGACGACTACAATTTGGGAATATCTGCAACATCAGGATAACTTATTTACTCTTATGTCATCGGAAAAAAAGTTTATAGTATTGACGCCAATGATGTAATATAAACTCCGGTAACCGAACGCTTCCCGTGGTGATACGGATAGTGCGAGGGTTGGACAATGTCCGTAAACGAGTTATTCACAAAGGTAAGCAGCTCGTTTCTATACCGCTAAATATCCGATAAGGTATTCTTCAATGTATTTCATGATTTTTGTTTTGGGGTTTTGTTTACCAAGTAAGTAGGTGGACTATACTCGTATTTTTGGAGCAGGTGTTCTGAGGACCAGCATAGTCTCTGGTCTACAAAATGCGTCTCGAGCGCCATCACATCAGTAGTTAAACGTCATTGCACTCTGTCTTGGACAGGTGTGCGAACAAGTTTGACAATGAAACGCATTGAACAATGGCAGTGAAATAAAACGTTAACGATTACTATTTTAGGCTGTAGCCTATGTCGTTTTTAATTTAGATCTTAAATCTGCTATGTAAAATATTGTACACAACCCACGCAGCGTTGAAAGGGGTTGATTTTAAGTGGTTTGGGAGGCAGTTTTTGAATTAGCGAGGCTTAATCGTTCGTGACATTTAAGTGTTAAATTCTTTATTGATTTGGGATTTCAAATAAACTGAATAGAGTCGTGGTAATCATGGATTGTGAATATTCTATTTCTGGAGGCGGCATTGTATTCAGTTGCACATTATGCAACTCCGGTTGGTTGTAGAAACTCCACAGTTGAACAGGCATACACAACACAACACAAAACAACCACAAACACACAATCATCATCCTTTGAGGTCTCCTTTCTCTTTATGCCCTTAACCATCTTGCGAGTCTCTGACTGCCCTTGATGTCTATTGTGATCGGGGGTCAGATGGCTAAGCGGTTAGGAAATCGGGCTATTAATCAGAAGATTGCCGGTTCGATTTACGGCGGTGCAAAATGACGTTGTGTCCTTGGGAAAGGCACTTCACCCTACTTGCCTCGGGGGAAATGTCCCTGTACTTACTCTAAGTCGCTCTGGATAAGAGCGTCTGCTAAATGACTAAATGTAAATGTTAAATGATTGAACACAACGACTGAGAACAGGAGTGTCTGTGTTTTGAACAGATACTAGAGGCAGATACTGGAGGCAGATACTGGAGGCAGATACTGGAGGCAGATACTGCTGATGGTGGTGACTAATATTAATAGTGATTATTTTGCGAGTCGTTCTCGCCAAATGTCAAAGATTGAAAACATAATTAAGTGACACATTGTGGTGTCCAGTCCTCTGCACATGACCGTTGTCCACGCCCACATCGCTCTTCTTTATGACATAATTTACTTTTTTAAATGTTGTTAATAAGGGCACTTAGGCGTAGTAGATTTCTGTTGGTTAAATATTTTGTAGCAGTTAGCCTATTGTTCAAGTCTCAACTTGAACTGAAGTATCCACAGTCATGTTCCACTTTTTGTGCGCTATTGTTCTCTTAGCTATCCAGTTTACTAACTTCCTCCCACGTTTGTTTACTGACAAAGACTGACAGTAAAGCTTTGTCTCATGAATACTTGTTGAGGATATGTGACTAGAATCATGCCACTTCATGCCTTTGCAATGTGCTCTCTGGATTGGCCTACAGTGAGTTCCTTGTGACATCATAGTTGTATGCAGTTAGTGACATCACAATGACAGGTGTTTTTTCTTCTTCTTCTTCTTCAGTTAATGCTCCTCTCATAATCCTCCTTCACCTCTTTCCCCCTCTCTATCGCTATCTATTCCTCTGTCCACCTTTGTATGATAAGTTATTTAGGTTGCATAATCGGTTATCATATAGTTCTGTCTCTCAGGGGCCAACACAAAGTTCAGTTGCGTCATGCAGTTAGGCCTAGTTGTGTCCGTGTAGCTTTGATTTCAGATTCCCTTGACAGTGGGCTTTTTCTCTAGTTAATTGTGCTGTGTCACCGGTAATTATAGAGCCCCTCTCGTCCTGGTTCCTCACCCTCACATGTCCTGCTGACCCCAACATGAATCCTATTAATCCAGAGAGACAAATCCGTCATGTCCATCTGTTTAGTGCAGAATGCCTCAAACCAGCTGTCTCCTGGATTAATGTAGCCTATTATAACACCATTATAGCCAATAAGGACGTTGTCTATTTTACACATTTGCCTAGATATTAGTTACACTTTGTAATTGCCCAAATCTCTGTGGGACGAACTAAAGATACTAACTAAATCCACCCAATCCACTAGATCCATGGTAATGGGCTGTTAAAGGGTAGAATGTGTAGTGGCATTACGGACCTAATTGCCGTCTGTGTCGGGCCTGCTCATGGAATGCTGTTTCTTTGAGTTTAATCAGTGGGCCTTGTAGAGCAGGATTATCTTGAGTCTCCACTACCCCCCGCTGTTTTGAGTTTGTGTGTGTGCGTGTGTGTGTGGATGTGCACGTGTGTGTGCGCGTGTGTGTGTGTGTGTGAGGGGCTTGAGTGTGTGTGTGCTTGTGTGTGGGTGGATGTGCGCATGTGTGTGTGTGTGTGTGGGTGGGTGTGCGTGTGCGTGTGGTGTGTGTGTGTGTGTGTGTGTGTGTGAGGGGCTTGTGTGTGGGTGGATGTGTGTGTGTGTGTGCGCTTGTGTGTGGGTGGATGTGCGTGTGTGTGTGTGTGTGTGTGAGAGGGGCTTGTGTGTGTGGTGGATGTGCTCGTGTGTGTGTGTGCTTGTGTGTGGGTGGATGTGCGTGTGTGTGTGTGTGTGTGTGTGTCTGTGTGTGTGTGGATGTGTGTGTGTGTGTGTGTGAGGGGCTTGTCTTCGGAGGTTCCCTCAGTGATCCTTCTGTACCCTACCCTGCCCCTCTGGAGGGTAGTGTGTGAATCCTCCCAGCCGAGGGTTCTCTCTGTGTCTGGTTCTCAGGAGGGTGGTGGGTTGCCCTGACGATGCTTCGCTAAAGGGAAGGGGTAGGTACAGAGCCTTCTAGACAACATCTGGTTTCCCTAAACACACTGTGTCCCCGTGTGTATGTACAGTGAGTGAGTGTGTGTTTGTGTGTATGTACAGTGAGTGAGTGTGTTTATGTGTATGTACAGTGAGTGTGTGTGTTGGTGTATATGTACAGTGAGTGTGTGTTTATGTGTATGTACCGTGAGTGAGTGTTTGTGTTGTGTGTATGTACAGTGAGTGTGTTTATGTCTATGTACAGTGAGTGAGTGAGTGTGTGTGTGTTTGTGTATGTACTGTGAGTGAGTGTGTGTGTTTGTGTGTATGTACAGTGAGTGAGTGTGTGTACATACAATGTGTGTGTGTACATACAGTGTGTGTGTGTGTGTCATATTCTAAATACCCCCCTGGGTTGTGTGTCCCTCTCAGGGCCTGTAACATTACGCCAGCTAACGTGATGACATCATAACGTGGGACTTACTGTTTCAGGAACTAGAGAGGAGGGAAGTGTTTCAGGAAGTAACTGTGAGAGGAGAGGGAAGTGTTTCAGGAACTAACTGTGAGAGGAGAGGTGGGTGTTTCAGGAAGTCACTGTGAGAGGAGTGGGAAGTGTTTCAGGAACTAACTGTGAGAGGAGAGGTGGGTGTTTCAGGAAGTCACTGTGAGAGGAGTGGGAAGTGTTTCAGGAAGTAACTGTGAGAGGAGAGGTGGGTGTTTCAGGAAGTCACTGTGAGAGGAGTGGGATGTGTTTCAGGAAGTAACTGTGAGAGGAGAGGGAAGTGTTTCAGGAACTAACTGTGAGAGGAGTGGGAAGTGTTTCAGGAAGTAACTGTGAGAGGAGTGGGAAGTGTTTCAGGAAGTAACTGTGAGAGGAGAGGGAAGTGTTTCAGGAAGTAACTGTGAGAGGAGAGGGAAGTGTTTCAGGAACTAACAGTGTACAGTCTGTGTGTGTGTCTCTTTTGACGCTCAGAAGCTAAGTTCTCTCTCTCTCTCTGAGGTCAAAGTTCCTGAAGAGAGGGAGATAGGTAGAGTGCTAGCGAACACACCCTGCTCTCACCTGGGGCTGTTGTCATTGTGCTGACACATTTATGGGGGCGGAGCCTTAAAATGAGCAGCGGAGGACTCCTGTATCCAAGGTTACACAAGCATCACTTCCTGTTTATTTCTCCTGCCTGTTAAAAAAGTTTTCGAAACTGATACCTGAGAGTGTTCTACAGTTTCACCAGATCACCCTGCTCTCTCTTCCCCCTCCTGCTACAAACAAATAACCTAGATTCAAAGTGGACAACATATTCACGCTACTGTTCAGTCAGAACTTATGAGTAATTTCCTAAAAGTAACGCCTTTCAGTTGAATAGCCCAAAACCCTACTGAGAGGTCGAAGTCATTCATTCTGGGATGTAATATGTACACTCTGGGATTGGTGTCCCTAGAAATAATATCTTACTGCAACAAAGTCTTTCCCACCTCTCAGAGAGTAAGGAAGGCCACCGCCTTCAATAGTAGATTATTCTGCACATAACCTAGTCACTGTAGCTGCCTTAAGGGACAGGGAGACTGACACAGGAGAGACCGACGTATGTGTCGTTACGGCAACAGAGGGTTTTTACTCTCCGTATTCACGTTACGCAACAGCGTGACTTCATCAGAACAGGCCTGGCAAACCGGTACTGCAGCTTCTCTCCTCCCTTTCATTCCCCTCTCTCCCTCTCTCCCTCCTCCCTCTCTCCCTCTCTCCCTCCTCCCTCCCGCTCCCTCTCTCTCTCCTCCCTCCCTCCCTCCCTCCCTCCCTCTCCCTCCCTCCCTCCCTCCCTCCCTCCCTCCCTCCCTCCCTCCCTCCCTCCCTCCCTCCCTCCTCCCTCCCTCCC
>CAEFZP010002241.1:167500-194541 GCA_903064625.1 Mallotus villosus
TTCCCTGGAAGTTAAGGGACTCGACCGATGTTTTACAAATCAAATGAGTTTGAAAAAGATTTGCATTCAGGCAACTGAATTCAGGAAGAGCCTTATTATTTTTTTTGTCTTTTCCGTTTTGGCCCTTAGGTTACTAAGTTTAGCTAATATTTGGACTGGATTCAGCTATACAGAGTCTAAATAGACCATGTGCTTCGTATCCAGCAAACAGCACAGAGTCAGATTAACTGGGATGAACTCTCCGCTGTCCTGCTGCGGTGAAGCTGTTTGCCTTCAACACAGATGATGTCTCCCAGCTGTGGGTGTGGGCTCCGTGGAGACGGGCTCCGTGGAGACGGGCTCCATGGAGACGGGAGCAGGACTGACAGCTTGACAGATGTTTCATCTTCTTAGACGCTCTGCTCCTACACAGCAGGAGCACCGCAAGCGTCGGAGATCCAGGTGAATAAAAGGATCGGATCTCACACAGACGGTGTTTTCACCAGAGAGACTTCTTCAGAATGTAGTGAGGTGCCGTCTGGGTTTATAAGATGCACGATGAGACAGAAAACGTGTATTCTGTAGAAGTTTCCTGGGTGGTCAGATGGCTGAGCGGTTAGGGAGTCGGGCTAGTAACCGGAAGGTTGTTGGTTCGATTCCCGGCCGTGCAAAATGACGTTGTGTCCTTGGGCAAGGCACTTCACCCTACTTGCCTCGGGGCTGTACTTACTGTAAGTCGCTCTGGATAAGAGTGTCTGCTAAATGACTAAATGTTTACCTGATAAATTGACCTCAAGTCAAGTCATAGTGCCCAGGGCTCTCCACACACCAGAAGTGACTTGTTACGTCTCTGAAAGCCCTCCTGCTCTTGATTGGTTAACCACAACCCACAGAGCTGTCTCGCAGAATTAGAAACAAACTGTCTCGGCAATTTTCTTTCCTCATGACAGAAGAAAATGACCGGTGCTCTTAGGCACATATCCAAAACACAAGACCGATCTGTTCCCGTTGTGGTTGAGTTACTCAATTTAATTTAATTTTTTACACTTTCCCTTTCTCACTAGGAGGATGTAATAGTGGTTTCTGTTTCGCTTTGGGGCTCACATTCTAGATCTTTCTCCATCGCATCTCTAACTAATTTCCTTAAATATCTCATTATATCTTTAAAAAAGAACTATCTTTATGAAATCTCTTCAACTGAATTCGTGAAGTATTGCTTAAGAATGTCAGTGTGTGTGTGTCCATGCATGTGTGTGTGTGTGTGTTTGTCCTTGTGTGTGTGTGTGTGTGTGTGTGTGTGTGTGTTTGTCCTTGTGTGTGTGTGTGTGTGTGTGTTTGTCCTTGTGTGTGTGTGTTGTCAGATAGGAACAGAGACCTGGGTCATGTGTGCTGTGCGTCAGATCTCTCTTAGAGGACTCATCCAGTGATGGGCTGAACCCAGAGAGTCGTCAGAGGTCACATGACTCATGCTCAGTGATGGAGGCCATCCACGAGACAATGTCCTTCTCATCAACCGCATCTTACGATTGTGGTTTGAGTAAACACAGGACAGGAGCCTGTTCACCTCAGTGTGATCTGGATTCGGGGAGGTTAAACTTCAGTGAAGCTAACAGCCTTTTAAATACAACTAAACAAGTATTTAGCAACAAAAGGGGATTTTGTGAAGGCGCCTGCCTTTGTTTTTATTCATCCCCAATTCAGAACGTATCATCCCAGTTCATGAGAAACTGCCTCACTTTGTCCTTTAATGGCACTTTCCATGACTTTGAATATAGGTCTGCCATTGTTGTAACTGTGCGGGTCAGTGGTTTCAAATATCCTCTCGGAACGACTCGAGTAAACTCTGATTAAAGAGATGCAGTGAAAGTCCGGTGACTAGGACTCTTGAGAAAAGCTTTTGTTCCATCTCCCGGGTTCAGGAGCTGGATCGCAGGCCTCCGCGGTGAGTCACACGGCTTCTCTGATTGGTTGTTGTCCTCCGTCCGTGGTTCCGCGGGACTGTGACTCATCACCGTTTGGCTCTGGTCGAAATGATGCGTGGTTGAAAGTCTGTTTTAATCATAGTGTCCTTCATTTAGCAGATGCTTTGGTAGAGACATAAGGAGGGAGAGGAAGGGGGGGGGGAGAGGAGGGGGGGGTTGTACCTACGAACTCTAGATCTTTTGCAAGCCCTCTAACCACTTAGCTATACCCATCTCTGGGCTTATTATACTCATAGCTAGGACATCATGAGGCACAAAGTCAAAAGCTTTCTACAGTAGACTCAGATCAAATACTACTTTAGTACTATTACTACTCAAATCAAGTATTGCTTTTAACACTACTGCTGCTCAGATAAGGCAGTGTCCCTGTGAGGAAGCCTGTGAGAAACACTCCTGTGAGAAACACTCCTGTGAGGAAGCCTGTGAGAAACACTCCTGTGAGGAAGCCTGTGAGAAACACTCCTGTGAGGAAGCCTGTGAGAAACACTCCTGTGAGGAAGCCTGTGAGAAACACTCCTGTGAGGAAGCCTGTGAGAAACACGCCTGTGAGGAAGCCTGTCAGAAACACTCCTGTGAGAAACACTCCTGTGAGGAAGCCTGTGAGAAACACTCCTGTGAGAAACACTCCTGTGAGAAACACTCCTGTGAGAAACACGCCTGTGAGAAACACTCCTGTGAGGAAGCCTGTGAGAAACACTCCTGTGAGAAACACTCCTGTGAGAAACAGTCCTGTGAGGAAGCCTGTGAGAAACACTCCTGTGAGAAACACTCCTGTGAGAAACAGTCCTGTGAGGAAGCCTGTGAGAAACACTCCTGTGAGAAACAGTCCTGTGAGGAAGCCTGTGAGAAACACTCCTGTGAGAGACACTCCTGTGTGTTTACACGTGCGCAGGGCCCACGTGACTCTGGCTCCTGGGTTCATGATGGCGACAGAACGGCTGATTGCGGCCGCACTCAAGGTTACTTCATATCTCTCCATCTCCCCTCGGTATCTCCTCCTTATTAAACCGGATTTTAAAATGCTGCAGTCAGCCTGCCTGCCTGCCCACCCGCCTGTCTGCCTGTCTGCCTGCCTGCCTGCCTGTCTGCCTGCCTGCTCGCCTGTCTGCCTGTCTGCCTGCCTGCCTGCCCACCCGCCTGTCTGTCTGCCTGTCTGCCTGCCTGCCTGTCTGCCTGCCTGCTCGCCTGTCTGCCTGTCTGCCTGCCTGCCTGCCCACCCGCCTGTCTGCCTGCCTGCCTGCCTGCCTGCCTGTCTGCCTGTCTGCCTGCCTGTCTGCCTGTCTGTCTGCCTGTCATGGTTCAGCTTGACAGGCAGCTGCCTCTGCTCAGCCCGGGGGCAAAACAGTGCTGAGTCTCTCCCTCATCAGAGGCTGTCTGTCCTGTAGCGACAGCAGGTGTGTTATCTAGAAGGCATTCCTTAAGGGAAGCCTGTCCCGCTGTCCTACTGTCCCGCTGTCCCGCTTTCCCACTGTCCTGCTGTCCCACTGTCCAGTAGCATCAGCAGGTGTGTTATCTGAAGACATTCCTTCAGATGAAGCAGCACGGCCTGAGTGCAGACGACTCGTTAAGAGGCACTTTCAGCTGTTGCCGAGGAGGTCATTACATTTGAGCGTTTTACATTTTATTAATTTACCAGACTATGTTCATTCGAAGAAACAAACAAGCAGCGCATGCAGAAAGTAAAGCAGAGGACCAGGAATCAGAATTCCGGAACTCCGGCTTAGTTCCACAGTTCTTAGTTCCAGAGTTCTTAGTTCCACAGTTCTTAGTTCCACAGTTCTTAGTTCCGGAACGTTTTAGTGTATTTCGGTGATCAGAGTCGAGGACCGTTCTGTTCCGTGACTCAGAACAGTCACAGTGCAGAGTAACCTCTGAATGAGCTGGAACACGGTGAACAAGCATAACATCTCCTACAGCGTTCGTACCAATAACATCTCAACTGCCATTGTTGTGCCGGACCTGGCTCTGGCAAGACTAAATCTACGTGACATTTACACACGTGAGTGAATGACTGATTATACTGTTTGTGTCCCCCACTCACACACACTCTCACACACACTCTCACACACACACACACACACACACACACACACACACACACACACACACACACACACACACACACACACCACACACACACACACACACACACACACACACACACCACACACACACACACACACACACACACACACACCACACACACACACACACACACACACACACACACACACACACACTCACACACACACACACACACACACACACACACACACACACTCACACACACACACACACACACACACACACTCACCCACCCCAGCCTCAGCTGAGGTTACTCAGTACTAAAGCACATTCATTTAGCCGGCTGAAATGTGAGTGCTCTGTCTTACAGTCACCTCCAGCAGTGATTTAATACCTTCATTTTCCCATCGAGAGATGGTAAGTCAGAGAACGTTCATTAAACTTTCACATTTGGTTATTTCACAGTTGCCATACTCCCTGTGTCGTGTTTCTCTCTCTAAGGAAACGTAAAAGCAGTTTTATGTGTGTATATACATAAAGAGAGAGAGAGAGGATGCGCTAGAGAGAATTTCTGGCTGATGAAGCCAGATCCTGTTTGCTGAGTCAGCCGCTACAGCGTTCTCAGCATCGGCTCTCGCTGTGTTTGTGTGTTGGTTCCCCTGATCGACACATAAACACATAAATCACCTGTCTGTCGTCAAGGATCTGTCTTGGTCAGCCTGGTTGCCAAGCCGGTCGACGTGGTTACGCCCGAGGGGACTGTAACTGTGTGTTGTTTTGGAAAGGATGTCAAAGATGCGTATCGCCAGGTCAGAGGTTAGAACGGCAAGAAATGATTGGTCAAGGGCCTTCTTACTTTGTTTGGTCCAATGTTAGTCCAACCTTTTATGCATTGGCCTTTAGTGACGTGGAGAGGAATTGTCGGTTGTAATCGGTAGATAAACAAACTGAAAAAAACAAGTGTTTCTATATTTGGAGTACTCTAATGACAAGGTTTTCTAATTTCCCCAAACTGTTTTACAGTTATGAATCCAAAGGCAATTTGCAGCAGTCAGAAGGGTCATGGTTTGTGTGATGAATCGTGAGTTATTAGTCACAACTCTCACGATAATAGACGAAAATCCTTCATCAACTAAATCCGACTCAAATTTGGATAATAATTTATTCTTATCACACTCATTTATCATCGAAACGGCAGCATGAAAGATGCACTCCATCTGTTCAGTTCAACTAATAATCCGAAAAAGTCCCTTTTGGTTAGAGAGCGACACATCTCATCTGCTATGTGTCGTGATCTCTGCTCAGAGTTCAAGATCCCGAAACTTTCAGCGCAGGCCCAAAACCAACAAAGTATGTCTAAAAGCCCAAGGGCGAGGTATCTGTAAGAAGACGTTCCACCTGTGTCCCCAAGCTACCCTGATCACAGAAGGTATCCCAAGCATGAAACGAGAAAATTACAAATCAACTCAGCCCTCTGGAGTAATCAGTCAGCATTTTCTGTTGGCACTGTCGGTCTCTCCAGAACATTCCGAGGCAGAATGTGTCACAAATCCGACAGTAATTATTGCAACCCTGCGACATCAGCGATAGACGCAGCAATACCTTTCTGCAGACTGTGAAAACAATAACTCGAGTGTGTCGAATTTCCACTACTTTTGTGCTGCCCCAAGCAGTCAGCACTCCCAACTGTTTTAACTGAATCACACGCACCCTGTCGAAGCGGGAGAAAAGGATGGGAATCATTAATGAGAAATGTTGAACTGTTTCTGTGTGTGTTTGGTTATAAGTGAATAAAACCTCAAGTGTTCTCAGGGAGTCAGGTGGCTGAGCGGTTAGGGAATCGAGCTAGTAATCTGAAGGTTGCCGGTTTGATTTCCCGTCTGAGCCATAAAATGACGTGTCCTTGGGCAAGGCACTTCACCCTACTTGCCTCGGGGAAAGGCAAGCTGTTAGAGCTACACAACTACAGTTAGAGCTACACAACTACAGTTAGAGCTACACAACTACAGTTAGAGCTACACAACTACTGCACAACTACTCTGGGAATGTCCCTGTACTTACTGTAAGTCGCTCTGGATAAGAGCGTCTGCTAAATGACTAAATGTAAATGTTCTACCTGCAGTACACCCGGGTGTGGATCCCTGATCCGGAGGAAGTGTGGAAGGCTGCGGAGATCATCAGGGACTACAAGGAAGGAGATCCCGTCTTACACCTCAAACTTGAAGATGAATCGGTAAGCTCATTCCAACCCACCAGTTTAAGACACCCATGTAAAAAATAAATAAAGATTGGGAAGAGATTACCGTTTTATGATCCGTGAGGAGAGACTGCACAGGTGATCGAAACAGCCAAGTGACAGGTGACTAGTGGGATGTGTTTTTTATAGTACTGTTCATGACTGTTAATCTTTGATCTCAAGAGTGAGAGACCAGATCCAACTCACCAACACTACACCTTCTTCCTCCACCGGCTCTTTGAAATCTCCGCCGCTGATATCTTCAGTGTGACAGTGTGACCTAACCAAGGCTTCTACCCTCTTCTCACACGTCTCGTGTTGTGACCTCTGACCTCTGTGTCTCCTCAGACTCTGGAGTACCACATCGGGCCCAAACACAACGTCCTCCCGTTCCTCCGGAACCCCGACATCCTGGTGGGGGAGAACGACCTCACGGCGCTCAGCTACCTGCACGAGCCGGCCGTCCTGCACAACCTCAAAGTGCGCTTCCTGGAGTCCAACCACATCTACACATACTGTGGTGAGTCACCTGACCTGTCTAGACATGCTCCCTGACCTGTCTGCACATGCTCCCTGACCTCACCTGTCTGCACATGCTCCCTGACCTCACCTGTCTGCACATGCTCCCTGACCTCACCTGTCTGCACATGCTCCCTGACCTCACCTGTCTGCACATGCTCCCTGACCTGAACTGTCTGCACATGCTCCCTGACCTTTCTGCACATGCTCAGTCACCTGACCTGTCTGCACATGCTCCCTGACCTCACCTGTCTGCACATGCTCCCTGACCTCACCTGTCTGCACATGCTCCCTGACCTGACCTGTCTGCACATGCTCCCTGACCTCACCTGTCTGCACATGCTCCCTGACCTGACCTGTCTGCACATGCTCCCTGACCTCACCTGTCTGCACATGCTCCCTGACCTGACCTGTCTGCACATGCTCCCTGACCTCATCTGTCTGCACATGCTCCCTGACCTGAACTGTCTGCACATGCTCCCTGACCTCACCTGTCTGCACATGCTCCCTGACCTGACCTGTCTGCACATGCTCCCTGACCTCACCTGATAATGACCCCAAGCTTAAGTCACATTGATTTGAAACAGCCACTCAGTTAGCATGAGCAGCATCTGGGATACAGACTCATAGAGGCAGCATTGCCTCGTAGAGGCAGCATTGCCTCGTAGAGGCAGCATTGCCTCGTAGAGGCAGACAAAGGCTGGTTGAGCGAAGGCAATCTGGGATGGTATCACTGGCATTGGTCATGGACATGTTTTTATTAGGGGATGTCTGTCCCCATGGTAACCACGACAAGGCATTGACTGGGTAAACCGTCCACATTCCTCCGGTCATCTGGCAGTTTTTATTAGTGTTTCTGTGGGATTCGGCCTCACAGCCTACTGGTGGTCGCGTTACAGTATAACACTCTACCGTACGGGAAACATTTGGACATTACTGTCGATAACGAAAAGCAAGTAAAGCATCCAGGTGATCCTCCAGAGGAACCCATCCATTATTATCACGAGCGCATCTTCCCCCGCAAACAATTCTGATCCCGTGGGCGTGGGTTCCCAGCGAGACGCCAGAGTGTTGCATGCTGGGAGGTGACTGTGACGAGCAGGCCCTGTGTCCAGACGGCTGAGTGTCTGTTCTGTGCTCCTCCTGACTGCAGGGATCGTGCTGGTGGCCATCAACCCGTACGAGCAGTTGCAGATCTATGGGGAGGAGGTGATCAACGCCTACAGTGGGCAGAACATGGGAGACATGGACCCTCACATCTTCGCTGTGGCTGAGGAGGCCTACAAGCAGATGGGCAGGTAAGAACCACCAACTGCCTGGGAACTACAGTTAGAGCTACACAACTACACAACTACACAACTACACAACTACAGTTAGAGCTATAAAACTACAGTTAGAGCTACACAATTGCAGTTACAACTACACAACTACAGTTACAACTACACAACTACAGTTAGAGCTACACAACTACAGTTAGAGCTACACAATTACAGTTACAACTACACAACTACAGTTACAACTACACAACTACAGTTAGAGCTACACAACTACTGTTAGAGCTACACAACTACAGTTACAGCTACACAACTACTAATAAATAGAGCTGCACAACTAGGGTTACCACCCGTCTCGCTTTGCGTTGTATCGCACAGCATTTTTTATGTGACGTTTGGGACAAGGGGTGAAAATGCTGTGCGATAGGTGACAGGTGGTCACCCTATTCACGACTGTTGTTAGAGCTTCACAATTTGGGATAAAGCTGCAGGGAGTGTAGCCACCAGTATGTACCGCAGTCCCCTCGTTAGGTCAAAACAGTTTGTGTTTTATAAAAACAGCATGAGGGACATGTTTACATGTCTGGTGTGGAGCTGCAGAACCACAGCGCTCTGCCTCGCTGCCGTCGTGCGGGCCGTGGGAGGATGATTGTAGTGCTCAGCCGCACGTCACTGACGCCCTCCTTCCGAATGCGTCCCCCGCTGCGAGGCGAACCGCAAATCAACGCACGCGTCAAGCTTTAATCACGACCCACATCGGGGCACAGGCTTGCTAAGGTTTTATCCATGTGTAACAGATAGTGTGTGTGTGTGTGTGTGTTCATCTTGTGGCGTTTATACAGTGTTTGATGTAGGTTAGGCTTACTTTTGACTGGGTTCGATTGTACTGCCAGGTCCATCATTCAAGCAAGACTGGACCCAGGATCGGTTCTCTCTTTCAGTGTGATTCCGGAACATCTCAAACAGCGTTCGTCCAAGCGGCCATGCTAGGCTTGGAAGGAAGTCCGCAGGGCCGTTTCCCGGTCGTGTCTCATGTGGTTCCATCAGTGTAGATGTCCACGCTCTGTCTCAGTGTGTCTCATGTGTGTTCCATCAGTGTAGATGTCCACGCTCTGTCTCAGTGTGTCTCATGTGTGTTCCATCAGTGTAGATGTCCACGCTCTGTCTCAGGCTGCCAGGTGCTGAGGGAACCTATCAGGGGAGAGGGAGTGGAGGGGATGTGACAGGGGGCTGAGGAGAGCTTGTCCACTATGTGACATCATGATCAGAATGTACAGTAGTGCTTTTAGCAGGAAGTGAAGTAATGTAGCCACTGCTGTACACAGGGAATGGTTGAAAAAGTTTAACTGAACTCTGCCCACTTTCCCTCCTTCTCTTCCTCTTTTCACCGTCCTCCACCATCCTCCCATCTTCCCCATCCTTCCTGTCTCCCCCTCCTTCCCATCTTCCCCTCCTTCCTGTCCCCCCCCCTTCCTGTACTCTCTCCTATATCCTGTCCTCCCCTCCTTCCCATCTTCCCCTCCTTCCTGTCTCCCCCTCCTTCCCATCTTCCCCTCCTTCCTGTCTCCCCCCTTCCTGTACTCTCTCCTATATCCTGTCCTCCCCTCCTTCCTATCTTCCCCTCCTCCCTCCTCCTCCTCCCTCGCTCCGCAGAGACGAGAGGAACCAGTCCATCATCGTGAGCGGGGAGTCGGGGGCGGGGAAGACCGTGTCCGCTAAGTACGCCATGCGTTTCTTCGCCACGGTGGGAGGGTCGGCCAACGACACCAACGTGGAGGAGAAGGTCCTGGCCTCCAGCCCAATCATGGAGGTGAGACCAGCTTTGTATGGTCATGTGACACAAGACACATAGCCGTCAAGAACCGTTCGTTTCTCTTTCTCTCTCTCTGTCTACCTCCCTCCCTCTCTCTTCTTTAATATCTATTCATGTGTTTGTTTTACAGGCGATAGGAAACGCAAAGACGACACGCAATGACAACAGCAGTCGGTTTGGGAAGTACATCCAGATCGGTTTTGACAGGCGTTATCACATCATAGGTGCCAACATGCGCACCTACCTCCTGGAGAAGTCCAGGGTGGTCTTTCAGGTACGACCTCAGCAAGGTGCTAGCTAGGCTGTACTAGCCAGGTACTAGCTAGACTGTACTAGCCAGACTGTACTAGCTAGACTGTACTAGCCAGGTACTAGCCAGGTACTAGCTAGGCTGTACTAGCTAGGCTGTACTAGCTAGGCTGTACTAGCTAGGCTGTACTAGCTAGACTGTACTAGCTAGGCTGTACTAGCCAGGTACTAGCTAGACTGTACTAGCTATACTGTACTAGCCAGGTACTAGCTAGGCTGTACTAGCTAGGCTGTACTAGCCAGGTACTAGCTAGACTGTACTAGCTAGACTGAACTAGCCAGGTACTAACTAGACTGTAGTAGCCAGGTACTAGCTAGACTGAACTAGCCAGGTACTAGCTAGACTGTACTAGCCAGGTACTAGCTAGACTGTACTAGCCAGACTGTACTAGCTAGACTGTACTAGCCAGGTACTAGCCAGGTACTAGCTAGGCTGTACTAGCTAGGCTGTACTAGCTAGACTGTACTAGCTAGGCTGTACTAGCTAGACTGTACTAGCTAGGCTGTACTAGCTAGACTGTACTAGCTAGGCTGTACTAGCTAGACTGTACTAGCTAGACTGTACTAGCTAGACTGTACTAGCTAGGCTGTACTAGCTAGACTGTACTAGCTAGGCTGTACTAGCCAGGTACTAACTAGACTGTAGTAGCCAGGTACTAGCTAGACTGTACTAGCCAGGTACTAGCTAGACTGTACTAGCCAGGTACTAGCTAGACTGTACTAGCCAGGTACTAGCTAGACTGTACTAGCCAGGTACTAGCTAGACTGTACTAGCCAGGTACTAGCTAGACTGTACTAGCCAGGTACTAGCTAGACTGTACTAGCTAGACTGTACTAGCTAGACTGTACTAGCCAGGTACTAGCTAGACTGTAGTAGCCAGGTACTAGCTAGACTGTACTAGCTAGACTGTACTAGCTAGACTGTACTAGCCAGGTACTAGCTAGACTGTACTAGCCAGGTACTAGCTAGACTGTACTAGCCAGGTACTAGCTAGACTGTACTAGCTAGACTGTACTAGCCAGGTACTAGCTAGACTGTACTAGCTAGACTGTACTAGCTAGACTGTACTAGCTAGACTGAACTAGCCAGGTACTAGCTAGACTGTACTAGCCAGGTACTAGCCAGGTACTAGCTAGACTGTACTAGCTAGACTGTACTAGCTAGACTGTACTAGCTAGACTGAACTAGCCAGGTACTAGCTAGACTGTACTAGCTAGGCTGTACTAGCTAGGCTGTACTAGCTAGACTGTACTAGCTAGGCTGTACTAGCTAGACTGTACTAGCTAGACTGTACTAGCTAGACTGTACTAGCCAGGTACTAGCTAGACTGTACTAGCTAGGCTGTACTAGCTAGGCTGTACTAGCTAGACTGTACTAGCCAGGTACTAGCTAGACTGTACTAGCTAGGCTGTACTAGCTAGGCTGTACTAGCTAGACTGTACTAGCTAGGCTGTACTAGCTAGGCTGTACTAGCTAGACTGTACTAGCTAGGCTGTACTAGCTAGACTGTACTAGCCAGGTACTAGCTAGACTGTACTAGCTAGGCTGTACTAGCTAGGCTGTACTAGCTAGACTGTACTAGCTAGACTGAACTAGCCAGGTACTAGCTAGACTGTACTAGCTAGACTGTACTAGCCAGGTACTAACTAGACTGTACTAGCTAGGTCTCTTGGCGTGTGGGACTCACACATCACCTACGTACGAACTGCAGTGATGCAAGTGCCGGACGAGCATGCTTAGTGATTCCTGTAGTGTAATTCTTGGTCTTTTTTTTTAGGCTGAGGATGAGAGGAACTACCACATATTCTACCAGCTCTGTGCCTCTGCTACCTTTACCGGAGTTCAAAGACTTGGCCCTGAGTAAGTGTCTCTTTGGGACGACTGATTCAGTTTCCTCCTCCGTGGGGGAAAACACTCTGCACAGATTTTGTGATATATTTCAGATATCTCTTTGTATTGTCATGTCTTATTCAACAGAGCAGCATGTTCTTAAAAATGAATCTTTTCACAGGGTAGGTTTGATGTGGCGATTGGTAATCGAGAATATATATCATGCATTTTTAATACACTTAACATTCCCGACCTCCTGCTTTAGTTCGATTCTAACTTAATATTTCATATTGTTCATGTCACATAACACTGTGATAAACTTCAATAATAAAGTGTATTTATGGTAGCATCCACTTAGTTTGCCAGTTGAACTTTCTACCTAAACTGTTATTGTTGTTTATGCCACAACAACGTTTCCTCCCCATGCCCGCGGCACCCTCCTAGGTAGTAAACAAAGAACAGATCAGTTCATGTTACCATCTTCTTATTGGTTAAAGCCTTAGTTCAGAGTGTATGTGCGTTGCTGTAGGAGATTTTTATTTCATAAGAAATATGCTTTGATCTGGTCCTCCCTCCTCCCCTGTCTCTCTCCCCCCTCCCTCCTCCCCCTGCCTCTCCTGCCTCTCCCCCCCTCCTCCCCTGCCTCTCCCCCCCCCCTCCCCTCCCTCCTCTCCCCTCCCCCCCTCCTCCCCTGCCTCTCCCCCCTCCCCCCCCCCTCCTCCCCTGCCTCTCCCCCCCCCTCCTCCCCTGCCTCTCCCCCCCCCTCCTCCCCTGTCTCTCCCCCCCCCTCCTCCCCTGCCTCTCCCCCCCCCCTCCTCCCCTCCTCTCCTCCCCCCCTCCTCCCCTGTCTCTCTCCCCCCTCCTCCCCTGCCTCTCCCCCCTCCTCCCCTTCCTCTCTCTCTCTCTCCTTCCTCCTCCCTCTCCCCCCCTCCTCCCCTTCCTCTCTCCCCCCCTCCTCCCCTGTCTCTCCTCTCCCCCTCCTCCCCTTCCTCTCCCCCCTCTCTCCCTCCCCCCCCCTCCTCCCCTGCCTCTCTCCCACGCTCACAGCAAGTGCTGAGGACTTCACTTTCACCTCTCTCGGGGAGAACATTTTCATCGAGGGGGTCAACGACGCTAAAGACTTTGAAAAGACCAGAGAGGCCTTCACACTGCTGGGTAGGCATATGAATTAACGGCTGCAATTGTAGCGTGAGACATGCACAGAATCCAGTACTGAATAGGCTGCCATTTATTTTTGCATAATCCTGGTAAACTGTACTTTTCCGCTTCCCGGAAAACACACAGGATGTGTGTGATGATGCGTTTCCTGTTGTGCTTTGCGATGATGCGTTTCCTGTTGTGCTTTGCGATGATGCGTTTCCTGTTGTGCTTTGCGATGATGCGCTTCCTGTTGTGCTTTGCGATGATGCGCTTCCTGTTTTTTCCTGTGCTTTGCAGGGGTTAAGGAGAGCAACCAGAGCAGCATCTACCGGGTCATGGCCTCCATCCTCCACCTGGGCAATGTGGAGATCTGCTCCGAGAGAGACGGAGAATCCTGCCACATATCAGTACGTCTCGCTGTGATTGGCCCGTTTGTCCGTCCTCGACAGGGAGACCGGAGTTTGTTTCTAATTGTTTGTGTGTCTGTGTGTGTCTGTGTGTGGATCTGTATGTGCGTTTGCATCTGTGTGTTTGTGTGTGTCTGTGTGTGTCTGTGTGTGTGTGTGTGTGTGTGTGTGTGTGTCTGTGTGTGTGTGTGCGTGTCTGTGTCTGTGTGTGTCTGTGTGTGTGGATCTGAATGTGCGTTTGCATCTATGTGTGTGTGTGTCTGTGTGTGGATCTGTGTGTGTCTGTGTGTGTGTCTGTGTGTGTGTGTGTGTGTGTGTGCGCGCCTTCCAATCCCAGAGAGACGACCCCCACCTGGGTCACTTCAGCCGCCTGCTGGGGGTGGAGCTGGAGCAGATGGAACACTGGCTGTGCCACAGGAAGCTGGTCACAACCTCGGAGACCTACGTGAAGAACATGTCCCGCAAGCAGGCCGCCAACGCCCGCAACGCTCTGGCCAAGCACATCTACGCTCACATGTTCGACTGGATCGTGGAGCACGTCAACCTGGCCCTGCAGACGTCCTTCAAGCAGCACTCGTTCATCGGGGTGCTGGATATCTACGGGTGAGTGTGCGGAGGGGGAGAAAGAAGCCTCTGTCTCGAACCTACGACGGGACTTTGCAGTCTGGGTAATGGGAATTAGTCAGAGCTGCTGACAAAAGTGAAATGTAACACCGCAGAGAACGCGTGGCCCAGATCAAAAACACGAAGCCAGTTGACGAACGTATAAATCCAGAACTTAGACGGAAGTCACTCGGTGACAGAACTTCTTTTTCTCCATCTGTCCGTAGATTTGAGACCTTTGAGGTGAACAGCTTTGAGCAGTTCTGCATCAACTATGCCAACGAGAAACTGCAGCAACAGTTCAACCAGGTAAACCACAGGATCAGTCACAGTATGCACAGTGACTGCACTGATTTGAGAATTCCCTCGCCGTTACCTGTGGAAAACAGAAAAACAGACGTACCGTGATTAGGCATTCTTCCTGTGGTGTAACAGGAAGAACTGTATGACTACTTGACACGGTGCCTGATGAACAAGGTGTCACGGGTTCAAGACACCGCGGATTAATAAATATATCTGACCCTGCTTCTCTCCCCACCCCGCTTCTCTCAGCACGTGTTCAAGCTGGAGCAGGAGGAGTACGTGAAGGAGCAGATCCCCTGGACCCTCATCGACTTCTACGACAACCAGCCCTGCATCGACCTCATCGAGGCCCGGCTGGGGGTGCTGGACCTGCTGGATGAGGAGTGCAAGGTGGGAGCGTGGACGCTGGGACACAGGACAAAGCCTGAGGCTAACACCCTCTGACAGACGTGCTTTCTCTCTGCCGACACTCTGACCTCGTCTGACACTCTGACCTCGTCTGACTCTCTGACCTCGTCTGACTCTCTGACTCTCTGACTCTCTGAGCTCGTCTGACTCTCTGAGCTCGTCTGACTCTCTGACCTCATCTGACTCTCTGACCTCATCTGACTCTCTGACCTCGTCTGACTCTCTGAGCTCGTCTGACTCTCTGAGCTCGTCTGACTCTCTGAGCTCGTCTGACTCTCTGACCTCATCTGACTCTCTGAGCTCGTCTGACTCTCTGACCTCGTCTGACTCTCTGACCTCGTCTGACTCTCTGACCTCGTCTGACTCTCTGACTCTCGTCTGACTCTCTGACCTCGTCTGACTCTCTGACTCTCGTCTGACTCTCTGACTCTCGTCTGACTCTCTGACCTCGTCTGACTCTCTGACTCTCGTCTGACTCTCTGACTCTCGTCTGACTCTCTGACTCTCGTCTGACTCTCTGACCTCGTCTGACTCTCTGACCTCGTCTGACTCTCTGACCTCATCTGACTCTCTGAGCTCGTCGTCGCTGTCGTAGATGCATGGGGCCTGTGTGTCACTCCATGGCTACATCCCAGACCATGACTACCTGTTTACATCTTATTCATTCGTTTTAGTGGGGTTTTTCATGCTTCGTTTTAAAGTGAAATGTGACAGGAAAGGCAGGGGAAAAGAGTGAGAGAGTGAGAAAGAGAGTGAGTGACAGAGTGACATAGTGACAGAGTGACAGAGACATGCAGCGAAGGGCCCAGGCCGGAATTCAAACCCAGGCTTTAGTTGTGCTTAGGCCAGTCTATCCTAAAGGGGTCCTATTCACAAATGGAGAGCATTGTTAAGATCAGAGATAAAGATTATCGGTCATCTATATCAAAGGTGATGGCAGAGATTTCAGAGGAGGAGGTTCGAGGCTTTGAGGTGGAAAGCAGAAACTGCAGAATCATGTTTTTTTATCCAAACATGTCGGTTTGAGTTAAGAGGCTTCATCCTGCACTCGTCTGCAGCCTGTCTCTCCCTTTACTCTGTGTCCTGATCTTTATCAGGGTAAACGCCTTCGGAACAAAACAGATTACTTATTTATTCTGAGCATCCTGTCTCATGGCAAAGCCCTTTGAAGTTACTGACGATAACTTGGAGCCTCTTCACAAGGATAATAATTGTTATTCGGAGCGCAGGTAACCCGGATTAAAAAGTTGATACAATAACCCATCTCTTTCTCTCTCTTCTTTGTCTTTTCTTCCTCTTCTCCTCTCCCTCTCCCTCTCCCTCTCCCTCTCCCTCTCCCTCTCCCTCTCCCTCTCCCTCTCCCTCTCCCTCTCCCTCTCCCTCTCCCTCTCCCTCTCCCTCTCCCTCTCCCTCTCCCTCTCCCTCTCCCTCTCCCCCCCCCTCCCCCTCCCCCTCCCCCTCCCTCTCCCTCTCCCTCTCCCTCTCCCCCTCCCCCTCCCTCTCCCTCTCCCTCTCCCTCTCCCCCCCTCCCTCCCTCTCCTCCTACAGGTGCCCAAAGGTACAGATCAGAACTGGGCTCAGAAGTTGTACAGGCAGCACTCCAGCAGCGTGCACTTCCAGAAGCCCCGCATGTCCAACGTGTCCTTCGTCATCATTCACTTTGCTGATAAGGTGAGTAGAACCAGCGGGCGTCATGGAGCGCCGTATCCAGGGAAGGAGAGCTGACCACTGAGACTGTAACCAGGGGGAGGGGCTTGAGTCACACGCCAAAACGGATTGGTCCCCTTGCAGAGTCGGCTCCAAGGGGGGGGCATTGGGGGGGCAAAAATGTTGTTGGAGTATAAATAAAAAATACTGGCATTGGCTATAAATTAAATATCAAGATGGTTACACTTTCCTGCAGAATATGCAGGTCTGCTCTTATTTTGACTTCATACATGCTTTGTAAATGCGTGCCCCCCCTTGTGGAAAAAAATGCCCCCCCATTGAATTATATCTGGAGCCGAGTCTGTCCCCTTGTCAGTGTGACTGAACAGCTTCCATATATCCCAGTTAGTCATCTGTTGACAATTGACTTTTATAGTAGATAGTACATCCTGATTTAAGGACAATGAAACGAGCGCTGAATCTGTGAGTCAGAATGTGTTCATCTCCCAGGATCCCCTGAGAGTGCTGTAAGAGAGAAGTCTTGTTCTGGGCTCGTTTAAACTCGTTTCCCTGCATTAGATATTTCAGATCCTGTGGTGAGCAGAGTGGCTTGTCTGAGAGAGCAGGAATATGTAGTTTGAGCTCGTTAATAACCTCAGCTGCTTGCCTGGGGGGTGATTATTTCGTCACTATACAGAATCCTGCATAGCATCGACAATGTGTAGGGTCTTAATTGCACATTTTCAACATTAAGTTGATCGATTCTTATGATTACACATTATTACCACACACAATCCCGAGATGTGTCTTTGGTGCACGTTTAACATGAAGTTGAATAGATCTTATTCAGTTTCCCCATGGCTAAACCCTTAGCTCCTCCTGCAGGTGAAACACTCTCACATATCGTTACTGTACAGAGCTCCTTGGTGTCTTTAGTGTTTCTTTTCATAAAAACGTTCGGAAGATGTTGTTAACCAGAGTCAATCTTATGAAGCTTCCTCACCAGAGCTCTGTGCACATTTACATTTAGTCATATAGCAGACGCTTTTATCCAGAGGCAAGTAGGGTGAAGTGCCTTGCCCAAGGACATTTGACACTTCCTGGTGCCTGCTCTGCATGTCTGTTGTATTGATGTATTAATATGATGTGATGTCCAGTTACATTACATTTACAGTTAGTCATTTAGCAGACGCTCTTATCCAGAGAGACTTACAGTAAGTACAGGGACATTCCCCCCCTAGGCAAGTAGGGTGAAGTGCCTTGCCCAAGGACACAACGTAATTTGACACTTCCGGGAATCGAACCGGCAAACTTTTAATTAATAGCCTGATTCCGTAACCGCTCAGCCACCTGACCCCCACCCTGCTTCTCCCGCAGGTGGAGTACCAGTGCGACGGGTTCCTGGAGAAGAACAGAGACACCGTCTACGAGGAGCAGATCAACATCCTGAAGGCCAGTAAGGTGAGGCTGGGGAATGGCTCAGTGGTTAGAGCTTAACTGCCAAATCTGCCCCGTATTTTGCATCGTTCCGGAAAAATAAAAGCACCCGTTAAATGAAGACATTTATTTAGTAGACACTTTTATTGCATAAGTGAATTTACATTTTTAAACCTTAACTGAATACCGACCGTAATAACAATAATGACATTGAATTACCCTAAGGCTTGGCTATCCTCCCTTGCTCGCTATGTCGTCTAAACCAGCCTTCACGCCCCAAATACCTCCTCACAGAACACCCAATACAGGAAGTCTGTCACAAACAGACGCTCGATTAGCATATTTCTTTTTCTTCTTCTTCTTCTTCGTAAGTATTTTTGAGCTCACTGTGTCCGTGGTGTCTGGAAGAACTGGCACCAACACGAGGCTTTGATCTCATTCGTTTTTGCTGAAGAAGGTCTCAGTATAAGAGAGGTTGAACGCAAATCTAAATCCGTTCATCTGATTTTGAAGGGGTTTTCACTAGGACCTGTGTCACTATGCCTGGAGGGCAGGGCTCACCATAGAAAAGCACTATTGTCCACGCCAGACCGACGACCTAGAAACACCATGGATACATGAAGTGTTTCTATATGTGGTCTTTGTACATGAACTCTTTCAATACGAACTCTATATGAACTTTATATACTACAGGATCATGTCTTTATATATGAACTTTTTAGATGTGAACTTTGTATATGACATTTTTACGCATAAACCCTTAATATAAGAAATCTTCAGAGGGTGTAAAGTATACTGTACATGCTAATGTATAGTTAGTAAATGATGTAAATCGCTGACACTTCTAGTTTTAGACTATACTCCTACACAATATGTTGACCTTCACCTTCGTCTAACCAGTCGCATGGCAATTCTCTGCCTACCATTGTTCACGTATAGGTGTGTGCTATAGGGAGTTGTCTGACAACTGATTTTCCTTTATTCAGAAAAGATCAAAGTGCCGTTCTGTGTCACATGACAGGACACACAACTAGCGCTTCAAAACAAACTTCCCCTCTGATGCACTCGCCCTTTTACGGATCACGTGATCTCGTTCCCTGCGTGATTGGAAACTCACTTAGCAAAGCTCATGTTCTATCTCTGCCTGACCTTTTTTTTTACCCATTAACTGAATTTGGAAAGTTACAAAAATTAGCCAGCTGGGTTTTAGATGACGTTTGATCGAGAGTTGCTCAGATCTAATTTATCCTCTGACAAATTCCGGTCCTCTTATCTGTAGTGGAACTAATTAGAAAATAATTCTCTCTTTTTTACGTTGAGATCTCTCCAGTCATTCTTCATGTGATGTTGTGTTCCTAATTTGCCATCATCTCTGAAGTCTCTTTTGCCTTTACAGTAGGCCTGGCCTACAGTATAGGCCTACTTCAAAGTAACCAATTACCATTAAGCAATTTAGTGACACTGTTTTGGTTTTGGCATGTCTGGCACGCAGGCCTATCAATTCAAATGAGAGAACGAAAAAGATGAATTATTAATGCCAGGTGTTGGTCTGCTCCTGAATGAACTTGTGAACTCAGTTCCAGTTTTGTTGTTGTGTTAGCATCGCCTAGTTAGCAGTCTGAAAGCACTCTGGATAAGAGCGTCTGCTAAATGACTAAATGTAAATGTTTAGATTTGTGCTAACTAACCTGGAAACAGCAGCCTGTTTGTCTGTTCTGAGACAGTTAGCAGTATGGATGACGGCTTCGCAGCGTCAGAGAACGGCTGCACTCTGAGTTTATCTGTGACAGGGCTATTATTGGGCCGTGCGTGTTCCCCCGGCGTCCTGCTTAATACTCCTCCTCCTCTCATCTCATCAGATGTGTGATGCGATGACTCTGATCTCGCCTACTTTCTCTATTTCTGCTGCTGCTGTGGAAGGAGAGGGGGAGTGGAAAGAGGAAGAGTAAAGCAGAGCATATACAATAGAGTAAGCCCACAGTAGAGTTCTCTAAAACAGAGTAAAGCAGAGCATAGTACAATAGAGTAGGCCTACAGTAGAGTCCTCATCAATGATGCAAACTTTTTTTAAACCTTTTTGTGGATGTTTTTTTTCCTTCAACCTTTCTAAACGTTTTCTTTTTCAAAACTTGTTTAGCTTTTTTTACCCAGTGAGAGGAGAGGAGAACAGAGAAGCCAAAACAAAGTAGAGTACAATAGAGTACAGTAGACTCCTCATCAAGTTGTTAGAAAAATAAATAGTGAAGTAAAGTACTGATACCAGAACAATCTACTTCCCTTCTCTGTGTGTGTGATGCCATTTAGTTCCATAACAGTAGCCGAAATTAAACTCCATTTGGATGGAGTTAATGTTGTGAGTCCAGTTCTTCTTACCGGTAAGATGTACTGCAAGAACTTGTTTTGTATGAAACCACCAGCTTAACACACACATCACTAACGTGATCATTTTCCTGTCCTCGTCTCTCAGTTCCAGCTCGTGGCAGATTTGTTCCAGGAGCGTAAAGACACCTCTGCTACTGGCTTCTCCAGTAAGTCCTCCAAGATCAACGTGCGTCCGGCCAAGCCCCTCCCCAAAATCCCCAACAAGGAGCACAGGAAGACAGTGGGCCACCAGGTGAGTCCGTCTGTTATGGACAGGGGTTAAAGGTCACAGTTTCATAAGCGAAAGATGACAGGTCGTACACATTTCTTACACTTTATTAATTTTTTACAAGGAGACATCCACATGTGGATTTTGTTTAGCTATATATGATATATGAAATAGTGGATGTTAATTATTTGATTTATATACATGTATATCTGTAGTTTGATATTTATTAATAGTCATAATAAGGGTAATAATACTATATATATATATATATATAATAATTCATTATCATTCAATAGTTTAATGATATAGTTTTAGATCTATTAATAGTCAAAATAAATATTATAATAAACTTTTTTTTTCTTTGTCAACTGTTCCTCTCACCCCTGCGTGTACGTGTGTGTGTGTGTACGTGTGTGTGTGTACGTGTGTGTGTACGTGTGTGTACGTACGTGTGTGTGTACGTGTGTGTGTGTGTGTACGTGTGTGTGTACGTGTGTGTGTACGTGTGTGTGTGTGTGTGTGTACGTGTATGTGTGTACGTGTGTGTGTGTACGTGTGTGTGTGTACATGTGTGTGTGTGTGTGTGTGTGTGTGTGTGTGTGTGTCCTGTAGTTCCGTAGCTCTCTCCAGCTCCTCATGGAAACCCTGAACGCCACCACGCCACACTACGTGCGCTGCATCAAGCCCAACGACGAGAAGGAAGCATTCATGTGAGTGAACGTCTCAACATCTGATACGACAGCCAATCATAGTCTCTGAATGTCTCAACATCTGATACGACAGCCAATCATAGTCTCACACTATGGATCGGACGGTTTTCGAAAATGGCTTGTGTGTATGAATCAGAATCAGAATCAGAAAGGGGTTTTAATCGCCATGGAAGTTTGCACAGACAAGGAATTTACTTTGGCAGGAAGGTGCATACATTCAACATATAGGAATCTTAAAACTTAAATATGTGGTCTAACTATACAAAGGAACAAAGTCTAGCTATTAGTAAGGGGATTTAGAATAACATAAATTATAAAGTAGCCATCATTTACAATCTAAAAATACAAATAGTAAATAAAATAAAAAACCTGAACCAAATATGAACCTGCTTACGTAGGTTACATGTAAGAATGTAACTTCTGATGGTTAGCATCGCCGTCTCGTTGAAGAGCCTGATGTATAAAAGAACTCGGGGTCGACAGTGAGGCCCTTTGTACTCAAATCAGAAGTCAGGCTTTCAACTGTGTTCAGCTTCTCTAATCCGATTCATAAGGCTCGCAAAGGGAACGGTGTGCCCCTAGTCGTAACACATGCTCCAAACTGCATGGGGCTCTGTAGGGTCGTGTAATTATTCTGGAAAGGTCAAAGGTTATGTACAGACCCAGGTGTACTGTAGGGGTGTGTGTGTGTGTGTGTGTGTGTGTGTGTGTGTAGTACTGTATGTGGCTCTTTGTTGTTGTCCACAGAGCTTTAAAAGATTAATTTAGCATCGGTCGTAGAGTAACCAGAAATTAGAACTACAAATTTCCCATATGAAATTAGGTATATGTTTACAGTACGATACGGTCACGATGAAGCTGTCCACTGCCTGGAAGCACAGAATGAATCAGCAAAATCTAAAAATCAGTGATTAATACGAAAAGAAGTCGGTTGAGAAGTGGGTTTGTGTTATATCAAAACGTCTGTTTAGTTTTCTGCGGTGTTGTTTGGCGTCGATTGTTTACTACAGTAACCAAGGAGACTCTTCAGAAGGTGAGAGAGGGATAGAAAGTCCGGAGAGATGAGAAGTCAAGTAGTGTTCATCTTGTTGATTCATTCTTTCACACAAGGACCTTTTTCAGCGCTGTTAAATTAGATGATGCTAGTCACATGCTGTGGCTGAGCTGGTAGCAAGGGCCCCGAGGTAGAGATAGGCAGTCAGCCTAACACACACTCACACTCACACACACACACACACACACACACACACACACACACACACACACACACACACACAGCAGTTGGCCACACCACGTCTTCTCCATGTCTCAGCCAGTACCTCCAGGGACATCTTAGCATGTGTACAATGATGAAGAAGAAAATCAGGTAGGTTACGTTTGTTATGTTCGTCTTCCAGCTGACATTTTTATCCAAAGCCGGCATACAAACCGACCCGTGCTTGTGGTTGGTACGGAACGCAGTCGAGGACTAGAACAGGCACGGGTTTAGAACACCTCCGCAGTCATTTTTTGTAATTTAGTAATTTGGCAGACGCTCTTATCCAGAGCGATTTACAGTAAGTACAAGGACATTCTCCCCGAGGCAAGTAGGGTGAAGTGCCTTGCCCAAGGACACAACGTCATTCAGCACGGCCGGGAATCGAACCGGCAACTTTCTGATTAATAGCCCGACTCCCAGTCAGCAGGGTCGTGAGTTAGGAGGTTTCCCTTCCTCCCCTGGAGGGTCTCTCGTACGTACTGTTGCTTTGTGTGTGTCGTCTGAGCGCGTGTTGTCGTCCCTGCCGCAGGTTTGACTCGAGGAGAGCCGTGCAGCAGCTACGAGCATGCGGCGTCCTGGAGACCATTCGCATCAGCGCAGCGGGATACCCCTCCAGGTGAGTTCACGTCCCGCCGGAGCTGAGACTGCCGTCTGTTCTTGAGGAGGTACCGATGATGAGGATTATTAATCCTACTGATGATGAGGATTATTAATCCCTGATTAGGTCACATGATGTCCGCGTCGCCTCGGGAATTCGTGTTTTTTTTAACGTGTTTTTTAACGCTTTCATGACATGCAGAGGCACCCGTGTGTGTTTGCTACTTGAGAATTTGCGTTTTGTTATTTTGAATTCCTGGCATAAATCACACTGACGTCTGTGCTATGCAGTACTTCCAACCAATACAAAACACATTCTGTGGACGTCCTGTGTTTTCTAACCCTTCTGACGATGTTGAGGTAAGCACAGACATGGAATGCAACTGACGAGGGCCCAGGTGAGGTTCTGGACTTCAGACGAGCCCTCGGGCCCGTAGCAGAACTACAGCTCTCCTCTCTGTCGTTATTGTTTTCAGATATACGACAACTCTCTCGCACTACCTAAACGGGGGGGAATTGAATTTCATCCCTCTCTCTCTCTCTCTTCTCTCCTCTCTCTCCTCCCGCTCTCTCTCTTCGCGTCTCTCTCTCTCATCTCTTCTCTCTCCGTCCTCTCTCTCTCTCTCTCTCTCTCTCTACTCTCTTAACGCTCTCTACCCTCCCTCTCTCTCTCATCTCTCTCTCCTCCTCTCTCTCTCTATCTCCTCTCTCCTCCTCTCTTTTCTCTCTCTCTCGTCGTCCTCTCTTCTCTCTCTCTCTCCTCTCTCTGGACCCCCTCCCGAGGTTCTCTCTCTCTCATCCTCCCTCTCTCTCCCGTAGGGTCTCTAGCCTCTCTCTCTCTCGTCTCTCTTCCTCTCTCGTCTTGGCCTCTCTTGTCTACTTCTTTCTCATCGGAGTTCGTCTCATCGTTCGCCATCCCGTCTGTCTCTGCTGCAGTCGCTCTCTCAACTTTTCTCGTCAAAGTGTCTCCTAGGCTCTCTCAGGCCTCTCTCTCTCACTCTACCTATCCTGTCTCGCCTTGTCTCGTCTAGGCTTCCGGTCATCTTCCTCTTCTCTAGCCTGCTCCAATTCTCCTCCCTGTGACGTTCCAATACTCTCCACGTCGTCGGCTACCGTGGTCTGCTTCTCTCCTCTCGTGACTGCCTCTCTACGATCCTCGTCTGTATCGTCCTCACATTCTTTCATCGGATTTCGTCGTGGGTCTCCAGCTTCCTCTCGCGTCTCTCTCTCCTTCTCTTCTCGCGGTAGGTCGTCCGGTCGGGTCATCGGAGCCTCAATCCTAGTCACTTTTCTTCTCTCATGGGTTCTCTCTCGTCCTCTCCCGGGATCTCTGCTGTCCGTTCTTTGGCTTTCCTAGTGCGAGTTCCGCCGTGCGATGGTGGTCACTGGTTAGGTATCTCTGCCAAAGAGGGTACTTCCTCTCGCGGGCGGGTGGGCTCTCCGCCGCAGTATGGTGGATGTCGGCCCCCGATAGTCGACGGGGTTTTCCTCGTTGACCTCTCTGCGGCTTCACGGGGTTAGCTCTCGTCTCTTCTTCTCTCTGCGGGTCTCTGGGGTCTTATCGTACAGTTTGTTACCCTCATGGCCTGGTTGTTCTCAGTCATCGGGTCGTCTTCACGGTGATTCATTCTGCGTCCTGTCGCTTCGAGGGAGGATGGCTCTCCCCTTGCTCGTCGTGGTGCGGTCTTTCTAAGCACTGTGCCCCGTGTTGGCTTCACCGCGTGGTTCGCTGGTTTCTACTCCTCTTTCTTTCTCTTGTGGGTTGTTTCGTGGCGATCGTATCGTGGGTCACTGTCGGCTCCCTAGGTCATATCTCTTCTCTTCCGAATCTCATGTCTCCTCTCTCTCTCTCTCTCTCTCTCTCTCTCTCTCTGCTCTCCTGAGATATGTTCCCTGAGGCAGCACAAAGGGAGGCTGGTTTTAACTGAGTATGAGAAACCGCTCAACAACCAATTAATACTTTTATAACACAGGATGGGGGGAAAAAAACGACCGTATGAGAGAAGTTTTATTGCGTCAAAAGTTATTAAATTGAAGACAAGGATATCCAGTCATCACTTTCTTCTCGTCAAAGGGCATTTCTAAATCTATATTGATTCATATTTCTATATTTTGAAAGTTAAAAATATAAATTGAATAGTGCCCTGTCAGTCCAAACATATTATGTGAAATTATCAGCATACTTAGAAAATGTGTTAAGTAAAAAAAAAGGCTTTTTGTTTCCTATGTCATTAATAAAACATCAAAAGGACATTAAAAAGCCCCGCCCCTTGTCTCTCTAGGTGGACGTACCCAGACTTCTTCAACAGATACCGGGTCTTGATGAAGAAGTCTGACATGACCATCTCAGACAAGAAGCTGGTGTGTAAGAAGCTTCTGGAGACCCTGGTGAAGGTAAGAGGCCCACTCGTACCCCTCGTAAATCACAGCGCCCCCTGTGGAGGGAGGTGGGAGGAGGAAGAGGAACTGTGTTATGAAACCTCAGCGGTTTTCATCCGGTTCCTGTGTGTTACTATTTAGTACTCTATGGTACAGCTAGAATACGCAGTGTTATATTCTACTGCTAGACTATACAGGGCTGGATGCAGACCTGCAGGTGAAACACGACGAGGTGAAAAACACCCGTCGATCGATCTGTCTTCCCCTCCCCCGCTCCCACCTTCCCCTGCCAGGACCCGGACAAGTTCCAGTTCGGCAAGACCAAGATCTTCTTCCGTGCGGGCCAGGTGGCGTACCTGGAGAAGCTGAGGGCGGACAAGTTCCGCTCTGCCTGCATCAAGATCCAGAAGTCTGTGCGGGGCTGGCTCCAGAGGGTCCGCTACCGGAAGATCCGCCGCTCGGCCCTCCTGCTGCAGAGATACGGGCGAGGGTACCTGGCTCGCAGGTGAGGAGGGAGAGAAGCGAGCGTGACGAAGGGGGCGGGGCAGGGAGGGCTGTGTGTTTGAGGATGTTAGCTGTAGCTTCTCCCCCATAATCAATCAGTGTTGTCAGCTACTGTAGGTGCCATCTGTTCTCTCCATCCTGCTCTCTCTCTCTCTCTCTCTCTATGTCTCTCTCTATGTCTCTCACTCTGTCTCTCTATGTCTTTCACTCTCTCTCTCTCTCTCTCTCTCTCTCTCTCTCTTTCTCTCTATCGCTCTCACTCTTGTATCAGTGATATGTCAGTAATAAGTGAAGTTCTTCTCTCTCTCTTCATTCTCTCAGGTATGCGGAGAGCAGCTGCGTCTCACCCGCGCTGGCAGTGATCTGTCGAAAGCAAGTACCGCATGGTGAGAGATCGACAGGTCTACTGAGGGTGAGACAGGCTGTGGTCACATCCAGCCTTCACCAGGGCATGTACACCCGCAGGATCTTCCAGGAGGTACTGGAGCTCCCTATATCCTCCCTCCGTCCCTCCCTCAATCTCTCTCCCTCTCCCTCCTCCATCTCCCTCCCTCTCTCCCTCCCTTCCCTCCATCTCTCCTCCGTCTCTCCTCCGTCCCTCCCTAGATCTCTCTCCCTATCTTCCTCCCTCTGTCCTCTGTCCCTCTGTCCCCTCCTTCATCTCCCTCCCTCTCTCCCTCCGTCCCTCCTACATCTCTCTCCCTCCTCCATCTCCCTCCCTACATCTCTCTCTCCCTCATCCCCCTCCCTTCATCTCCCTCCCTTCATCTCCCTTTCTCTCTCTCTTTCACTAGTTGTGAGTTGTTCTCCCATCCTCCTACGACCATTTTTCCTCTACACTCTCTCTCCTATGTCTCCATTAGAATCTTTTCTCTCCTGGGAATTGATAAATCAATGGAGAGAAAAATAGCTCTCCCCTTCCGCGGCGAAGCTTCCATTGGAGACCGTAGCTGTCTTCGAGTCTAAAGGGATCTCTCGTGACTCCCT
Source organism: Mallotus villosus (assembly GCA_903064625.1). Lineage (NCBI taxonomy): Eukaryota > Metazoa > Chordata > Actinopteri > Osmeriformes > Salangidae > Mallotus > Mallotus villosus. Next base: position 194,439 of record CAEFZP010002241.1, read on the forward strand.
ACGAGGTGCCTCCTCCACTAGTGCTCGGCGACACACGGCCCTTGGTGTCGCTGGGCGCACACCATCCAGAGTCCCTCGAAGACAGAGACACATCGGAAGCTCC
>CAEFZP010002242.1:0-24357 GCA_903064625.1 Mallotus villosus
TGTCCAGTGCTGTTTACTGTCACAGCGTGTGTGTGTGTGTGTGTGTGTGTGTGAGGTGTGTGTGTGTGTGGGGTGTGTGTGGTGTGTGTGTCCCGGCGGATAGTCCGACAGCGAAGGACAGATGCCGTCAGCGTTTAATGACCCGTGTGATTCCTCTGTGTGGAGTGTGTCCTCTGAGACAGACGGGGTGGTGCTCCTGGGGGGCCTGAGGGAGGGGGGCCCGATGGGGCGTGCGGGGCAGCTGTCTCCTCAGGGTCCCCCTCCCCCCCTCCTCCTCCCGCCTCCTCTCCAGGCTGACAGGCAGGCCAGAGTTGCTGGTCCTCCTCTCCCCCTCCTCTCACCCCTCCTCACCCCCTCCTCGCCTCTTTCCCTTTTTAATGTGCCCACTTCAACCCTCCTCCTCCCCCAGCGGGTCACCTCTGTTCCCTTGCCATCCAGGAGACAGACCCTCCTCCTCCCCCCACACAGAGGAGGTCTGGAGCCCTATCTCCTCCCTACACACAGAGGGGGCTTTTCTTCTTCTGTGGTGAGGGCTGCAGTGTGTCTCTGCGGCTTGTCTTCTTCTGTGGTGAGGGCTGCAGTGTGTCTCTGCAGCTTGTCTTCTTCTGTGGTGAGGGCTGCATTGTGTCTCTGCGGCTTGTCTTCTTCTGTGGTGAGGGCTGCAGTGTGTCTCTGCGGCTTGTCTTCTTCTGTGGTGAGGGCTGCAGTGTGTCTATGCGGCTTGTCTTCTTCTGTGGTGAGGGCTGCAGTGTGTCCTCTGCTGCTTGTCTTCTCTGTGGTGAGGGCTGCAGTGTGGTCTCTGCGGCTTGTCTTCTTCTGTGGTGAGGGCTGCAGTGTGTCTCTGCGGCTTGTCTTCTGTGGTGAGGGCTGCAGTGTGTGATGGAGTGGAGGTAGTCTCTCCATCGTTCTCTCGCTGACACCCCAGCGCTCTCCTCCTCGTCCGGCTGCCCAGAGCCCACAGCCAGTCCTGCTCTAATAGGCTTTTAATACCGCTGTTAGAGAGGAGCAGTGCATCACTCTGCTAGACACCCTGGGCCATCCTCATCATCGCCTCGGCTGCTCAAACACTCATACGTGTGTGTGTGTGTGTGTGTGTGTGTGGTGTGTGTAACCACCTGACTGGAGACACCCTCCTCTAGCTGCTCTGTCTGATGGGAGGGAGGAGAGAGGAGAGAGGAGAGAGGAGAGAGGAGGGAGGGAGGAGGAGGGAGGAGGGAGGAGGGAGGAGGAGAGAGGAGGGGGAGGGAGGAGGAGGAGGAGGAGGAGGGAGGGAGGATGGGGAGGGTGTGAGGATGGGGAGAGGATCGAGGGCGAGGGCGGAGGGGAGGGGAGGGGAGCGAGGGGAGGGGAGGGGAGTTATCGGGAGAAGAGCGAGGAAGAGGACGAGGATGGAAAAGAAGGAACGAAGGAAAGAAAGAGAAAAGCGTTGAGAACAAGAAGAGGCTGTGGACTCTGTGCACCCAGTTTGTTGGATCCAGAGTGCAGGAGGGAGAGGGAGTGAGAGGGAGTCTGAGATTAGATAAGAGGAAATGCTGAATATGTTCTCCGTCTGAGTCCACTGTGGCCGTGACGGGCCCCTCGCTGCAGCTGATACAGGCATAATTGAACAAGCGCGCTGATTACTGATATCTTACAAACAGCCCGGGATTCTAATATACCAGCCTACATGTTGAAGTGCACTGGAGCAAAACCCTCCAACTCTTATACAGGCCAGGCTGGGGGGGGAGGGGGAGGCCTTGATCCTGGAGAACACAGAGGAACCTTCTCGGGGTGGAACCTTCTCAGGGTGGAACCACGTCTGCTGCTGGAGACTGAAGAAGTCATTATCCCCCTGGCTGGCTCTGCCAGTGTTGGGGGCCCAGTGTTGGGGGCCCAGTGTTGGGGGCCAGTGTTGGGGGCCCAGTGTTTAGCCCCAGTGTGGAGCCCCAGTGTTGAGCCCCAGTGTTGGGGGCCCAGTGTTGGGGGCCCAGTGTGGAGCCCCAGTGTTGGGGGCCCAGTGTGGAGCCCCAGTGTTGGGGGCCCAGTGTTGGGGGCCCAGTGTTGGGGGCCCAGTGTTGGGGGCCAGTGTTGGGGCCCAGTGTTGGGGGCCCAGTGTTGGGGGGCCCAGTGTGGAGCCCCAGTGTGGAGCCCCCAGTGTTGGGGGCCCAGTGTTGGGGGCCCAGTTTTGGGGGGCCCAGTGTTGGGGGCCCAGTGTTGGGGGCCCAGTGTGGAGCCCCAGTGTTGGGGGCCCAGTGTTGGGGGCCCAGTGTGGAGCCCCAGTGTTGAGGTCCCAGTGTTGGGGGCCCAGTGTTGGGGGCGCAGTGTGGAGCCCCAGTGTGGAGCCCCAGTGTTGAGGTCCCAGTGTTGGGGGGGCCCAGTGTTGGGGGCCCAGTGTTGGGGGCCCAGTGTTGGGGGCCCAGTGTGGAGCCCCAGTGTGGAGCCCCAGTGTGGAGCCCCAGTGTTGAGGTCCCAGTGTTGAGGTCCCAGTGTTGGGGGCCCAGTGTGGAGCCCCAGTGTTGGGGGCCCAGTGTTGGGGGCCCAGTGTTGGGGGCCCAGTGTTTGGGGGCCCAGTGTTGGGGGCCCAGTGTTGGGGGCCCAGTGTGGAGCCCCAGTGTGGAGCCCCAGTGTTGGGGGCCCAGTGTTGAGCCCCAGTGTTGGGGGCCCAGTGTTGAGCCCCAGTGTTGGGGGCCCAGTGTTGGGGGCCCAGTGTTGGGGGCCCGTGTTGGGGGGCCCAGTGTTGGGGCCCAGTGTTGGGGGCCCAGTGTTGGGGGCCCAGTGTTGGGGGCCCAGTGTTGGGGGCCCAGTGTGGAGCCCCAGTGTGGAGCCCAGTGTGGAGCCCCAGTGTGGAGCCCCAGTGTGGAGCCCCAGTGTGGAGCCCCAGTGTGGAGCCCTCGTGTTGGGGGCTCCCAGTGTTCACACCACAAATATTAGGAGGATCAGACAACATGCATGTGTCATGGATAACTGGAATAACCCCTTGTTCTTGTGTTCTCGTGTGTGTCCCAGCCCCTGCGGCAGAGTGCGGGGGTGTGGGTGCGGGGGCATCAGTCCCAGGCCAGCCCCCTGGAGGAGGAGCGCCCCTGGACCGGCAGGACAGCCTGGCCGCTGACGACCCAGAGATGTGGAGCCTGCTGACCCAGGAGAAGGACCGGCAGTGCAGGGGCCTGGAGCTCATCGCCTCCGAGGTAAGGAACACACACACACACACACACCTACACACACCACACACACACACACACACACACCTACACACTGAACACATACACACACAACACACAGCACCTACACACTGAACACACAGCACCTACACACGAACACACACACACACACACACACAAGCACCTACACACAACACACAAACACCGACACACTGAACACACACACACACACACAGCACCTACACACTGAACACACACACACACACACAGTCAACCTACACACACACACACAACACCTACACACTGAACACACACACACACACACAGCACCTACACAACTGAACACACAACACACACACACACAGCACCTACACACTGAACACACACACACACACAGCACCTACACAACTGAACACACACACACACACAGCACCTACACACTGAACACACACAACACACACAGCACCTACACACTGAACACACACCACTGAACACCACACACACACACGCACTGACCCTCTCCACCCAGCACTGTCATTTAGAGAAACATCTTCATCGAGTGAAATCTCCTCCTCCTCTCCCTCTCTTCCCCCCTCCTCCCCCTCCCCTTCTCCCCTCCTCTCTCCCGTGTACCACAGTGTGTGGTCAGTGGAGTGTATCAGCTCTCCTCCACAGCGATTGGTCGCTCCAGTGAGAGGAGCTGATGTCTTCATACAGACTCTGCTCTCTCCACAGGGTTCAACACACCCTCCATGTGTGAAAGAAAAACATGCACGCGTGCACACACCAACACACACACATTAACACACACACAGATATAACCATATATATCCCTCTCTCGCTCTCACACACATGCTCACACACACACACACTCTCTACCTCTCGCTCTCTCTGTCAAACACACACACACACACACAGCGATTGCATTCCAATTCTAATGTGAGTGGTCTTCCCAGCGTGGCAGACAGGAGAAAGCTGTTACCTGGCCGGCTATCTCCTCATCGCCTCTCTGCCTCTCTGCCTCTCTGCCTCTGAGGGGAAGCATTAGCATACGCACGGTGTGTGCGAGCGCGTATGTGTGCGTGCGAGGCGAGTGCGTGTGTGTGTGTGTGTGTGTCAGCGTGTGTGTGAGCGTGCGTGCGAGGGTGCGTGTGTGTGAGCGTGCGTGCGTGTGAGCGTGACGATGTAATCCCATGTGAGGGATGCCAGCCTGAAGGGAGTGTGTGTTCTGGAGTCCTCTACCTCTCCTCAGGGGCACTAGAGGCTGGGGCACTAGAGGCTAGGGCAATAGAGGCTGGGGCGGCAGTAGAGCAGGGGTGGACAATCCTGGTCCTCGAGGGCCGGTGTCCTGCATGTTTTAGATGTTTCCCCCCGCTCCAACACACCTGATTCAAATGAATGGTCGTTACCCGGCTTCCACAGAGCTTGATAACAACCCATTCATTTAGTGTACTACTGTAGAGGCTGGAGGAGGAGAGGCCGGTGTACTAGAGGCTGGAGGAGGAGAGGCCGGTGTACTAGAGGCTGGGAGAAGGGAGGGCCGGTGTACTAGAGGCTGGAGGAGGAGAGGCCGGTGTACTAGAGGCTGGAGGAGGAGAGGCCGTGTGTACTAGAGCTGGAGAAGGAGAGGCCGGTGTACTAGAGGCTGGAGGAGGAGAGGCCGGTGTACTAGAGGCTGGTGTTTAAGGGCCTTGAGGAGGAGAGAGAGTCTATAAAGCAGTGCTGTTGTTCGATAATGTAATGATCGTCTTTGGCTTGAGGGAGGGGGGGGGAAGGAGGGGGGGGAGGGCTTCCTCACAAACACTTAACCGAGTTTAATCTGTGTGTATGTGTGTGTCTCTGTGTGTCGCTGTGTGTCTCTGTGTGTGTGTGTGGGTCTGTGTGTGTGTCTCTGTGTGTGTGTGTGTGTGTCTGTGTTCTGTCTGTGTGTGTTGTGTGTCTGTGTGTGTGGTGTGTGTGTGTGTGTTCATCCTAACAGAACTTCTGCAGCCGCGCTGCCCTCGAGGCACAGGCTCCTGTCTTAACAACAAGTATTCCGAAGGTTACCCGGGCGGAGGTGAGGTCGCCTAGCAACCCGCCACCACAGTCACCGTTTAACAGCCTTCCTTAGCAACCCTCCTTGGCAACCTTCCTTAGCATAGGAGTGAAATCTACAACTCTCCAGCTGCATCACCTGGGATGGGTGGTAGTGACAGTCAGTGGTTCACAGGTTCAAATCCCCCCTGCCCCTGTATTTTGCTCTGGATAACTGTGTATGCTAAGGAATATATTACATGTACAACCATACAGCTATCTTAGCTACAGCCACCTGGTATGATGCCCCCCCAGAGTTCTACCGTCACCTAGCAAAGCTGTCTCCCAGACAACTGGGCCAGGTGACGTCATTCAGAACATCTCATGTTTTGGGTTTTTGCGATTTATCTAATCTCCTGTTGTTTTCTCTCATTTTGTAATGAAATGACGTTCTGATCAGAATGATTTGATTCACTAACGCCCATCTGTTACTCTGTACCCATCCGCCTGCAGATATACCCTCTTTACCACTTCCTGTACCACATAGCACTTCCTGTACCACATGGCACTTCCTGTACCACATAGCACTTCCTGTACCACATGGCACTTCCTGTACCACATGGCACTTCCTGTACCACATGGCACTTCCTGTACCACATGGCACTTCCTGTACCACATGGCACTTCCTGTACCACATGGCACTTCCTGTACCACATGGCACTTCCTGTACCACATGGCACTTCCTGTACCACATAGCACTTCCTGTACCACATAGCACTTCCTGTACCACATGGCACTTCCTGTACCACATAGCACTTCCTGTACCACATGGCACTTCCTGTACCACATGGCACTTCCTGTACCACATAGCACTTCCTGTACCACATGGCACTTCCTGTACCACATGGCACTTCCTGTACCACATGGCACTTCCTGTACCACATGGCACTTCCTGTACCACGTAGCACTTCCTGTACCACATAGCACTTCCTTTACCACATGGCACTTCCTGTACCACATAGCACTTCCTGTACCACATGGCACTTCCTGTACCACATGGCACTTCCTGTACCACATAGCACTTCCTGTAGCCAATCATGATTGACACTAATATATCAAGATTTTCAGGTGATCTAAGTGTAACAATAATTAACCGATATGAAATAATCCATAACATATCTCTTGATGTGAGCATGTGCTAAAGGAGTAGGGAGTGGCTGAGCGGTTAGGGAATCAGGCTAGTAATCCGAAGGTTGCTGGTACAATTCCTGGCCGTGCAAAATGATGTTGTGTCCTTGGGCAAGGCACTTCACCCTACTTGCCTCAGGGGGAATGTCCCTGTACTTACTGTAAGTCTCTGGATAAGAGCGTCTGCTAACTGACTGAATGTAAAGGAGCATGTGGTGTGGTTGTGCGTCAGGTACTACGGCGGTGCGGAGGTGGTGGATCAGATCGAGCTGCTGTGTCAGCGTCGAGCCCTGGAGGCCTTCGACCTGGACCCCGCCCTGTGGGGGGTGAACGTGCAGCCCTACTCCGGATCCCCCCGCTAACTTCGCCGCCTACACGGCCGTGCTGAAACCCACACGACCGCATCATGGGCCTGGACCTGCCCGACGGAGGACAGTCAGTACCCCTCCATGCCCCTCCGTACCCCTCCATGCCCCTTTGTACCCCTCCATGCCCCTCCCATGCCCCTCCGTACCCCTCCGTGCCCCTCCGTGCCCCTCCGTGCCCCTCCGTACCCCTCTGTGCCCCTCCGTGCCCCCTCCGTGCCCCTCCGTGCCCCTCCGTGCCCCTCCGTGCCCCTCCGTACCCCCTCCTTACCCCTCCGTACCCCTCCTTGCCCCTCCTTACCCCTCCTTACCCCCTCCGTACCCCTCTGTGCTCCTCCGTACCCCTCCTTACCCCTCCGTACCCCTCCTTGCCCCTCCGTACCCCTCCTTACCCCTCCGTACCCTCCTTGCCCCTCCTTACCCCTCCTTACCCCTCCGTACCCCTCTGTGCTCCTCCGTACCCCTCCGTCCCCTCTGTACCCCTCCTTGCCCCTCCGTACCCCTCCTTGCCCTTCCGTACCCCTCCATACCCCTCCAGTCCGCTCAGGGTCTGACCCTCTCTGGATCTCTTAAGTCTCTCTCTGTCTAGATCTATATTTCTCTCCAAGTCTGTCTGTGTTTCTGTGTACCTCTTTCTCTCTAGATCTGTCTGGATCTCTCCAACTTTCTCATACAATCTTTCTCCCTCCAAGTCTCTCTCTCTCCCCCCTCCCTCCCTCCCTCCCTCCCTCCCTCCCTCCCTCCCTCCCTCCCTCCCTCCCTCCCTCCCTCCCTCCCTCTCCAGTTGCCTTACTCCTACCCTCACGTCTGTGTTCTAACCCCCCCCCCTCCTCTCTCTCCAGTCTGACCCATGGTTACATGTCTGAAGTAAAGAGGATCTCGGCCACATCCATCTATTTCGAGTCGATGCCGTACAAGCTGAACGTAAGTAGAGACCATTTCCTGCCTCTACTCCTCTCCTGCCTCTACTCCTCCTCCCCTGCCTCTATTCCTCTCCTCGTAACTCTGATGCAAACAGAGACCCCCCCACTCCTCCCCTGGTGATCCTGCACCCTGTCTGCACCCCCACCCCTCTCATTGGCTGACGGCAGCATTCCAGAACCATTCTCCGGCCCCTCCCCACAAGGTCTATTGTGGGATTTCCTCATTCCATGGAAGTGTAAGGTGGTGTTCTAAATGTCAGATACACAAAGATCTTCAGGGGTGTGTGTGAGAGAGAGTCAGTGTTTGAGTGTGTACATGTTGCAGTGATCCATGGGCAGACTGTGTGTGTGGTGTGTGTTGTGTGTGTGGTGTGTGGTGTGTGTGGTGTGGTGGTGTGGTGTGGTGTGTGTGTGTGTGTGTGTGTGGGTGTGTGGTGTGTGTGTGGTGTGGTGTGTGTGTGTGTGGTGGTGTGTGGTGTGTGTGTGGTGTGTGTGTGTGTGTGTTGGTGTGTGTGGTGTGTGTGGGTGTGTGTGTGGTGGTGTGTGTGTGTGTGTGTGTGTGTGTGTGTGTGGTGTGTGTGTGTGTGTGTGTGTGTGTGTCGGTGTGTGTGGGCTCGGGGCCGTGGCTGGCATGAGGGGCCTCCCTGCGCTGCAGTAGAGATAATAGAGAACGGACAGCCTGGCTGTAGTCCGGTCCTGCTCAGGACAGCTGCTCAGCGCTGGCTGATGAAGTGAGGCCACATGTGGACCTGGGAGCTTATCCTCCTGTCCAAACACAGCTCTCCTCCACTTCCTCCTCCACTTCCTCCTCCTCCTGCCAAACACAGCTCTCCTCCACTTCCTCCTCCACTTCCTCCTCTGTCCAAACACATGCTCTCCTCCATTCCTCCTCACTTCCTCCTCCTGTCCAAACACACTCCTCTCCTCCACTTCCTCCTCCACTTCTCTCCTGTCCAAACACAGTCTCCTCCACTTCTCCTCCACTTCCTCCTCCTGTCCAAAACCACTCTCCTCCACTTCCTCCTCCACTTCCTCCTCCTTCTCTGCACTTCCTCTCCACCTGATCTTCTTCCTGTTTCTTCTCCTCTTGTGTGAGTGCGTTGGTGACACTTCCTGTTCAGGAAGAGGGAACGCTGACGTCTTGTATGAGGGCACAGCTGACTCCAGATCGCTGCGGCTGCTATGAAGGGGAGGCATGTCTCTCTCCTCTGTGTCGGACTGTGTGCCTGTGAGAATTGTCCTTGTTCTGTCTAACAGGGAATAAAGACGTCAGTCACCTGTTTAACCACCAAGTTGTTTCTCCTCCTCCTCCTTCTGCTCCGTCATCCTACGTCGTCCGCTCGACTTACCCACACATCTTACTTTCCTCACCTCACTCCCTGCGTCTCCGCACCTCACTCCTTCTGCTCTTCATCCTACTCCGGTCCTCCTCGTCCCACACATCTCTACTATCCCTCCGTCCTCCGCCACTTCTCTGCACCGCTCGTCTGCTCTTCAGTCCTACTCTGTCCTCTACTCCATGTCCACACATCTTCTGCAGCGCGCGCTCGCCTGCGCGCGCGCGCGCGCGCGCGTCGCGTCGCTCGACGTGCTGCGCGCGCACACATCGACGCGCGCACCGCGCGCGCGCACGACGCGTCTGCTCTTCATCCTGAACTCCTTGTCCTCCCTCCTTCCACACAATCGTACTTCCTCCTCCTCCCTACCCTCCTTCTGCTCTTCATCCTCCCTCCTCCTTCCCACACATCTTACTTCCCTCCCCCTCTCTAGACATCCTCCCCTCCAGCCTGCTACAGGTCTGATAGACTATGACCAGCTGGAGATGACTGCCCGCCTGTTCCGCCCCAGGATGGTCATCGCAGGCACCAGCGCCTACGCCCGGCTCATTGACTACGCTCGCATAAAGAAGGTGCTTACACACGCACTCACATACACACACACACACTCACATGACACACACATGCACACGCACACTCACATAAACACACTCACACGCTCACACGCACACACACACACTCACATGCACACACACACACTCACATACATGCACACACACACACACACACACACACACACTCACGCTCACATGCACACACACACACTCACAAAAACACTCATTCGCTCACACACACACACATACAATTCAGAGCAAACACTCACACACAGTTGTCCACAAGGCCACACTCGTTCACTCTCTCACTCTCACTCATTCACGTCACCTTTCCCTCTGAAAAACTGCTGTTGGATTCTCACCACATTCATTTCATTCAGCTATTTACACACACACACACACGCATACAAACATTTGCTCTCTCTCTTTCCTGTCTCTGTCTCTCTCTCTCTACCTCAGAGCTCTCTCTCTCTCTCTCACTCTCATCTCTCTCACTCTCTCTCTCTCTCTCTCTCTCTACACCCTCAATGCTCGCTCTCTCTCTTTCTCTCTCTCTCTCTCTCTACACCTCAGTGCTCGCTCTCTCTCTTTCTCTCTCTCTCTCTCTCTACACCTCAGTGCTCGCTCTCTCTCTTTCTCTCTCTCTCTCTCTCTACACCTCGGTGCTCGCTCTCTCTTCTTCAGGGCACTAGAGGTTGTGTCTCTGTGGACGTATCTCTGCTACATCCCATAATCTGCTCACCCCAGAGCTGAACCACACTTCCTCCTGGGCTCTCCTCCTCCTCTCCTCCCTTTTCTCTCCTCTCCTCTCCTCCCCTCCTCGGTAGGTGAGGCTTCAGTTCAGCTTGTGTTAACAGTTCTAGTGCAGCAGTGCTCCATAGCTGGTGTCTTCATCTTTTCCAGTGTCTTAACTGTGACCCTGGCAGGCCACCGTAGCTCAGCCCCTAGAGATCCTCCACTCTGAAATCTGATGAGGTGGACTGATCTAGTTCTGTTAGGAGGGGAGGGGAGGGAGGGGTGGCGATGATGATGCATATTAATCAGTTCTTTAAATAGGCCTGTTATCTGTCTGATCGGTTGCCAGGGAGTCGTTTGCATCGCAGCTTGTGGACTGTTATGAAGTGTTTTTCCTCCGGTGCAGTCAGCAGGGAGATGTGTAGAGTATATGACACACATTAGCTTTTACTATCTACTGATGTCCTCTTTACTCTGCCTTACTCTGATCTGGGGCTGTTCATCCTGGAAGGGGTTGTAGTTCTGGAAGGGGTCAGGGTTTGTAGTTCCTGAAGGGGTCAGGGGTTGTAGTTCCTGAAGGGGTTGTAGTTCTGGAAGGGTTGTAGTTCTGGAAGGGGTCAGGGTTGTAGTTCCTGAAGGGGTCAGGGTTGTAGTTCCTGAAGGGGTCAGGGTTGTAGTTCTGGAAGGGGTCAGGGTGTGTAGTTCTGGAAGGGGTTGTAGTTCTGGAAGGGGTTGTAGTTCTGGAAGGGGTTGTAGTTCTGGAAGGGGTCAGGGTTGTTAGTTCTGGAAGGGGTTGTAGTTCTGGAAGGGGTCAGGGTTGTAGTTTGGAAGGGGTTGTAGTTCTGGAAGGGGTTGTAGTTCTGGAAGGGGTCAGGGTTGTAGTTCTGGAAGGGGTTGTAGTTCTGGAAGGGGTCAGGGTTGTAGTTCTGGAAGGGGTCGGGTTGTAGTTCTGAAGGGGTTGTAGTTCTGGAAGGGGTCAGGGTTGTAGTTCTGGAAGGGGTGTTGTAGTTCTGGAAGGGGTCAGGGTTGTAGTTCCTGAAGGGGTCAGGGTTGTAGTCCTGGAAGGGGTCAGGGTTGTAGTTCTGAAGGGGTCAGGGTTTGTAGTTCTGGAAGGGGTTTGTAGTTCTGGAAGGGGTCAGGGTTGTAGTTCTGGAAGGGGTCAGGGTTGTAGTTCTGGAAGGGGTTTGTAGTTCTGGAAGGGGTCAGGGTTGTAGTTCCTGAAGGGGTCAGGGTTGTAGTTCTGGAAGGGGTTGTAGTTCTGGAAGGGGTCAGGGTTGTAGTTCCTGAAGGGGTCAGGGTTGTAGTTCTGGAGGGGTTTGTAGTTCTGGAAGGGGTCAGGGTTGTAGTTCTGGAAGGGGTCAGGGTTTGTAGTTCTGGAAGGGGTTGTAGTTCTGGAAGGGGTCAGGGTTGTAGTTCTGGAAGGGGTCAGGGTTGTAGTTCTGGAAGGGGTCAGGGTTGTAGTTCTGGAAGGGGTCAGGGGTTGTAGTTCTGGAAGGGGTCAGGGTTGTAGTTCTGGAAGGGGTCAGGGTTTGTAGTTCTGGAAGGCGGGTCAGGGTTGTAGTTCGGAAGGGGTCAGGGTTGTAGTTCTGGAAGGGGTCAGGGTTGTAGTTCTGGAAGGGGTCAGGGTTGTAGTCCTGGAAGGGGTTGTAGTTCTGGAAGGGTTGTAGTTCTGGAAGGGGTTGTAGTTTGGAAGGGGTCAGGGTTGTAGTTCCTGAAGGGGTCAGGGTTGTAGTTCTGGAAGGGGTCAGGGTTGTAGTTCTGGAAGGGTCAGGGTTTGTAGTCCTGGAAGGGGTTGTAGTTCTGGAAGGGGTTGTAGTTCTGGAAGGGTCAGGGTTGTAGTTCTGGAAGGGGTCAGGTTGTAGTCCTGGAAGGGGTTGTAGTTCTGGAAGGGGTTGTAGTTCTGGAGGGGTCAGGGTTGTAGTTCTGGAAGGGGTCAGGGTTGTAGTCTGGAAGGGGGTCAGGGTTGTAGTTCTGGAAGGGGTCAGGGTTGTAGTTCTGGAAGGGGTCAGGGTTGTAGTTCCTGAAGGGGTCAGGGTTGTAGTTCTGGAAGGGGTCAGGGTTTGTAGTTCTGGAAGGGGTCAGGGTTGTAGTCTGGAAGGGGTTGTAGTTCTGGAAGGGGTTGTAGTTCTGAAGGGGTCAGGGTTGTAGTTCTGGAAGGGGTCAGGGTTGTAGTCTGGGAAGGGGTCAGGGTTGTAGTCCGGGAAGGGGTTGTAGTTCTGGAAGGGGTCAGGGTTGTAGTCCTGGAAGGGTTTGTAGTTCTGGAAGGGGTTTGTGTAGTTCTGGAAGGGGTCAGGGGTTGTAGTTCTGGAAGGGGTTGTAGTTCTGGAAGGGGTCAGGTGTTGTAGTTCCTGAAGGGGTCGGGTTTGTAGTTCTGGAAGGGGTTGTAGTTATGGAAGGGGTTCAGGGTTGTAGTTCCTGAAGGGGTCAGGGTTGTAGTCTGGAAGGGGTTGTAGTTCTGGACAGGGGTCAGGGTTGTATTCTGGAAGGGGGTCAGGGTTGTAGTTCTGGAATGGGTCAGGGTTGTAGTTCTGGAAGGGGTTGTAGTTCTGGAAGGGGTCAGGGTTGTAGTTCCTGAAGGGGTCAGGGTTGTAGTTCTGGAAGGGGTCAGGGTTGTAGTTCTGGAAGGGGTCAGGGTGGTAGTCCTGGGAAGGGTGTGTGTAGTTTCTGGAAGGGGGTTGTAGTTCTGGAAGGGGTTGTAGTTCTGGAAGGGGTTGTAGTTCTGGAAGGGTCGGAGTTGTAGTTCTGGAAGGGGTCAGGGTTGTAGTTCTGAAAGGGGTCAGGGTTGTAGTTCTGGAAGGGGTCAGGGTTGTATCCTGGAAGGGGTTGTAGTTCTGGAAGGGGTTGTAGTTCTGGAAGGGGTCGGAGTTGTAGTTCTGGAAGGGGTCGGAGTGTAGTTGTAGTTCTGGAGGGGTCAGGGTGTTGTAGTTCTGGAAGGGGTCAGGGTTGTAGTTCTGGAAGGGGGCAGGGTTGGTAGTTCTGGAAGGGGTCGGGGTTGTGTAGTTCTGGAAGGGGTCAGGGTTGTAGTTCTCAGGGTTGTGGCCAGCCTCACTCACCTGGTCATGGGCAAACGGACTCCATCTAAACCCTCCTCTTCTACCACAGAAGAATCTCTTCAGCGTGTGATTGTAACAGTCCTTCTCCCTCCTGTGTGTGTGTGTGTGTGTGTGTGTGTAGCTGTGTACAGAGGTTGAAGGCTACCTCCTGTCTGACATGGGCCCACATCAGTGGTCTGGTGGCAGCCCGACGCCGTCCCCTCCCCTTCGACCACTCAGACCTGGTCACCCTCCCACCACACACAAGTCCCTCCGCGGAGCCCGGTAAGACACACACACACACACACACACACACACACAACACACACACACAACACCTCTCCAATGCTGTGTGCTGGATCTACTGTGAGTGTCTCTCTGACGTGTGTGTGGCCTGTGTGTGTCTGGACCTGTGTGTGTCTGACGTGTGTGTGTCTGACGGGTGTGTGTCTGACCTGTGTGTGTGTGTGTGTGTCTGAGCTGTGTGTGTGTGTGTGTTGTCTCCACCTGTGTGTGTGTGTGTTGTGTGTGTCTGACCTGTGTGTGTGTGTGTCTGACTGTGTGTGTTTGGTGTGTGTGTGTGTCTGACCTGTGTGGTGTGGTGTGTGTTACGGACTGTGTGTGTTTGTGGCACGCAGGGCTGATCTTCTACCGTAAAGGCGTGCGCTCTGTTGTATAAGAAGGGTCGAGAGGGTGTGTATGACCTGGAGGACAGGTCAACTTCCTGTGTTCCCCTCCTGCAGCACCAACCACGCCATCGCTGGGGTGGCCGTCAGCTCTCAGCCAGGGTCAGACAACCACACACAACATACACACACACACCGGTCAGACACACACACACACACACAGGTCCAGACACACACACACACACACACAAGTCAGACACACACACACAGGGCAGTCAGACACACACACACACACACACAGGCCAGACCACACACACACGTCATCAGTCAGGACACACACACACACAGGCAGACACACACACACACACAGGGCGACAGAAACACACCACACACGAATATATCTCACCCTGGGGTTTCCAAAACGACTTCTGGTTCAGTCTGGACTAATCTGATTCATCTCATCTCTCCTCTTCCTCATCTCCTAAGCTATCTTCCACATATCCTCGTCCTCCTCATCTCCTCCTCTCTCCTCCGTTTCTACTTCTCCTCCTCTTCTCCCTCAGCGGCGAACACCCCATGTTTCAGGGAGCTACATCAGCGCCGGTCCTGAAGAACTCCAAGGCATGGCGTCGCCTGTCTCAGCAAGGGCTACACCTGGTCTCAGGTAGCCACCACCTCCCGCTCACTACAGCTGCTGACATTGCCACAAGAAATAAGGTGAGAAAGTAAAAAGAAAAAAAGAAAGAGAAAAAAGAAGAAGAAAGAAGAGAAAGAGACGAAGAAAAAAGAGGAGGAAAGAAGAAAGAAAAAGAAGAAACGAGAAGAACGCAGAGAAACGAGAAGAAGCAAAAAGAGCGAGGGAAAGAAAAAAAGAAAGAGAAAGAACAAGAGAAAAAGAAGTAAGACAGAAAGAAGAGAAAGAGAAGAAGAAAAAGGAGGGCGGAAAGGAGAAAGAGAAGAAGAAAAAAGAGGAGGAAAGCGAAAAGCAAAAAGAAAAAATAAGAAAAAGACGAAGAAGAACGACGATAAAGAGAAGAAGCAAAAGTTAGGAGGTAGAAAAAGAAAAAATCCCCCTACCCTATCCCCCTCCCAATCCCTCCTCTCCCTCTCCTCCCCCTCTTCTTCCCTCCCCTCCCTCCTCTCCCCCCTCTCCTCCTCTTCAGGAAAGCTCCTGGAGTTTAAGAACTTCCTCCTGCAGGACCCAGAGACGTTGGCTCGCATGGCTGACCTGCGTCACCGCGTGGAGGCCTTCGCCCGGCCCTTCCCCATGCCCGGCTTCCACGACCACTAGAGGCCCGAGGCCACGCCCGCACTGGTGGAGAGGGGGGGTGGGGGGAGGGGGGGTGGAGGGAGGGTGGGGGAGAGGGGGTGGTGTGTGTCAGAACAGAACAGAGATTGAGTAATCAGGGTTTAGGTCACTTCCTGGTTCACACGATGAGACGCGCTGATTTCAACTTAATTCTTTAGAGCTTCGAACTTTTTTGGTACGTTTTTGTACTGTGTTTACATCCCTCTGTGTTTGTCCTGACGACCTTCTGCATCTCACAGCCCTTAGGACGCACGTCATTGGCTGATAACTTAATGAGATGCTAATATGATTATGCTAATGAGGAGTCTTGAGGTGAAACACATTTGTCTTAACAACGTAACTGTATGTCGAGGAGGGTGACGACGAGTATTAATGGCGTTTCGGTGTCGTGGGCGTGCGATCAGCCATCGTCCTGTTTCATCCAGTTATCTTACGAAGGTGAGAGGTCCAAGACAGGGGGCGGAGTCAGGGCGGAGTCAGGAAGTTTCCCCTGTTTGCTCCGCCTCTCTGCCCCGCCCCCTTAAAGATAATTGGCCGGCGAGGATTTGTAACGAATGAACATGCATATCTTTATTTTGCTACTCCTTTTTAATAGAACAATCGATCTAGTTTCCAGGATTGACCAGCATGGGTCGGGTGTGTGTGTGTGTGTGTGTTTACCGAGGAAATACTTTTATATGAACAGAAATGCTCTTCTTGCAGCATCGTGGTGTCTCGGGCGGGTGGGTGTGCTCAGGGTGGGGGTCAGGGGTCAGGGAGATGTTCACAGAGAGGTGGGCTGAGGTCTGGAGGGAGATGTTCTCAGAGAGGTGGGCTGAGGTCTGGAGGGATATATTCACAGGTGGGCTGAGGTCTGGAAGCATGTTGTTTCCTCTATACACAGAACAGAAGAGGGGTTTTATAAACCACTGTATTTTATAGTCTCATTCGTGTGTGTTTTGCTGACTGAATCTTCCGGTTCATTCTGAAGGTGTTTTAAGTGTAAACGCCTCAATGGACACAGCAGATCTCTTCTGTTACTGAAGTAAACCACCCACACAGGAGGAAGATTCATCAGTATCAGCACAGTCCAGTACTGAGCACAGCTCTGAGCACAGTCCAGTACTGAGCACACCACCAGAGACACCCAGACAAGACGACGCACGCACGTCCTCTGCGACCTGGACCTATCACTATCCAAATAGATGTTGCCAAGCGCTGACCTGTTTCAGTATCCGTGACAACCTTGGTTGTTGTCATGGTGATCCTACAACGCTGCCTCCTGCTTGTCTTCAGTGTTATGACTTTATGAAATGTTTTTCTTTTTGTAGATAACAGAAAAAAAGTCTAATCCTAATAAATTTATGCAGTAATTCATTCACAGACTTGGTTCCTGGTGTGTCTGTGTGTGTCTGTCTGTGTTTCTGTCTGTGTCTGTCTGTGTGTGTGTGTGTGTGTGTGAGAAGAGGTGTTAAAACCTAAATGCAACACACGTGCTCAGTGTGACTGTAAAGATGTATCCAAGGAGGAGAAGCTATAGCTACAGTTCTGTTCTATAGCTACAGCTCTGTTCTATAGCTACAGCTCTGTTCTATAGCTACAGCTCTGTTCTATAGCTACAGCTCTGTTCTATAGCTACAGCTCTGTTCTATAGCTACAGCTCTGTTCTATAGCTACTGCTCTGTTCTATAGCTACAGCTCTGTTCTATAGCTACAGCTCTGTTCTATAGCTACAGCTCTGTTCTATAGCTACAGCTCTGTTCTATAGCTACAGCTGTTCTATAGCTACAGCTCTGTTCTATAGCTACAGCTCTGTTCTATAGCTACAGCTCTGTTCTATAGCTACAGCTCTGTTCTATAGCTACTGCTCTGTTCTATAGCTACAGCTCTGTTCTATAGCTACAGCTCTGTTCTATAGCTACAGCTCTGTTCTATAGCTACAGCTCTGTTCTATAGCTACAGTTCTGTTCTATAGCTACAGCTGTTCTATAGCTACAGCTCTGTTCTATAGCTACAGCTCTGTTCTATAGCTACAGCTGTTCTATAGCTACAGCTCTGTTCTATAGCTACAGCTCTGTTCTATAGCTATGGCTGTTCTATAGCTACAGCTCTGTTCTATAGCTATGGCTGTTCTATAGCTACAGCTCTGTTCTATAGCTACGGCTCTGTTCTATAGCTACAGCTCTGTTCTGTTAGCTAACCTCATGTCCTGCGTGTTCTAGAGGTTTCCCTCCCAACACACACGGATTCACATGAATGATCATTATCAGGCTTCTTCAGAGCTTAATGACAACCCCTTCATTAGAAGCAGGTGTGTTGTCTGTCAGCTCCTCTCTGTCCTCATTAACACAGCAGCTGATTGACTCAATATCAACCATGCTAATGAGAATGCGTGTGGATTGGCCTTTGTGTGAAGGAATGGGTGTTTGTCTGTGTGTGTGTTGAGGTGTGCGACTGCATTTGTTTTTGTGTGCGTGTGTGTTTGAGGTGTGGGTGTGTTTAGGTGTGTGTGACCACAGTGCTTGATATTAATTGGACTGGTGTATTTAGCTGCAGTGGTGGTTATAGAATGTGGAACGTGATTGGCTGTAGTGGTGGTTAGGATGTGGAACGTGATTGGCTGCAGTGGTGGTTAGGATGTGGAACGTGATTGGCTGCAGTGGTGGTTAGGATGTGGAACGTGATTGGCTGTAGTGGTGGTTAGGATGTGGAACGTGATTGGAGGGACAGGGCACAGGTTGTGTCTGTTCTCCGCTCAACACTTCCAAGACTCCAAACCTGGCCAACAGTTATCATGTCAGCCTCATGGTTCTTCCAGCTGTTCCTCCTGTATGTTAATACTGTATGTCTGTGTATGTATATATATATATATATATATATCTGTCTGTGTGTGTGAGAGAGAGAGGGAGTGAGAGAGAGAGAGATATAGAGAGATATAGAGGGATGGATTGATCACACTCAATGGGGGGAGAATCAGGAAATGTTCCCCTCATCCATTAACGAGCTGACAGCCTCCTAGGTGCAGAGGAACTGCCAGTACACACAGCTAACTCCCTGTGTGTGTGTGTGCGTGCGTGTGTGAGTGACACAAAGATATCTCACGCTCGCGCAAACAGACACCACACAGACACACTCTCACACCTCAGAAACACTAACACACACACCACACACACACACACCCGCACTCACACATAACCACCCACAAACACAACTTTCTCACCTAACCCGAGGCAGTGACGTTCTGTCACCCGGCCCAGCGCTGAGAGACGCTCGCCACGCCTGGAGACTCTCCCAGTGTTCTGTAGCACGCTGACTTATTCTCATACTCTGTAAGCGTGTCAGAGAGTCTCCTGATAGGACAGGTCACTGTCAGGTGACCAGGACCCTCCTCCTGATAGGACAGGTCACTGTCAGGTGACCAGGACCCTCCTCCTGATAGGACAGGTCACTGTCAGGTGACCAGGACCCTCCTCCTGATAGGACAGGTCACTGTCAGGTGACCAGGACCCTCCTCCTGATAGGACAGGTCACTGTCAGGTGACCAGGACCCTCCTCCTGATAGGACAGGTCACTGTCAGGTGACCAGGACCCTCCTCCTGATAGGACAGGTCACTGTCAGGTGACCAGGACCCTCCTCCTGATAGGACAGGTCACTGTCAGGTGACCAGGACCCTCCTCCTGATAGGACAGGTCACTGTCAGGTGACCAGGACCCACTTCCTGATAGGACAGGTCTTTGGCTGTGTCTACTAACGCGCACTTGTGCACTTCGAGCACTTACTTTCAGTGCTTAGGGCGCTTACACTGAAAAACCAAAATAATTCAGTGCACTGAAAGTACCCGGATGATGCACTGCAAACGGTCCAAAAATGAAGTGTCCGACGATGGACACTACTCGCCCTAAACGGGCGCCATCTTGGCTACGTAGCGGAAGAGGAGGAGTCCAGTGACAGAAATACAAGCGGGTTTGTTTCGCGGGTTTAGTTTCTCGGGTGTCGCGAGCAGATTTGCGTGCGTCACTTCCCGCTAAGTGGGTAAGTAAAGTGTTCCAGTTTAGACAGCGCTATTCAGCAACTGAGTGCTCTGCAAATGTAAGTGCACTACATTGCAGTGCACTACATTGCAGTGTACTTCGTTGAGTGCACGGTAGTAGACACTGTCAGGTGACCTGTGAGCAAGCACCCCGGCCCCCCACTAGTCCACAGAGAGCACCCCGGCCCCCCCACTAGTCCACAGGAGAGCACCCCGGCCCCCCACTAGTCCACAGGAGAGCACCCCGGCCCCCCACTAGTCCACAGGAGAGCACCCCGGCCCCCCACTAGTCCACAGGAGAGCACCCCGGCCCCCCACTAGTCCACAGGAGAGCACCCCGGCCCCCCACTAGTCCACAGGAGAGCATGCATGTTGCTCTCTCCTTCCTCCATCCTTCCTTCCTCCTTTTCTCCTTCCTCTATCCTTATTTCCTGCCTTCTCTTACCTCAATCCCTCCCTCACTTACCTTCTCCTTTCTTTCCCTCCCTCTTTCCCTCCCTCTTTCCCTCCCTCTCTTCCCTCTCTCTGCTGGGTAACAGGATGTGCTTTCAGACCTCCTTTTTAAAGGTTCACCTTCTGGAATGAGCGATACCTCCTGATCTCTCTGCCCTCTCTCCCTCTCCTCCCTCTCCTCTCTGCCCTCCTCTCCTCTCTCCTCTCTCTCTCCTCTCTGCCCTCCCTCTCCCCTCTCCTCTCTGCTCCCCTCAGCTGCTCTGTGGCCTCCCCTCTCCTCCCTCTCCCCTCTCCTCTCTGCCCTCCCTCTCCTCTGCCCTCTCTCTCTCCTCTCTGCTCCCCTCAGCTGCTCTGTGGCCTCCCTCTCCTCCCTCTCCCCTCTTCTCTCTGCCCTCCCTCTCCCCTCTCCTCTCTGCTCCCCTCAGCTGCTCTGTGGCCTCCCTCTCCTCCCTCTCCCCTCTCCTCTCTGCCCTCCCTCTCCTCTCTCCTCTCTCTCTCCTCTCTGCCCTCCCTCTCCTCTCTCCTCTCTGCTACCCTCAGCTCCTCTGTGTATTTATTTATGTTTGGGTGTGTGTTGATGTCCTCCTCACTTCTACTCCTTATCTCACATGTTGAAATTAATCCTTATCTAAAAATATCCTCTTTTCACTGTCTTTCTCCTCTCTCCATCTTCTCCTCTCTCCATCTTCTCTCTCTCCATCTTCTCCTCTCTCCATCTTCTCTCTCTCCTCCTGCCCTGGGCTGAAGTCTTCCTCCATCCTGATTTGATGTCAAAACAAACCAGAGGAAGAGAGTTGTGCACCAGACCTTGTGGTGTTTGTGGTACGACAGAATACAAGAGAAGGTGGGCAACATTTCTGTGCACAAACAAACAAAAGAACCCCCTGACGGAACGTCAGGTCGAACGTCGGAACCTTGATCAGACCTCGGAACCCGAGCCCCGGGTGGAGACAGAGACGATGTCAACACACCAGAGCCCCGCCCCTTCCCATGCAGGTCATGTGTGTTACTGTGTCACGGTTCTGGGGAGGAAACGGTAGCATGTGACCCTGTGATGTAGCAAACATGCAGCGGTCCTTCCAAGCCTTTCAGCCGGGAGCTAGGAGCTCACAGCACAGCCAGGCGGGGTGACAGTGGAGCTGGGAGCTCACAGCACAGCCAGGCGGGGTGACAGTGGAGCTGGGAGCTCACAGCACAGCCAGGCGGGGTGACAGTGGAGCTGGGAGCTCACAGCACAGCCAGGCGGGGTGACAGTGGAGCTGGGAGCTCACAGCACAGCCAGGCGGGGTGACAGTGGAGCTGGGAGCTCACAGCACAGTGATTATACCTGGAGAGTCGACTCTGCCTGTCTGATTACCTGTCAGCATGGCCCCGGCCCCTGACAGCCCTCTGCACACACAGTGTCTCTCACACACACACACAGCCTCTCATACTCACACACAGTCTCTCTCACACACAGCCTCTCACACACAGCCTCTCCATCTCTCTCTCTCTCACACTCACACACACACACACACACACACACAGCCTCTCACACACACACACACAGTCTCTCTCAGACACACAGCCTCTCACACACAGCCTCTCTATTGCTCTCTCTCACACACACGCAGTATGTATTTCTCTCACACACACAGTTTCATACACACACACACACACACACACACACACAGCCTCTATCTCTCACACACATGCAGTATGTATTTCTCTCTCACACACACAGTTTCATACACACACACACACAGCCTCTCACACACAGCCTCTCTCTCACACACACGCAGTATGTCTTTCTCTCACACACCACAGTTTCATACACACACAGTCACACACACACACCACACACACACACACACACACACACACAGCCTCTCTATCTCTCACACACACGCAGTATGTATTTCTCTCACACACACACAGTTTCATACACACACCGGACAGCCTCTCACACACAGCCTCTCTCTCACACACACACAGCCTTTCTCTCACACACACACAGTTTCATACACACACAGTCACACACACACACACACACACAGCCTCTCTCTCTCACACACACACAGTTTCATACACACACACACAGGCTCTCTCTCTCACACACACAGTTTCATACACACACACACAGGCTTTCTCTCACACACACACACAGTCACACACACACACCCCCCACTGTGGTCCTCCTTATTTTTGGAACCGAAGGGGCGAGCGTGTTATGGAAAGGCCACAATCCCGAACCAGCGTGATTATTTGCAAAATTAGTCACGACAGGTGGTGACTGTATTGCTGCTTTAAGTGGCTGAAATATTCTCGCCCCCACTCCCCACCTACCCCCCCCTCCTCCTGCCGCCCCATCTCCCCTCACCCTGGTGGGCATGAGGGGGGGAGTGGGGGGTACATTAGAAGAGCAACAACCAGGCACAGAAGCAATCTGCCATCAGTTTGGGGGTCCGGGTGTGTTTGTGTCCTAGGCAGGTCTTCCATCGACTCGGTAATGGAGGGAAAATATGACTGCAGTGCTAGTTTGGTGGGAAATATTGATTTGTAGAAGTCAGTAATTTCTCACACCCCAAAATCCTCCTCCCCCCCCTCCCTTACAGAATAACTTTGTTTAGTTTTTTTCCATCATCTGCCGCCTGTGATCTGTTCACATGAACATCCATTCATTACTGCCTCCTCATCGTCTAAACATGATGATGGATGATGTGTATGATGATGTCATTGTCTAAACATGATGAAGGATGTTGTGTATGATGTCATTGTCTAAACATGATGAAGGATGTTGTGTATGATGTCATTGTCTAAACATGATGAAGGATGTTGTGTGTAGATGTCGTTGTCTAAACATGATGAAGGATGACGTGTGTATGATGTCATTGTCTAAACATGATGAAGGATGACGTGTGTGTGATGTCATTGTATAAACCTGGTTGTAACCTGGTCTGTGGCTCACTCAGTGTGTTACGAAGCATGTTGGAGACAGTCACTAGACCAGCCATCAAAACATGGATCCAAACAGGCAATTATGAGCCAGAACCCAGAGGTCCTTACAGCACAGAGACACAGAGACCCTCCCACTCTCTCGTAAGAGTCATCTTTAATAGGGGTCAGGGGTCAGGGAGGCCTCGTCCACTCAGAGGGTCCTGACAAACTTGGTGCCCTTGCGGATGCCTGAAGGTCCTTTAGAAGTCAGGCCCCTGCTTCTTCAGACTCTTGTAGTCCCGTGTTGACGGCCACCAACTGTGGAGGGAGGAGGAGAATACATTTAAATACACTTTGCTTAAATTATATTCATCAGTGTGTCTTTAGGAGAGCAAATGCAAACACTTACTTCACCTCCGCCCTCCCTCCCCCCCTCTCCCCCCCTCCCCCCCTCCCCCCCTCCCTCCTCCCCCCTCCCTCCCTCCCTCCCCCCCTCCCTCCCCCCCCTCCCTCCCCCCTCCCTCTCGCTCCCTCCCTTTCGCTCCTTCCCCTTTTCCTCATTCACTCTGCGTCCTTCTCATTCTAACTCTCTCTCTCTCTCCCTGTCTGTCTCCGTCCCTCTCTTCCTTCTGTTCTGTCACTCTCCGTGGGGTCTCCCCCCCCCCTCCAGACGACTGTGTTCTGTCTGGGGGGAGGGGGGCCGCGAGGAGCCGGGGGGAGGGGGGAGGGGGGAGCGCGAGATTTTTGCGGAGGGGAGGGGGGAGGGGCGGGAGGGTGTGCCGGGGGGAGCCGAGGTGGAGAGTGCGGAGAGGGGAGCCGCTCATGGCGCGGAGACTCTCTCATGTGTCAGTGTCGCCCCGCGAACGCTGACACGTTTTTTTAGCGTCAACGCTCTGAGTATTTTTCACAACCTGCATACCGTTTTCCTTGATGGTTAGCTGTCTGCGTCCCCTCTCTCGTCTCCGTCTCTTCTCGTCCCCATCCTCGCGCTCAGTCTCTATCTCGTCTCTCACTCCTCATCTCCCCCTCGCCGCATCGCGCGGCCGTCCATCCTCCTACCACATATCAGGCGCGACACTGCGCCTTTCTCGAACCCTCGTCTCTCTCTCTGCAGAACTCCCGTCTCTCCGCTTTCCTCTCTCCACTCATCTCCTCACCCCCTCTCCTCGTCTCCCTCCCTCTCCGCCCTGTCCGCATCGGGAGACTACAGAGGAATGAGGAAGTGAGACCTTTGGCAGCAGGTTTAGAATTAAACATGGCGCGCTGTGACCTCTTGTCTGTCAGGACTCTTGACTGCTGAAGCCTTGAAGCCCTCGTCTGAAACAGCTTCCCTGGGACCCTTGCTGGTGTGGGTGTGTGGTTGTGTGGTGTCGATGATGTGTGTGTGTGGATGTCGATGATGTGTGTGTGTGTGGGTGTGTTGATGGTGGTGTGCGTGCGTGCGTGGATTGATGTGTGTGTGTGTGGATGTCGATGATGTGTGTGTGGATGATGTGTGTGTGTGTGGACGTCAATGAGTGTTATCCTTCTGTGTGTGCTCTGTAGTTAGTATGGTTCAGTTGTTGTCTGAGGTGATAACCTTGTTCAAGGGTTCTGTAAACAGGTCTGTCTGAGTGTGTGTGTCTCTGTGTGGATGGGATGTGTGGGGGTATGGGATGTGTAGGGGTATGGTGTGTGGGTGTGTGGTGTGTGTGTGTGTGTGTGAGGGATGCTTTAGTAGGAGCTGCCATCTTGGTCAGGGTTGCCTTGGCAGTGGATG